>CM022297.1:33316659-33734708 GCA_011799875.1 Thinopyrum elongatum | reverse complement strand
GGCAGGGGCGATGACGGTGGACGACGGGGCAGAGGGGGAGCTGGTGGCGTCGTCGGAGGGATCGAAGATGAACTGAATGAAAATTTTGACAAGTGCTGCTATATAGACGAAGCATTGGTCCCGGTTCGTGGCACCCAACCGGGACCAATGCCCCACTTTAGCCCCGGTTGGTGCCACGAACCGGGACCAAAGGTCAGTTCTCAGCAGCCCAAAGGGCGGGAAACAGAGACCTTTGGTCCCGGTTGTGGCACCAACCGAGACTAAAGGGGGGCATTGGTCCCGGTTGGTGCCACGAACACGGTACCAACGCACCCCTTTCGTCCGGTTGGTGCTACCAACCGAGACCAAAGGCCCTGCACTGGCGTGGTGGGTGGGATGTTTAGTCCCACCTCGCTAGTTGAGAGTGCTCGAGAGTGGTTTATAAGCGCTGCTGCGCCCACCCTCTCGAGCTCCTCTCAACTGCAGGCTTTCGGGCCTAATCTGTCACTCCTTGCCTGTGGGCCTACTGGGCCTGGCGGGCTGAATCCTGGCCCTTGGTTGGGTTTTGGTCGTATTCAGGCCTGGTGGCGCAGTAGTAGTAGGTGGCATTTTTTATTTTTTCCATTTTTTTGTTTCTTTTTTGCTTATTTATTTTAGTTTGTTTCTACTTATAGCAAATACTTACTGTTTTTCAGTGATTCTTTTGCTTTTAGGTAATAAAAATTATAAACTTTTGTTAGTGCCATTAGTTTTCCACATTTGAATAGTTTTAATTTGAATTTTTTGAAATTTGTGTGAATCACTAGTTTGTGAATAACTTTACTATAAAAATAGATTTTTGAGTGATGTTTTTCCTGCTATTTCATATTACTGTATTCATTCTTTTTGCGCTAAATGACCCTGAAATTGAAAAAGCACTACAAATGAACTCTGAAAAGGTTTGAAAGTTGGCATGGTATCATCATTTCACCCACATAGCATGTGCTAAAAAGTTGAGAGGGTTGCGGCAAAAACTGGATGCACTTCGTGTACAAAACGGACATCTCTTTCGAAGTATCAGGGTTTCGAACGAAAACTCGTCTGTTACAAAGGGATTTCATTTTTTTGAACTTATTTGAACTCCAGAATTTTTGTGTGTTCAAAATGCACCATTCAAAGCCACATCATCAATTTTTCAACCCTTTCTGACTTCATTTGTTATTTTTCATGCATTTAACTGATTTTTTTGAGCGAGATATATGACCCTGAAATTGAAAAGCACTTCAAATGAACTCTGAAGAGTTTAAAAATTGGCATGGTATCATCATTTCTCCCACATAGCATGTGCTAAAAAGTTGAGAGGGTTACGGAAAAAACTGGATGCACTTCGTGTACAAAACGTACAATCTGTTTCGAAGTATCAGGGTTTCCGGAAACTCGGCTGCTACAAAAGGCATTTCATTTCTTCACATGTAACTGCCGTGATATTCTGATCAAAGGCATCATCATAATAGTTGTGGAGAGAAAGTCTTCATTTTTCTTCGCTTGTGTCCTTGCGTTATTGCGCCGTAACCATGGATATCTTCATCGCTTAACAGGGTGCTTGGTCAGCCTTGACTTTAAAGGGAGGAATTTCATGAAACTTTTCATATATTCAGACAGTCGGGTTACGACAAAAACTGGATTAACTTCGTGTACAAAACGGACAATCTCTTTTGAAGTATCAGGGTTTCATACGGAAACTCGTCTGTTACAAAGGGATTTCATTTTTTTGAACTTATTTGAACTCCAAACTTTTTGTGTGTTCAAAATGCACCATTCAAAGCCACATCATCAATTTTCAACCCTTTCTGACTTCATTTGTTATTTTTCATGCATTTACTGATTTTTTTGAGATATATGACCCTGAAATTGAAAAGCACTTCAAATGAACTCTGAAGAGTTTAAAAATTGGCATGGTATCATCATTTCTCCCACATAGCATGTGCTAAAAAGTTGAGAGGGTTACGGAAAAAACTGGATGCACTTCGTGTACAAAACGTACAATCTGTTTCGAAGTATCAGGGTTTCCGGAAACTCGGCTGCTACAAAAGGCATTTCATTTCTTCACATGTAACTGCAGTGATATTCTAGATCAAAGGCATCATCATAATAGTTGTGGAGAGAAAGTCTTCACTTTTTCTTCGCTTGTGTCCTTTGCTTATTGCGCCGTAACCATGGATATTCTTCATCGCTTAACAGGGTGCTTGGGTCAGCCTTGACTTTAAAGGGAGGAATTTCATGAAACTTTTCATAATCTTCAGACATGTCTGTCTTGCCCTCCAATCCCACTATGTCTCTTTTTCCTGAAAGAACTATGTGGCGCTTAGGCTCATCGTATGATATATTCGCTTCCTTATCTTTTCTTTTTCTCGGTTTGGTAGACATGTCCTTCACATAGAAAACCTGCGCCACATCATTGGCTAGGACGAATGGTTCGTCTGTGTACCCAAGATTGTTCAGATCCACTATTGTCATTCCGTACTGTGGGTCTACCTGTACCCCGCCTCCTGACATATTGACCCATTTGCACTTAAACAAAGGGACCTTAAAATCATGTCCGTAGTCAAGTTCCCATATGTCCACTATGTAACCATAATATGTGTCCTTTCCCCTCTTGGTTGCTGCATCAAAGCGGACACCGCTATTTTGGTTGGTGCTCTTTTGATCTTGGGCGATCGTGTAAAATGTATTCCCATTTATCTCATATCGTTTGTAAGTCAATACAGTCGAAGATGGTCCCCTGGACAACGAGTACAGCTCTTCAGAAACAGTGTTGTCACCTCTGAGACGTGTTTCCAACCAACTGCCGAAAGTCCTGATGTGTTTACATTTAATCCAGTCGCCACACTGCTCTGTGTGTTTGGAGCGCAGAATGTTCTTGTGTTCATCGACATACGGGGTCACCAAGGTAGAGTTCTGTAGAACTGTGTAGTGTGCTTGAGACCAAGAATGCCCGTCCCTACATATTATTGAGTCCCCTCCTAGCGTGCCTTTTCCAGTCAGTCTCCCCTCATACCGCGATTGAGGGAGACCAATCTTCTTAAGGCCAGGAATGAAGTCAACACAAAACCCAATGACATCCTCTGTTTGATGGCCCATGGAGATGCTTCCTTCTGGCCTAGCGCGGTTACGGACATATTTCTTTAGGACTCCCATGAACCTCTCAAAGGGGAACATATTATGTAGAAATACAGGGCCCAGAATGACAATCTCGTCGACTAGATGAACTAGGACGTGCGTCATGATATTGAAGAAGGATGGTGGGAACACCAGCTCGAAATTGACAAGACATTGCGCCACATCACTCCTTAGCCTTGGTAGGATTTCTGGATCGATCACCTTCTGAGAGATTGCATTGAGGAATGCACATAGCTTCACAATGGCTAATCGAACGTTTTCCGGTAGAAGCCCCCTCAATGCAACCGGAAGCAGTTGCATCATAATCACATGGCAGTCATGAGACTTTAGGTTCTGGAACTTTTTCTCTGCCATATTTATTATTCCCTTTATATTCGACGAGAAGCCAGACGGGACCTTCATACTGAGCAGGCATTCAAAGAAGATTTCCTTCTCTTCTTTGGTAAGAGCGTAGTTGGCAGGACCTTCATACTGCTTTGGAGGCATGCCGTCTTTTTCGTGCAAACATTGCAGGTCCTCCCGTGCCTCCGGTGTATCTTTTGTCTTCGCATACACGCCCAAGAAGCCTAGCAGGTTCACGCAAAGGTTCTTTGTCACGTGCATCACGTCGATTGAAGAGCGGACCTCTAGGTCTTTCCAGTAGGGTAGGTCCCAAAATATAGATTTCTTCTTCCACATGGGTGCGCGTCCCTCAGCGTCATTCGGAACAGATAGTCCGCCGGGACCCTTTCCAAAGATTACGTGTAAATCATTGACCATAGCAAGTACGTGATCACCGGTACGCATGGCGAGCTTCTTCCGATGATCTTCCTCGCCTTTGAAATGCTTGCCTTTCTTTCGACATTGATGGTTGGTCGGAAGAAATCGACGATGCCCCAGGTACACATTCTTCCTGCATTTGTACAGGTATATACTTTCGGTGTCAGCTAAACAGTGCGTGCATGCGTGGTATCCCTTGTTTGTCTGTCCTGAAAGGTTACTGAGAGCAGGCCACTCATTGATGGTTACAAACAGCAACGCATGCAGGTCAAATTCCTCCTATCTGTGCTCATCCCACAAACGTACACCGTTTCCATTCCGCAGCTGTAAAAGTTCTTCAACTAATGGCCTTAGGTACACATCAATGTCGTTGCCGGGTTGCTTAGGGCCTTGGATGAGTACTGGCATCATAATGAACTTCCGCTTCATGCACAGCCAAGGAGGAAGGTTATAGATACATAGAGTCACGGGCCAGGTGCTGTGATTGCTGCTCTGCTCCCCAAAAGTATTAATGCCATCCGCGCTTAAACCAAACCATACGTTCCTTGCATCACCTGCAAACTCCTCCCAGTACTTTCTCTCAATTTTTCTCCACAGCGACCCGTCAGCGGGTGCTCTCAACTTCCCGTCTTTCTTACGGTTCTCTCTGTGCCATCGCATCAACTTGGCATGCTCTTTGTTTCTGAACAGACGTTTCAACCGTGGTATTATAGGAGCATACCACATCACCTTGGCAGGAACCCTCTTCCTGGGGGGCTCGCCGTCAACATCACCAGGGTCATCTCGTCTGATCTTATACCGCAATGCACCGCATACTGGGCATGCGTTCAAATCCTCGTACGCACCGCGGTAGAGGATGCAGTCATTAGGGCATGCATGTATCTTCTGCACCTCCAATCCTAGAGGGCATACGAACTTCTTTGCTGCGTACGTACTACCGGGCAATTCATTATCCTTTGGAAGATTCTTCTTCAATATTTTCAGTAGCTTCTCAAATCCTTTGTCAGGCACAGCATTCTCTGCCTTCCACTGCAGCAATTCCAGTACGGTACCGAGCTTTGTGTTGCCATCTTTGCAATTGGGGTACAACCCTTTTTTGTGATCCTCTAATATGCGATCGAACTTCAGCTTCTCCTTTTCACTTTCGCACTGTCTCTTTGCATCAACAATGACCCGGCGGAGATCATCATCGGGCACATCGTCTGGTTCCTCTTGATCTTCAGCTTCCCCCGTTGCAGCATCACCGTATTCAGGGGGCACATAGTTGTCATCATCCTCTTCTTCTTCGTTGTCTTCCATCATAACCCCTATTTCTCCGTGCTTGGTCCAAACATTATAGTGTGGCATGAAACCCTTATAAAGCAGGTGGGTGTGAAGGGTTTTCGAGTCAGAGTAAGACCTCGTATTCCCACAGCTAGGGCATGGACAACACATAAAACCATTCTGCTTGTTTGCCTCAGCCACTGCGAGAAAATTATGCAGGCCCTCAATGTACTCGGAGGTGCGTCTGTTACCGTACATCCATTGCCGGTTCATCTGCGTGCATTATATTTAATTAAGTGTGTCAAAAACCATTACAGAACATCATGAATAGATAAGTGACCAAATTAATAGAAGTCCATCATCACATTAAAACCAAAGTGCATACATAGTTCTCCAGAGCATCTAATTAAACCATACATTGAAACTGTGTAAAACATTTCAATGCAACAACAAATGCGATCATAATCGCAACCAAGGTAACAATTGATTCAACGGCGTAATGATACCAAGCCTCGGTATGAATGGCATATTTTGTAATCTTTCTAATCTTCAAGCGCATTGCATCCATCTTGATCTTGTGACCATCGACGACATCCGCAACATGCAACTCCAATATCATCTTCTCCTCCTCAATTTTTTTTAATTTTTCATTCAAGTAATTGTTTTCTTCTTCAACTAAATTTAACCTCTCGACAATAGGGTCGGTTGGAATTTCCGGTTCACATACCTCCTAGATAAAAATATCTATGTCACGTTGGTCGGCATAATTGTCATAAACAATAAATGAACCAAATAGTTATAAAATATAATATAAACCACATCCGAATCATAGACAGGACGAGGGCCGACGGGGGCGGATACCAAAACCATCGCACTATATAATAACAAACAATAATAAAAGTAAGAATATTATACAAGTATCTATCTAAATCATACAAGTAAAAAAAATTTCTTTTAGAAAGAAGATAAGAACAAGAGGCTCACCACGGTGGTGCCGGCGACGAGATCGGCGCGGGCGATCGACGGCAGTGAAGACGGGGACGAGACGTGACGGACCGCTAAACCTAGACAAATCTTGAGGAAAATGGAGCTTGGAGAGGAGAAATCTTAAGTAGTGTGGCTCGGGCATTTCATCGAACACCTCATGTGCATAGGAGGTGAGCTAGAGCACCACAAAGCCCTCCCCTCGCCGGCCAGAAAAACCAGAGCAGTGGAGTGCTCTGCTCGCGGGCGAGGGGGTATATATAGGCACCTCATCGGTCCCGGTTCGTGGGTGGAACCGGGACTAAAGCCACCCCTTTGGTCCCGGTTCCAGCCACGAACCGGGACCAATGGTTATGGGCCAGGAGCGAAGCCCATTGGTCCCATTTCGTGTCTGGAATCGGGACCAAAGGGGCCAGACGAACCGGGACCAATGCCCCACGAGGCCCGGCCGGCCCCCTGGGCTCACGAACCGGGACCTATTCCCCCATTGGTACCGGTTCGTGACTGAACCGGGACTAATGGGCTGGCCAGGCCTGGACCAAAGCCCTGTTTTCTACTAGTGTGTATATATATATATATCAACGCTCAATGATGATTTGAAGCAAAAAAAAAATACTAAACATGAATTGATGGAAACAACATTCTAGAGTTGATTGGTTAATAGTGACCATATTACTTTCACTTTTTCTTTTTACTCCGCATATAAGATTTGTTTGAAGTCAAACTACAGAAAGTTTGACCAAATTTATTTAAAAAAGATATCAACATATACAATATTAAGGTTATATAGTATGAAAATTGTGAACGTTGATATTTTCTCTTATAAAGTTGATCAAACTTTATGAAGTTTGACTTTTAACAAATTTTATATCCAGACAGAAAAGAAAGGGAAGGAGTACAGTTTATTGACCTGAGGTCTGATCCACATTGTGCTTGTCTATCTAGATGGAGCCGACTAGCCACCGACTAGTTTTCCTGCCATCTTATGTGGGTAGCAAGGTTAGAGCATCTCTAGTAGATCCCTCAAAAGTTATATTTAAGGGTAATTTTTTCTGTTTTGAGGGATTAGACCCTCTCTAGCAGATCTCCTATATATCGTATTCTCTATTTTTTTTTACTCCACCCCGCCTCCCCCAAAACGTAGCCCCACTTCCCCACTTCTAGTTCAAGTGGAGGAAGTCTTGGAAAATATAAGGAGACGCTCGGTTCCCGCCCGTTGCCGCCTCCGTCCGGCCGTCGCCTCGGTGACCAAGAAAATGGAAGCCCCACCGCCCCGCACATCCAGTGACCCTCGTTGGCACCAGAATCGCGCCAACAGCGAAGAATTTTGGGAAACGTGCAGCAACTTCGCCTGTTAGGCAAAAAACCTTCTTCTTCTCCATCGCTATCCTCAACATGGGAATCCTCAAGGCCATGACCGTCTCCAGCATCACCGTCGACCCCACCAAGATGCTCAACACGTGGCTCAAGCTGCTGACCGGCCTCACTGGGTAGGTGGTGAGCTCGCTGTTGTGAGTGGCGAACAGGACCACGGCTCTCATCCATGGTCGGGCAGCTCCGCACAACTAATGATAATCCCCGCATAGACGAAGTTTTCCACAACATTCTGACGATGGGGCGGCGAAGACGGCCGCGTCCACTGCCTCTACGTCCACGGCTCCTCTGCCTGATGCTGCGATGGCGGCGGTTATGGCGTTGGCGGCGGTGTCTGTTCCGGCCGCAACGCCTACCGAGATGGGAGGAGTGACAAAGGTAGTGACAAAGTTGATAATGTGAGGGCTAATAAGGTGGCGCAAGAAAGAAAAGATAACATGTTATCGTTGTGGGGTGCCAGACCACTTTGTGATTGACTGCACGGCGGTGTTATGCACCATATGTCTGAAGCCTGGACACTTATCTGACGACTGTCCGTTGCTTTTGATACCCACGCCTGTGGTGAATATTTATGGTGTCTGTAACAACAAGCTTATGTTCTTCGAGACTTCACGTACGATCTCGGCGACCCCTACGTCGGAGAGCTCGAAATTTGGTCTGGTCAAGGTTACTCAGGGGACATTGACAGAGGAACAAGTGTGTCAGAAGCTCAGATGGCTGATTTTTGAGTCTTTTCACTGGTCACCTGTCAGGTTGGAGGATCAGGTTTATAGAGTGGAGTTCCTTAGGAGAGAGGATCTTAACCACTTGCTTAAGTGTGGCCTTAGTAAGGTGCCCGGGAGCAAGTGTATTATTGAGTTTGACGAGTGCAAAAAACCTGAGCCGACGGGGATACCGCTGGAGAAGGTCTGGGTCAGACTCTCAAGTGTTCCAGAGACTTTGCTTAATGACTTTCTTTTTGTCTCGAGTCTCGGTTCTCTGTTAGGTAAAACAGAGAAGGTAGACATGCCATTTACTCGTCTGCATGGAGTTGCTAGGCTACTTGTCGGTGTGGTGGGTGCGGAATATATTCCGGATTATGTACCATGGACATATGATGGTCTGACTTATGATCTCGATGTTGTGGTTAAGGAGGTTCCTCAGGCAGATAATAACACTGGGGACACCGATGTTGATATGACCGATGGCGGAGATGGTAGCGGTGGCCAGGGGATGGATGGAAATCCCGATGAACATGTTGGGAAGAAGAAACTGGCCAGAAAATCCGCACAGTTGACTGAGCCAAGGACAGAGAAGGGGTCGGCCTCCTTGTCCACTCCGGCGGCTTCTCTCTGGTTTGGTTCATTCCAGGCGGTGTCCGCGCCGAGTCGCCTATGGAGTGACCGCGTGGAGATGGAGGACTCTGATGATGGTCTTCCATTGGAGGTGACAGAGGAGCATCACAGGCAGGTGGTGGTTGAGGTTCCACCGCAATTGACGCCGCATGAGCGGCGAGTTGCTCCTGAGGTAATGAGACCGGTGGCGGCTACTCCTCCTTCTGAGATGGAGGGTGCCACTTTGGCCGACCGGTCGGGTTCGCCCCGGCCTACTTCCCACCCTTAGTCGCCTCGTAAGACCGGCTTGACACAGGTGGTGTCCCCGCTGGTTGGTGATGAGGGCCACCCGAGCAGTGCTTCTGACGTCCCGGTTGATGCCACACCGACAGGTCAGTCCGGGAGGTCGGTGTCTCCCATCACTTCAGACTCAGTCGGGCATACGGCAGACAGCCACAGCCCGACTAAAGTTGCTCTGGAGGACGTGATCGCTTTTGGAGGTATTCCGGATCCTATGTCCGGTGACAGGCGTTTTAGTCACCGGATCCAGGCCCAGCCGGACACGAATGATATATAGGTGGGGCGCGCTATGAGGGCCGCCAAGCTTCGAGACGTCAAAGTTCATACAGGTATGTCGGTTAATACAAGTTGTTCCATTCTTCACTTTTCTGAGCATGAAATTATTGATAAAGCCAACAAGTTAGGGATCTCTATTGGTAGTAATGACAAAGAAACTGCAAAATCCATTAATGATCTATTAGACTTAGCAACGGATAGAGCTGTGGATTTAATTAGAAATTTAGCGGTGGTAAAACCTATGAATGAAGTAGATATCAATGATGTTGGAGTCACAGTGCTTCAGAGTCTCTGTGAGGATTTAGTCCCCACGGAGGGCTTAGAAGCCGAGGAGGAGGATATGGTTCCAGAGGGGTATGTGGCCCCTTTGCAACCAGATGCCACTCCTGACACCGGTACTCAAAATGCTGAGGCGATGAAGGATAAACCAAAAAGAACCTGGAAGAGGAAGGTTTATCCTACATCGGCTGTGCATAGGAGTGCGAGAGTTAAACAAAAGAAAAAATTCCATGATGAAATATGAAAGGGATATTCTGGAATAGCAGAGGTCTAGCGGACTTGCTAAAAGGAGATTCCTTAGTGATACATCTGTAGAATAAAAATTGGATTTTATGGCCTTATTGGAGACGGGTAGAGATAATTTCAGCCCGCAGTTTTTCAACACCATTTCAGGGGGGTTGATTTTGATTGGCACTGTCTACCTCCAAGGGGGCGATCCAGAGGGATCTTACTTGGGGTGAAGTGCGAAACTTTAGAAGTGTTGAATCTGGTCCACGGTGATTTTGCTGTCAAATTTCGTGTAAGATCGAAAATTGATGGCTTCAGATGGGCTTTGGTGGCCGTATATGGTGCGGCGCAGCCAGAGCTTAAACCTGAATTCCTTGCAGATCTGGTGAGAATTTGTGGGGATGAAAGGTTGCCCATTCTGGTTGGAGGAGATTTCAATATCATTAGAAGACAAGATGAAAAAAAAATGACAACTTCGATGGAAGATGGTCATTCATGTTTAATATGATAATTGAAAGTCTCGACTTGAGGGATATTGACCTCACTGGTAGGCAATTCACATGGGCCAATACCTTGCCAATTCCTACTTACGAGAAATTGGACAGGGTTCTCACTAGTGTTGAGTGGGAACAGAAATTTCCACTGGTAACGGTTCAGACTTTACAGAGGGCCATTTCTGACCATTCCCCACTCCTGGTTGATTCCGGGGAAGCGACCCATGTGGGAAACAGAAATACTTTCTCTTTCGAATTAGGATGGTTTGAGAGGGAGGGCTTCATGGAGCTCATTGCGACAGAATGTGCCAGGAACTCTGGTGGGTCCTCTATTGTGGAGAGATGGCAAAACAAAATTAGACATTTGCGCCAGTTTTTGAGAGGCTGGGCCAAAAACCAAACTGGTATTTATAAAGTTGAAAAGGAGAGATTGACATGAATTATTAATGAACTTGATGTGAAAGCAGAATCCACCCTTCTTAATATATCTGAGCGAGATATTAAGAATGAGGTCGAGAAGAAGTTACAAGCCCTTATGAGAGAGGAGGAGATGAAATGGGCGCTTAGAGCAAAGGTTTCTAAGATCGTCCAAGGGGATGATAATACTCAATTCTTCCACATGATAGCTAATGGGAAACATAGAAAGAAAAAGATAATCTAGTTAGAACAAGATGAGGGTACAATTGTAGGACATGAGAACCTAAAATTGTACATCTCCGAATATTATAAGAAACTTTTCGGAGCAACCGAAGAAAGTTTCGTATCTCTAGATGAGAGTGCAATCGGGGACATACCTCAACTCAACTTAGAAGAGAATGAGGTGTTGTCTGCTCCTTTCACTGAGAAAGAGGCGTTTGATGCAATAACGCAAATGAAGCATAATAAAGCGCACGGGCCAGATGGGTTCCCAGCGGAATTTTATCAAAAATGCTGGCATATCATAAAGAGAGATATTATGCCTATGTTCCACGATTTGTTCGATGGTCACTTAAATCTGTTTCACCTCAATTTTGGAACAATAATGTTGTTGCCCAAGAAGGTGGAAGCTATTCGCATTGAGCAGTCTAGACCGATCTATCTTCTCAATGTAAGCTTTAAGATTTTTACAAAGGTTGGCACGAATAGGTTGACACGGATAGCCCATTCGGTTATGCAACCAACTCAAACTGCTTTCATGCCAGGACGACAAATCCTAGAAGGGGCTGTAGTCCTACATGAAACGTTGCACGAAATCCATACGAAGGAACTAGATGGTGTTATCTTCAATGTGGATTTCGAAAAAGCATATGATAAGGTCAAATGGCCCTTCCTCCAGCAAGCCTTACGTGTGAAGGGGTTCAATGAATCATGGAGATCTTAGGTGGATTCATTCATACAGAAAGGCAGTGTCGTGATAAAGGTCAATGATGACACATGTCATTATTTCCAGACACGTAAGGGGTTACGACAGGGGGACTCCATGTCTCCTGTATTGTTTAACATTGTAGCGGATATGTTGGCAGTACTTATTGGTCAGGCTAAAGAGAGTGGCCAAGTAGGAGGACTCGTCCAAAATCTTGTAGAGGGGGGCATCTCCGTTCTACAATACGCGGATGATACTATTATATTCATGGAACACGATCTTGCAAAAGCTAGGATAAGCTTGTTTTATGCCTTTTTGAGCAACTGTCTGGGCTAAAAATCAACTTCAATAAAAGCGAATTGTTCTGCTTTGGGAGAGCCAAAGAAGAACAAGACGACTACAGAAACTTGTTCAGTTGTGAAATGGGATCCTTACCATTTAGTTATCTAGGGATCCTTATTCATCATAGACGTTTAACGAACAAGGAATGGAAATATATAGAAGATAGATTTGAAAAAAAACTAAGCTACTGGAAGGGCAAGCTAATGTCTTACGGAGGTCGACTGGTTTTGATTAATTTGGTTTTGACGGGTTTGCCGATGTTCCTCTTATCTTTCTTTGAAGTACTGGTAGGGGTATGGAAAAGACTAGATTTCTATAGATCCCGATTCTTCTGGCAAAGTGATGAGGCCAAGAAGAAATACAGATTGGCTAGATGGGATATCATGTGTAGACCAAAAGACCAGGGTGGGTTAGGGATAAAAAATTTAGAGGTAAAGAATAGATGTCTGCTTAGCCAATAGCTATACAGACTATCTATTGAGACCGAGGGCATGTGGGTACAAATCTTGCGGAATAAATACCTACACTCTAAGACTTTGGCCCAGGTTAACCCAAGGCCAACAAACTCACCCTTTTGGAAGGGGTTAATGAGGACAAAAGTAACTTTCTTCCAACGGGTGAAGTTCTTAGTTGGTAATGGTACCACTACAAGATTCTGGGAGGATACCTGGCTAGCGGAGACGCCTTTGGCTTTGCAATAGGCTTCCTTATATAATATTGTGCAACTTAAAGAGGATTATGTCGCCACAGTATTAAACTCGGTACCACTTAACATCCAATTTAGGAGATCCCTTGTAGGGGAACGTTGGAATGCTTGGCTGCACCTGATCCGTAGGTTGATGGATGTTCAACTTTCAGACCAGGCAGATACAATTAGCTGGAAGTTAACCATGAATGGAATTTTCTCTATGAAATCCATGTATTTGGACTTAATTGATTCTGGGCCATAATCGAGGTCTTTACACATCACTAGTAGAAAACAGGGCTTTGGTTGAGGCCAGGATAAGGGCATTAATCCCGGTTCACTCACGAACCGGGACCAAAGGATGCATCAGTCCCGGTTCGTGAGGCCAGGGCGCCGGCCAGGCCTTGGGGGCCATTGGTCCCGGTTCGTCTAACACTTTTGGTCCTAGTTCCAAACACGAACCGGGACCAATGGGCCTCGCTCCTGGCCCAGCACCTTTAGTCCCGGTTGGTGGCCAGAACCGGGACCAAAGGTTGTCCTTTAGTCCCAGTTTTAACCACAAACCGGGACTAAAAAGAAGCCTATATATATACCCCTGCCCCTGCCCGCTCAGTGCTCTATTTTTTGGCCGGCCGTGTGGGAGAAGTGTGTTGCTCTAGCTCTCACCTCCTATGCACATGAGGTGTTCGATGAAATGCCCGAGCCACACTTAAGCTTTCTCCTCTCCAAGCTCCTTGTCCAAGCTCCATTTTCCTCAAGATTTGTCTAGGTTTGCCGGTCCGTTCTGTCCCGTCCCCGTCCTCACCGCTGTCGATCGCCCGCGCCGATCTCATCACCGGCACCACCATGGTGAGCCTCTTGTTTTTATCTTCTTTCTATAATAAAAAAATTCTTACTTGTATGATTTAGATAGATACTTGTATAATTTTCTTACTTTTATTATTGTTTGTTATTATATAGTGCCATGGTTTTGGTATCCGCCCCCGTCGGCCCTCGTCCTGTCTATGATTCGGATGTGGTATATTATCTTTTATAACTATTTGTTTCATTTAGTTTTTATGACAATTATGCCGACCAACGTGACATAGATGTTTTTATCTAGGAGGTATGTGAACCGGAAATTCCAACCGACCCTCTTGTCGAGAGGTTAAATTTAGTTGAAAAAGAAAATAATTACTTGAAGAAAAAATTGAAAAGAATTAAGGAGGAGAATATGAAATTGGAGTTGCATGTTGCGGATGTCGTCGATGATCACAAGATCAAGATGGATGCAATGCGCTTGAAGATTAGAAAGATTAGAAAATATGCCATTCATACTGAGGCTTTGTATCATTATGCCGTTGGATCAATTATTACCTTAGTTGCGATTATGATCGCATTTGTTGTTGCATATAAATGTTTTACATACTTTCAATGTATGTTTTAATTAGATGCTCTAGAGAGCTATATGTTGTTCAGTGACAACTATGTATGAACTTTATGTATTTATTTTTTCAGTAATAACATTTGATCACTACTGTACTTTGGTTTTAATGTAATGATGAACTTCTATTAATTTGGTCACTTCTCTATTCATGATGTTCGGTAATGGTTTTTGACACACTTAATTATATATAATGCACGCAGATGAACCGGCAATGGATGTACGGTGACAAACGCACCTACGAGTACATTAAGGGCGTGCATAATTTTCTCGAAGTGGCTGAGGCAAACAAGCAGAATGGTTTTATGTGTTGTCCATGCCCTATCTGTGGGAATACGAAGTCTTACTCTAACTCAAAAACCCTTCACATCCACCTGCTTGAGAACGGTTTCATGCCACACTATAATGTTTGGACCAAGCACGGAGAAAAAGGGGTTATGATGGAAGATGCTACTTCTTGAGCTTGCGTTGGTTTTTCCCTTGAAGAGGAAAGGGTGATGCAGCAAAGTAGAGATAAGTATTTCCCTCAGTTAGAGAACCAAGGTATCAATCCAGTAGGAGACAACGCACAAATCACCAATACCTGCACAAACAATC
The DNA here is from genome assembly GCA_011799875.1 of Thinopyrum elongatum. Classification (NCBI taxonomy): domain Eukaryota; kingdom Viridiplantae; phylum Streptophyta; class Magnoliopsida; order Poales; family Poaceae; genus Thinopyrum; species Thinopyrum elongatum. Next base: position 33,719,911 of record CM022297.1, on the reverse strand, counting down.
AAATAACTTGCACCCAACGCGATAAAGGGGTTGTCAATCCCTTCACGGTTACTTGCAAAAGTGAGATCTGATAGAGATAGATGAAACTAAGCAAACGGTAAAGTAAATATTTTTGGTATTTTTGGTTTATAGATCGGAAAGTAAAAGATTGCAAAATAGTAGATCAGAAACTTATATGATGGAAAATAGACCCGGGGGCCATAGATTTCACTAGAGGCTTCTCTCATGATAGCAAATAGTACGGTGGGTGAACAAATTACTGTCGAGCAATTGATAGAAAGTCGCAAAGTTATGATGATATCTAAGGCAATGATTATGAAATATAGGCATCACGTCCGTGTCAAGTAGACCAACTCCTGCCTGCATCTACTACTATTACTCCACACATCGACCGCTATCCAGCATGCATCTAGAGTATTAAGTTCATAAAGAACAGAGTAACGCATTAAGTAAGATGACATGATGTAGAGGAAATAACTCAAGCAATATGATGAAAACCCCATCTTTTTATCCTTGATGGCAACAATACAATACATGCCTTGCTGCCCCTACTGTCACTGGGAAAGGACACCGCAAGTTTGGACCCAAAGCTAAGCCTTCTCCCATTGCAAGAAAAACCAATCTAGTTGGCCAAACCAAACCGATAGTTCGAAGAGAATTACAAAGATATCAAATCATGCATAAAAGAATTCAGAGAAGATTCAAATAATATTCATAGATAAGCTGATCATAAATCCACAATTCATCGGATCTCGACAAACACACCGCAAAAGAATATTACATCGGATAGATCTCCAAGAACATCGAGGAGAACATGGTATTGAGAATCAAAGAGAGAGAAGAAGCCATCTAGCTACTAGCTATGGACCCGTAGGTCTGAGGTAAACTACTCATGCTTCATCGGAAGGGCAATGGTGTTGATGTAGAAGCCCTCTGTGATCGAATCCCCCTTCGGCAGGATGCCGAAAAAGGCCCCTAGATGGGATCTCACGGGTACAGAAGGTTGCGGCGGTGGAAAAGTGTTTTTGTGGATGCCTCTGGTGGTTTAGGAATATATATGAATATATAGGCGAAAGAATTAGGTCAGGGGAGTCATGGGGGGCCCACAAGGCAGGGTCGCGCCCTAACCCCCTGGGCGCGCCCTCCACCCTTGTGGCCGCCTCGTTGCTCCTCTGACTTGAACTCCAAGTCTCATGGGTGTCTTCTGGTCCAAGAAAAATCATCGCGAAGGTTTTATTCCGTTTGGTATTCCTTTTCGGTGAAACTCAAAAACAAGGAAAAAACAGAAACTGGCACTGGGCTCTAGGTTAATAGGTTAGTCCAAAAAATAATATAAAATAGCATATTAATGCATATAAAACATCCAAAATAGATAATATAATAGCAAGGAACAATCAAAAATTATAGATACGTTGGAGACGTATCAGAAGACAACGAAGAAGAAGAGGATGATGACAACTATCCGCCCCCTGAATACGGTTATGCTGCAACGGGGGAAGCAAAATTCCTGCTCATAGTATAAAAAATGGGCGAAACAAAAAACATGCCTCCTTCTTCATCAAGTGGGCACTGATTCAATTGTTAGTCCCAAAAACGGGCGAAACAAAAAACATGCAACAAACAGGAACTGGCACTGGGCACTGAATCAATTGTTAGTCCCAAAAATAGTATAAAAAGTTGCCAAAAGTATATGAAAGTTGTATAATATTGGCATGGAACAATCAAAAATTATAGATACGACAGAGACGTATCAGCATCCCCAAGCTTAATTCTTGCTCATCCTCGAGTAGGTAAATGATAAAAAAGATAATTTTTGATGTGGAATGCTACCTAGCATAATCTTGATCATGTAATCTAATCATGGCATGAATATTAAGACACGAGTGATTCAAAGCAATAGTCTATCATTTGACATTAAGACAATAATACTTCAAGCATACTAATAAAGCAATCATGTCTTTTCAAAATAACATGGCCAAAGAAAGTTATCCCTGCAAAATCATATAGTCTGGCTATGCTCCATCTTCATCACACAAAGTATTTCATCATGCACAACCTCGATGACAAGCCAAGCAATTGTTTCATACTTTTAATGTTCTCAAACCTTTTCAACTTTCACGCAATACATGAGCGTGAGCCATGGATATAGCACTATAGGTGGAATAGAACATGGTGGTTGTGGAGAAGACAAAAAGAAGGAGATAGTCTCACATCAACTAGGCGTATCAACGGGCTATGGATATGCCCATCAATAGATATCAATATGAGTGAGTAGGGATTGCCATGCAACGGATGCACTAGAGCTAAAAGTGTATGAAAGCTCAAAAGGAAACTAAGTGGGTGTGCATCCAACTTGCTGGCTCATGAAGACCTAGGGCATTTGAGGAAGCCCATCATTGGAATATACAAGCCAAGTTCTATAATGAAAACTTCCCACTAGTAATATATGAAAGTGACAAAATAGGAGACTCTCTATCATGAAGAACATGGTGCTACTTTGGAGCACAAGTGTGGAAAAGGATAGTAACATTGTCCCTTCTCTCTTTTCTCTCATTTTTTTCTTTTTTTCTTTTTTTCTCTTTTTTTTGGTGGGCTTCTTTGGCCCCCTTTTTTTATTTTGGCTTCTTTGGCCTCTTTTATTTTGATAACCTCACATGGGACAATGTTCTAATAATGATGATCATCACACTTTTATTTACTTACAACTCAAAATTACAACTCGATACTAGAACAAAAGTATGACTCTATATGAGAGCCTCCGACGGTGTACCGGGATGTGCAATGATCTAGCGTAGAAAATGACATCAAAAATGGACAAGCCATGTAAACATCACGCTAGCTATCTTACGATCATGCAAAGCAATATGACAATGATGGAGCGTGTCATAATAAAACGGAACGGTGGAAGTTGCATGGCAATATATCTCGGAATGGCTATGGAAATGCCATAATAGGTAGGTATGATGGCTGTTTTGAGGAAGTGAATATGGTGGGTTTAATGCACCGGCGAAAGTTGCGTGGTACTAGAGAGGCTAGCAATGGTGGAAGGGTGAGAATGCGTATAATCCATGGACTCAACATTAGTCATAAAGAACTCACATACTTATTGCAAAAGTCTATTAGCTATCGAAACAAAGTACTATGCACATGCTCCTAGGGGGAGAGATTGGTAGGAAAAGACCATCGCTCGTCCTCGACCGCCACTCATAAGGAAGACCAACAATAAATACCTCACGCTCCAACTTCGTTACATAACGGTTCACCATATGTGCATGCTATGGGAATCACAAACTTTAACACAAGTATTCTTACCAATCCACAATTACCCACTAGCATGACCCTAATATCACCATCTTTATATCGCAAAACTATTGCAAGGAATCAAACATATCATATTCAGTGATCTACAAGTTTTATGTAGGATTTTATGACTAACCATGTGAATGACCAATTCCTGTTGACTCTCTACATAGATATAAGTGAAGAAAGAGAGTTTAATACTTTCTACAAAAGATATGCCCACGTTCTAACAAATATAAGTGAAGCAAAATAGCATTCTACAAATGGCGGTTTTCTATGTGAAGAGAAACAGGCAATCCAAACTTCAAATGATATAAGTGAAGCACATGAAGCATTCTATAAAGCCATACTCAAAAGATATTAGTGAACTGCAAAGAGCATTCTATAAATCAACCAAGGTCTATCTCATACCAGCATGGTGCATTATTAAAAATAAATAAAAAGCACACGACGCTCCAAGATTTACGCATATCATATGACGAATAAAAATATAGCTCCAAGTAAAATTACCGATGATCGTTAGAAGAAAGAGGGGATGCCTTCCGGGGCATCCCCAAGCTTAGTTGCTTGGGTGTAACACCCCTTTTGTAATTGCTACAGTGATCAGCTAATGATACTGCCAGGTCATCTCCATTTGCAGTGCTTAATCACTTTGGTGAAATATTCAATTCAAATGCTATTCTGAAAAATCAACTCAATTTCAAAAGTGAAAATTAAAGTTGTTCCATACTTGTGGGAAAAATGTTCACATTATTGCAAATATTCCAAAACAATTATATGTTAAGGAATACAACATTACCTTGTTGGTAAAATGAGCAGTGGCAATTAATTCAGAGCATTTCAGCATTTTTAAAATGCTATCTCATTTATGGAAAATCCAAACAGAGTCAAATAATCTTCTAACTTTTTGTGGCACTGCTTAAAAACACAAGCGAATTAATGGGACACTTCCCATACTATTTCTAAGTGAATAGGTTGCTCCAATGAATCTTTTTCTTCTCTGTTTATTAAATAAAATAAGAAAACAGAAAAAAAAAAGGGAAAGGGCCAGAGGCCACTTACCTGGCAGGCCGACCGGCCCAGCCCACTTCTCCACCTACCTCCTCCCCGTGTCGCCATCTCCTTGGTGCCGGACGCCCGCGCCGGTCGCCGCTCGCCACCGCGGCAGGAACGGGTGGGCGAGGGGATAAGCTCGCCCCGTCCATTCCCCCTGCCTCCTCCGTCGCTCTCCCCCTCACATCGCTCCTCTCCCCCTGGTCATTCATCTCTCCCTCCCTCGCTCTCCATCGCTCCCTCTCTCTCTCTCGTCGGTGCCCGAACGTCACCGCCGCCGACGCTCGATTCCTCGGCCACCGAGCCCCTCCAGCCCCGCCGACCTATCCAGAAGCTCCAACGCCATCGACTCCTTCGTCCGGTGCTGTGGGATTGAACTGGGGAGCGCCCTATCGCTGAGTCTTCGCCGTCTTCCACCTCGGGACCCGCCGCCGTTCGCCGTCGTCCCCGTCGTTTCTGCTGCTCCTAACCTGTCGCCGAGCCATCGTGTGCTCCTCTGGTGAGCACAGCAACATCTTCCCCCTGTTTTCCGCTCAGATTGCCGTCGCTAGCCGCTATCGCCATGGACGCCCGAGCCGAGCTTCGCCGCGGCTGCTGCTGCCATCGATGTGGTCACGGTCGCAAGCAACCAACCACGTCAGCGAGTTCAGTGCACCTCCAGGAGCCAAACGCGCTTAGCCTCGCCCCCCTCTTTGTTCCCATTCTGCCGATCCCGAGCACACCGTGCTCCGGCCGCCGCCAGTGACCATCGCCGCCGTCGCTCTAGATCGTTTCCGGCCACGTTCCTGGCATGAATGAACTTGCGACGCAAAGACCGATCGAACGGTGCCGACGGCACCCGATTTGGTGCTTCGTAGGCAAATTCCGGCGGCCTCCAGTGCCCTCCGCCGCGTTTCGCGTCAACGGCGACGAGCCGCCGGCCGCGCTGACCTGGCGAGCGTGTGGGGTCCACCCGGGTCACTGCCAGTGGGCCCCCACCGCTCATTTGACCGCGTTGACCACGGTCAACGCGCGTCACTGTTCACCTTAGCCACTGACGTGTGGGGCCCACAGACTTAATTAGTGCTAATCAAATAATTAGTGATCTGTTAATTAGTTACTGACACAGACATGTGGGGCCCCTAGCCTAATTAACCCCTGTTAACTTAAATTAGTTTCTGTTAAGCCCTCAGAGGCTGACAGGGGGGTCCCGCAGGTCAGGTTTGACCTGGACCGGCAGGTTTGACTCGCTGAAGTCATGGTGACGTCAGGCTGACGCAATAATCCTTTTTCTATAAATGAAATTAATTCCAAAAAATCAATAATCTTTAAAAATTCATAACTTTTAATCCGTAACTCCGATGAAAATACTTTATACATGAAAGTTGCTCAGAATTTCGAGACGAATCCGGATACGCGGTCCGTTTGTCCATCACACGTCCCTAGCTATCCGAACATGGAACCGTCCTCCTCCGGTCATCTGTCTGACTAACGTCCGGAACCAGGAAAACATTCCCGAATGATCCCCTCCTTCACCGTTGTCGTGTATCACTACGATAGACCACCTCTAGCATCGCGTATCGTATTTTCATGCATATGTCGCTTCGTATTTACTGTTTTCCTCCCCCTCTTTTCCCTCGGTAGATTTCGGTGCCGACGTAGCCTCCGAGATCGACGCAGCTCCGGTGATTGGTTACAGTACTGGCGACCTTGCCCTTGCCGCCAAGCAACCAGGCAAGCCCCCCTCTTTTGATCATCTCGATATCGCCTATTCTAATTCTCCTGCTTGCATTAGAATTATGCTACTGTTACTGTTTTTCCTATATCTGCTGCATAGCCTGTTTATTGTAGCCTACTGTTGATAACTGCCTTCTATCCTAAACTGTTTTAGTATAGACTGGGTAGAGCCCCATTAGTGACCCCCACTTTATCCCGACTGCCCCGCTGGAGTTTCAGAAGACCCGATCAACGGGATTGAAGATCAGCCCCGGCACTGCACCTCACTTTCCCCTTAGTTGCTCGACACTACTGGGTTACTATCGAGTGCCGAGGGTGAAACCTCGATAGCACTTCTGATGATAACCTTGTAGGTTAGTTAACCGGTCGTGGTAAGCGAGGGTGATTCCTCCTACACCACCCCCCATACTGACAAAGCCGCGCAACACCTCACGTGTGGACCTCGAGGGTGATGCCTCCTACGTCCATCTTGATGTTACATCAGGTGGGAGTCCAACGAGGGTGATGCCTCGGATTCCCCTTGATATGGTGACCACACGGATGCCTTACATTACTGTTGATACTATTACTTAAAAGGCGGGTCGACCCCGAGGGGTACCCGCGAGTGATGGATAGTTACCCGTGAGTTATTCCACGAGGCGCGGCCGGGCATTCTTAGCCCTTGCAGCAAGTCCTCGAGACGGGGCGACGGGGTCACATCTTTCGTGAGTCTCTGCTCGTTACCGCAAGCCACTAGGACACTACGATTTGGATATATGATCTGAGTCGGCCTCTGGTCGGATAGCACTAACCATCACGTGGGCATAGTATGGGCGTTCTGCATCGTAACATCAGCCGAAAGCTCTGTCAGACGTCCAGTTCAGCATTGTGGCACGGTCGGATCGTACCGGCCTTCCGAGGCGGTGCTGGTATCCACCCTGCACACAACGACCCGGAGGGCGAGGGGCGATGGCCCAAGACCCCCTTGCGCTTAGGAGGTAGACCGGCGGGGACCTCTCTGCTGAGCTGTAGGTAGGGTTGCGATGTGTCGTTTGGCCGAGGCCGGGCATGACCCAGGAAAGTGTGTCCGGCCGGAGTTAATTGAGCGTGGTGGGTAAGTTGGTGCACCCCTGCAGGGAAGAAACTTCTATCGATAGCCTGTCCTACGGTAACGGACACTCGGAGTTGTATCCCGATCGGTACAGTTAGAATTGGGATGTTACCTGGATATGTGACTCCGGGATCGCTTTCTCGCAGGGAGTCGAGGAAGGATCTCTGGGCGAGACTGTTGCTTGCTACTACCTCTATTACTTTATACTATGCTGCTCTGTACTCTTCTATATGCTGCAAGACGCTCGAAGATGCTTGAAGATGCTGAAGATGCTAGTCTTCGATAGGACTAGGCCTTCTCTCTATTCTGGCATTTCTGCAGCCCAGTCCACATATACAGCCTCCTTTTTGATAATGTTGCATATGTAGAGTAGATCCTTGCTTGCTGAGTACTTCGCAGTACTCACGGTTGCTTTGCTTTCCTTTTTCTCCCTTATCAGTTGTCGCGACCAGATGACGGAGCCCCTGAGATAGCTGTTCCACCATCGACTATTTCTACCACCCCGAGGACGGCTTCTACTTCTAGATGGCTAACGACCAGGAGTAGGTTCGGAGGGTCCTAGGCAGGAGGCCTACGCCTTTCGATCGTAGTGTTTCATTTTGGTTCCGCCTTTCTAAAGGCCTTTCTGTTTTCTTTTATATCTGTACTCAGATATCTGACGCTTCCGCTGATGCTTGTTTGTCATCAAGCTTATTTATTCGAGCCCTCGAGGCCTTGGCTTGTAATATATGCTTGTATGACTTTATGTATATTTTAGAGTTGTGTTGTGATATCTTCAAGTGAGTCCTTAGGCTTGATCGTGTGCATTTGCGTGTATGATTAGTGCACGATTAAGCCGGGGGCGTCACAGGTTGGTATCAGAGCCAGGTTTCGATCCTGGGACCTGTGGGTTATGGGCGATGGGGGCCCACTGGCAGTGACCCGGGTGGATAATATCCGGACCAACAAGAGGTCGTTCCCCAGTTTCTGACCAATTCAGAGGGGTCCGACATTTACGTCCATATAGTACTTTGAAGGGGGCCATTTTCAAGCTGGCTTGATAGCTGTTGTTATAAGAGAACTCGGCATACGGGAGAGATTCTTCCCACTTCTTACCAAAAGATATAACACAAGCTCGCAGCATGTCTTCGAGCACTTGATTGACTCGTTCGACTTGGCCTTGGGATTGGGGATGATAAGCTGAACTCCAGGTGATATGAGTTCCCATAGCTTCTTGGAAACTTTCCCAGAATTTGGAGGTGAATAGACTGCCACGGTCCGAACTAATCTCCTTCGGAATTCCGTGGAGTGAAACAATTCTGGAGATATACAGCTCTGCTAACTGTTTAGCTGTGATCGTCTCCTTGACAGGCAGAAAATGGGCAACCTTGGAAAGCTGGTCGACGATGACAAGAATAGCATCGTGACCCTTCTGTGACTTGGGAAGACCAGTAATGAAGTCCATTTGCACTCTATCCCATTTCCACAACGGAATAGGAAGTGGTTGAAGAAGTCCTGCAGGTTTCTGATGTTCTGCCTTTATGCGACGACAAACGTCACATTCAGCAACATAACGAGCAATATCCTGCTTCATTCTAGACCACCAGTACCTTTGACGAAGATCACGATACATCTTGGTGCTACCCGGATGAATAGACAGCGGTGTATCAAGTGCCTCCTTCATGACCTTATCAGTCATAAGCTCGAAGCGAGGTACGACAATGCGGTCTCTGAAGTACAAGGTTCCATCTTCAGACAATGAGAAATTCCGTGAAGGGCTGCGTTCCGATATACAGCTCGCACTTCTTGTCCATGATTGTGAAGACTTTGCGACGCTTGTCAGTCAAGCCTACAGAGTTGAAACTGGTCTGGCTAAGTATCAGGAGTCGCTCAAACGCACTCGTGAAGCTGGCTCATCCTCGGGTCAACCTGTTCAGAAACGTCGGGTTTGGATTCCGCACAATATTCATCACCGACCTGCTCCAACACCAAGACCATCTTATGTTGCACCTCGTCTGCCTTCACCGCCGAGACAGCTAACAGTTCAGGGTGGACAGCCTAATGCTATGGCATCTCCTCAGGTTGCACCATGTCCTCCTGTTGGTCGTAAGAAGAGTTGTCGAAACCGCCGATTCAGAAACCGTAATGCCATACCGTCTACTGTTGTACTTGGCCATGCCAATCACGTCGATGTTGAAAAGGCTCAGAAGGAACCGACTATCGTGCTGGGAACACTCTCTGTGAATTCAGTACCAGCCTCTGTTCTCTTTGATTCTGGAGCATCGCATGCTTTTGTGTCCCAACAATTTGCTCAGTCACATGAGTTATACTTGGAGAAATTACCCACTCCTCTAATGGTTCAGTCCCCGAGATCCAAATGGCAAACCACAATGGTAAGCCCTCATAACCACATCGAGATTGGAGGTCTACTTTTTCCGGTTTCTCTCATTGTACTAGGACCTTCCGACATTGACATCATCCTTGGTATGGATTGGTTGAAAGCGAATAAAGCTTTGATTGACTGTGCTGCTAAGACAGTCCAGCTCACTCATCCTTCCGGCCAGATAGTCAGATACTCAGCTCAGACAGTTCAGAATGCCGAGGATCAGATATATGTTCTAAATGCATTGAATGCTTCACCTCTTGAAGGCATCGAGAACATTCCAGTTGTTCGTGATTTTCAAGATGTCTTTCCGGAAGAACTTCCAGGCATTCCCCCTGCCAGAGCTGTCGAGTTTGTTATCGACTTGAAACCAGGCACTACCCCTATTGCAAAGCGTCCGTACAAGATGCCTCCGCATCACCTTATTGAACTTAAGGAAGAAATCGACAAGTCGCTTAAGAAGGGTTTCATCCGCCCCAGTTCATCTGCTTGGGGAGCACCTTCCCTCTTTGTCAAGAAGAGGGATGGTACGAATCGGTTGGTTCAAGATTACCGACCTATCAACCAAGCAACAATTCAAAATAAGTATCCGCTTCCCAGAATCAACGATCTGTATGATCAACTTGCTGGTTCCTCAGTATTCTCTAAGCTTGATTTGAGATTGGGATACCACCAGATCCGAGTTCGTGAAGAAGATATTCCGAAGACAGCATTTGTTACTCGCTATGGTTCTTATGAGTACACTGTCATGTCTTTCGGCCTGACTAACGCTCCAGCTACCTTCTCCCGGTTAATGAATTACATCTTCATGGATTATCTCGACAAATTCGTCGTGGTATATCTGGACGATATTCTGGTTTATTCAAAGAATGAAGAAGAACATGCCGAACATCTTCGGCTTGTACTGGAAAAGCTGCGTGAACATCAATTGTATGCCAAGTATTCCAAGTGTGAGTTCTGGTTATCTGAAGTGACATATCTCGGCCATGTGATTTCGAAAGAAGGCATTGCCGTTAACCCAGAACGAGTTCAGGCTATTCTTGAATGGACTCCGCCGAAGAATGTCAAGCAAGTCAGAAGTTTTCTCGGCCTTGCAAGCTATTGTCGTCGCTTTGTCGAGAATTTCTCAAAGATTGCTAAGCCTCTGACTGATCTGCTTCACAAGGGCGTTAAGTTTGAATGGACAGAAAAATGTCAGGAAAGTTTTCAAACACTCAAAGACAAGCTGACATCTGCCCCAGTACTTCCTCCTCCAGATTCTCGCAAAGATTTTGTGATCTATTGTGACGCATCCCGTGAAGGACTAGGCTGTGTCCTAATGCAGGAACGTAAAGTGATTGCATATGGCTCTCGTCAGTTGCGTCCGCATGAAGAGAATTATCCGGTACATGATCTAGAACTAGCTGCTGTCATCTATGCACTGCAGTTGTGGCGACATTACCTCCTCGGTAATCGTTGCGAGATCTACACGGATCATAAGAGCCTGAAGTACTTGTTCACTCAACCATCTCTAAACCTCCGTCAGCAAAGATGGATGGAGACCATTGCAGACTATGATTTGGGTATTTCTTATACCCCTGGCAAGGCTAACGTAATGGCTGATGCGTTGAGCCGCAAATCCTATTGCTGTGAACTTGAAGTCCAGCTAGAACAACCACTTCTGTATGAAGAGCTTCGGAAGCTAAATCTCGAGATAGTTCCTCAAGGATACCTATCAAACTTGGTTGTTGAACCAGACCTTGAGAAGGCTGTTAAGATTGCGCAAGCTAAAGATGCTGAAATTGGTCTGATGAAGAAAGATCTTCACCTGGAAAAATACAGGGATTTCTCATTGTCTGAAGATGGAACCTTGTACTTCAGAGACCGCATTGTCGTACCTCGCTTCGAGCTTATGACTGATAAGGTCATGAAGGAGGCACTTGATACACCGCTGTCTATTCATCCGGGTAGCACCAAGATGTATCGTGATCTTCGTCAAAGGTACTGGTGGTCTAGAATGAAGCAGGATATTGCTCGTTATGTTGCTGAATGTGACGTTTGTCGTCGCATAAAGGCAGAACATCAGAAACCTGCAGGACTTCTTCAACCACTTCCTATTCCGTTGTGGAAATGGGATAGAGTGCAAATGGACTTCATTACTGGTCTTCCCAAGTCACAGAAGGGTCACGATGCTATTCTTGTCATCGTCGACCAGCTTTCCAAGGTTGCCCATTTTCTGCCTGTCAAGGAGACGGTCACAGCTAAACAGTTAGCAGAGCTGTATATCTCCAGAATCGTTTCACTCCACGGAATTCCGAAGGAGATTAGTTCGGACCGTGGCAGTCTATTCACCTCCAAATTCTGGGAAAGTTTCCAAGAAGCTATGGGAACTCATATCACCTGGAGTTCAGCTTATCATCCCCAATCCCAAGGCCAAGTCGAACGAGTCAATCAAGTGCTCGAAGACATGCTGCAAGCTTGTGTTATATCTTTTGGTAAGAAGTGGGAAGAATCTCTCCCGTATGCCGAGTTCTCTTATAACAACAGCTATCAAGCCAGCTTGAAAATGGCCCCCTTCGAAGTACTATATGGACGTAAATGTCGGACCCCTCTGAATTGGTCAGAAACTGGGGAACGACCTCTTGTTGGTCCGGATATTATCCAACACACCGAAGAACAAGTCCGCATTGTCCGAGAAAATCTCAAGGCGGCTCAAGACCGCCAGAAGAGCAACTATGATCGCAAACGATGGGGTCTGACTTATCAACCAGGTGATCAAGCTTATCTTCGAGTCACTCCTATGAAGGGCACCCGTCGTTTCGGAATCAAGGGCAAGTTAACTCCTCGCTATATTGGTCCTTTTCGCATAGTTGCCAGACGTGGACAGGTGGCATATAAATTGGAGTTGCCGCCGCAATTCTCCCACATCCACGACGTCTTCCACGTGTCACAACTTCGAAAGTGCTTCAAAGAATCTCCGCACCGAGCAGTGGATCATGAGATGCTCGAATTGCAAGATGACTTGTCTTATAAGGAGCATCCGATCCGCATCCTTGATGAAGCTGAACGTCGGACTCGTCAGAAGGTTACCAAGTTCCTGAAGGTGCAGTGGTCGAATCACACTGAAGACGAAGCCACTTGGGAACGCGAGGATAACCTCCGTGCTGAATACCCCGAACTCTTCCCCTCTACTTCTTAATTCTCGGGACGAGAATTTCTTTTAGAGGAGGAGAATTTGTAACACCCCTTTTTGTAATTGCTACAGTGATCAGCTAATGATACTGCCAGGTCATCTCCATTTGCAGTGCTTAATCACTTTGGTGAAATATTCAATTCAAATGCTATTCTGAAAAATCAACTCAATTTCAAAAGTGAAAATTAAAGTTGTTCCATACTTGTGGGAAAAATGTTCACATTATTGCAAATATTCCAAAACAATTATATGTTAAGGAATACAACATTACCTTGTTGGTAAAATGAGCAGTGGCAATTAATTCAGAGCATTTCAGCATTTTTAAAATGCTATCTCATTTATGGAAAATCCAAACAGAGTCAAATAATCTTCTAACTTTTTGTGGCACTGCTTAAAAACACAAGCGAATTAATGGGACACTTCCCATACTATTTCTAAGTGAATAGGTTGCTCCAATGAATCTTTTTCTTCTCTGTTTATTAAATAAAATAAGAAAACAGAAAAAAAAAAGGGAAAGGGCCAGAGGCCACTTACCTGGCAGGCCGACCGGCCCAGCCCACTTCTCCACCTACCTCCTCCCCGTGTCGCCATCTCCTTGGCGCCGGACGCCCGCGCCGGTCGCCGCTCGCCACCGCGGCAGGAACGGGTGGGCGAGGGGATAAGCTCGCCCCGTCCATTCCCCCTGCCTCCTCCGTCGCTCTCCCCCTCACATCGCTCCTCTCCCCCTGGTCATTCATCTCTCCCTCCCTCGCTCTCCATCGCTCCCTCTCTCTCTCTCGTCGGTGCCCGAACGTCACCGCCGCCGACGCTCGATTCCTCGGCCACCGAGCCCCTCCAGCCCCGCCGACCTATCCAGAAGCTCCAACGCCATCGACTCCTTCGTCCGGTGCTGTGGGATTGAACTGGGGAGCGCCCTATCGCCGAGTCTTCGCCGTCTTCCACCTCGGGACCCGCCGCCGTTCGCCGTCGTCCCCGTCGTTTCTGCTGCTCCTAACCTGTCGCCGAGCCATCGTGTGCTCCTCTGGTGAGCACAGCAACATCTTCCCCCTGTTTTCCGCTTGGATTGCCGTCGCTAGCCGCTATCGCCATGGACGCCCGAGCCGAGCTTCGCCGCGGCTGCTGCTGCCATCGATGTGGTCACGGTCGCAAGCAACCAACCACGTCAGCGAGTTCAGTGCACCTCCAGGAGCCGAACGCGCTTAGCCTCGCCCCCCTCTTTGTTCCCATTCTGCCGATCCCGAGCACACCGTGCTCCGGCCGCCGCCAGTGACCATCGCCGCCATCGCTCTAGATCATTTCCGGCCACGTTCCTGGCATGAATGAACTCGCGACGCAAAGACCGATCGAACGGTGCCGACGGCACCCGATTTGGTGCTTCGTAGGCAAATTCCGGCGGCCTCCAGTGCCCTCCGCCGCGTTTCGCGTCAACGGCGACGAGCCGCCGGCCGCGCTGACCTGGCGAGCGTGTGGGGTCCACCCGGGTCACTGCCAGTGGGCCCCCACCGCTCATTTGACCGCGTTGACCACGGTCAACGCGCGTCACTGTTCACCTTAGCCACTGACGTGTGGGGCCCACAGACTTAATTAGTGCTAATCAAATAATTAGTGATCTGTTAATTAGTTACTGACACAGACATGTGGGGCCCCTAGCCTAATTAACCCCTGTTAACTTAAATTAGTTTCTGTTAAGCCCTCAGAGGCTGACAGGGGGGTCCCGCAGGTCAGGTTTGACCTGGACCGGCAGGTTTGACTCGCTGAAGTCATGGTGACGTCAGGCTGACGCAATAATCCTTTTTCTATAAATGAAATTAATTCCAAAAAATCAATAATCTTTAAAAATTCATAACTTTTAATCCGTAACTCCGATGAAAAAACTTTATACATGAAAGTTGCTCAGAATTTTGAGACGAATCCGGATACGTGGTCCGTTCGTCCGTCACACGTCCCTAGCTATCCGAACATGGAACCGTCCTCCTCCGGTCATCTGTCTGACTAACGTCTGGAACCAGGAAAACATTCCCGAATGATCCCCTCCTTCACCGTTGTCGTGTATCACTACGATAGACCACCTCTAGCATCGCGTATCGTATTTTCATGCATATGTCGCTTCGTATTTACTGTTTTCCTCCCCCTCTTTTCCCTCGGTAGATTTCGGTGCGGACGTAGCCTCCGAGATCGACGCAGCTCCGGTGATTGGTTACAGTACTGGCGACCTTGCCCTTGCCGCCAAGCAACCAGGCAAGCCCCCCTCTTTTGATCATCTCGATATCGCCTATTCTAATTCTCCTGCTTGCATTAGAATTATGCTACTGTTACTGTTTTTCCTATATCTGCTGCATAGCCTGTTTATTGTAGCCTACTGTTGATAACTGCCTTCTATCCTAAACTGTTTTAGTATAGACTGGGTAGAGCCCCATTAGTGACCCCCACTTTATCCCGACTGCCCCGCTGGAGTTTCAGAAGACCCGATCAACGGGATTGAAGATCAGCCCCGGCACTGCACCTCACTTTCCCCTTAGTTGCTCGACACTACTGGGTTACTATCGAGTGCCGAGGGTGAAACCTCGACAGCACTTCTGATGATAACCTTGTAGGTTAGTTAACCGGTCGTGGTAAGCGAGGGTGATTCCTCCTACACCACCCCCCATACTGACAAAGCCGCGCAACACCTCACGTGTGGACCTCGAGGGTGATGCCTCCTACGTCCATCTTGATGTTACATCAGGTGGGAGTCCAACGAGGGTGATGCCTCGGATTCCCCTTGATATGGTGACCACACGGATGCCTTACATTACTGTTGATACTATTACTTAAAAGGCGGGTCGACCCCGAGGGGTACCCGCGAGTGATGGATAGTTACCCGTGAGTTATTCCACGAGGCGCGGCCGGGCATTCTTAGCCCTTGCAGCAAGTCCTCGAGACGGGGCGACGGGGTCACATCTTTCGTGAGTCTCTGCTCGTTACCGCAAGCCACTAGGACACTACGATTTGGATATATGATCTGAGCCGGCCTCTGGTCGGATAGCACTAACCATCACGTGGGCATAGTATGGGCGTTCTGCATCGTAACATCAGCCTAAAGCTCTGTCAGACGTCCAGTTCAGCATTGTGGCACGGTCGGATCGTACCGGCCTTCCGAGGCGGTGCTGGTATCCACCCTGCACACAACGACCCGGAGGGCGAGGGGCGATGGCCCAAGACCCCCTTGCGCTTAGGAGGTAGACCGGCGGGGACCTCTCTGCTGAGCTGTAGGTAGGGTTGCGGTGTGTCGTTTGGCCGAGGCCGGGCATGACCTAGGAAAGTGTGTCCGGCCGGAGTTAATTGAGCGTGGTGGGTAAGTTGGTGCACCCCTGCAGGGAAGAACACATCTATCGATAGCCGGTCCTACGGTAAAGGACACTCGGAGTTGTATCCCGATCGGTACAGTTAGAATTGGGATGTTACCTGGATATGTGACTCCGGGATCGCTTTCTCGCAGGGAGACGAGGAAGGATCTCTGGGCGAGACTGTTGCTTGCTACTACCTCTACTACTTTATACTATGCTGCTCTGTACTCTTCTATATGCTGCAAGACGCTCGAAGATGCTTGAAGATGCTGAAGATGCTAGTCTTCGAAAGGACTAGGCCTTCTCTCTATTCTGGCATTTCTGCAGCCCAGTCCACATATACAGCCATCCCTTGATAATGTTGCATATGTAGTGTAGATCCTTGCTTGCTGAGTACTTCGCAGTACTCACGGTTGCTTTGCTTTCCTTTTTCTCCTTTATCAGTTGTCGCGACCAGATGACGGAGCCCCTGAGATAGCTGTTCCACCATCGACTATTTCTACCACCCCGAGGACGGCTTCTACTTCTAGATGGCTAACGACCAGGAGTAGGTTCGGAGGGTCCTAGGCAGGAGGCCTACGCCTTTCGATCGTAGTGTTTCATTTTGGTTCCGCCTTTCTAAAGGCCTTTCTGTTTTCTTTTATATCTGTACTCAGATATCTGACGCTTCCGCTGATGCTTGTTTGTCATCAAGCTTATTTATTCGAGCCCTCGAGGCCCTGGCTTGTAATATATGCTTGTATGACTTTATGTATATTTTAGAGTTGTGTTGTGATATCTTCAAGTGAGTCCTTAGGCTTGATCGTGTGCATTTGCGTGTATGATTAGTGCACGATTAAGCCGGGGGCGTCACATTGGGAGTCCTTGAATATTACCTTGGGGTGCCTCGGGCATCCCCAAGCTTAGGCTCTTGCCACTCCTTATTCCTTCATCCATCGTGATCTCACCCAAAACTTGAAAACTTCAATCACACAAAACTTAACAAAACCTTCGTGAGATCCGTTAGTATAATAAAACAAATCACCACTTTAAATACTGTTGAAAACACATTCATATTTTGTTTTTGCATTGTAGCTACTGTATTATAACTTCTCCATGGCTTATACCACCGATAAAATCGATAGTCTCATCAAAACTAACAAAACAATGCATCAAAAACAGAATCTGTCTTAAACAGGACAGTCTGTAGCAATATGAATATCTACCATACTTCTGTAAGTTAAAAAATTCTGAAAAAATAGGAAAAAATAGAAAATTTGTATATAAGTACTGTGCAAAAAGTTTCAGAAGCTTTTGACATTCCAGTAAAAAATGTAAATTCATGCGCTACAGCCAAAGTTTCTGTTTTTTCACTGCACATACCAAACAAGCAATCTAATCATCCTAAAGGCAAATCTTAGCACATTATTTTTATAATACAAAGGATTTGTACAAGGGGATAATTATTTTTTTTGAAAAGTTTCTATAATCTAGATTCACAAAGTTTCCATGGGCATGAACAAAGTTCAAGGACGTCCCCCACTTCAACGATGCTTGTCTCTCTCACTTTCACTTTCCTTTTTGAAAAAGTTTTATGTTCCCCACTTTATTTTTTTTTGTTTTTAAACTTTATAAAAGCACTCAACAGAATAAAATGACTCTCTAAAACTTGCGGGTTGTCTCCCTGGCAGCGCTTTCTTTAAAGCCATTAAGCTAGGCATATAGTGCTCAAGTAATGGATCCACCCGGATCCCAAGGTATATCAAAGCCAATTTTAATTAACAATGATTCGTAATTTAGTAGTGAGCACAAAGTAATATATTTCATGTAGCAACGAAGTCTAACTATCTTCCTATGCATTGGCATGTCATAAAGGAACAATTCACGCACATCAAGTAAAGGCCAATACATAGCATAAATAGTTTCTTACAATTTTATCGTATTGGAAACATAGAGAGGTGGAGATGTAGTTCCTCTCTCATAATAATTGCAAGTAGGAGCAGCAAGCACATGCATATTATATCTATCAAAATCATCATGTGCAATAGTAGAACGCAACCCATCAATATAATCCTTAATAAGCGCAAACTTCTCCGATATAGTGTAGTTGGGAGAATTCAAGAGGATAATAGGACTATCATGCGTGGGTGCAATAGCAACAATTTCATTCTTAACATAAGGAACTATAGCAAGTTCATCTCCATAAGCATAATCCATATTGGCATCTTGGCCACAAGCATAGCAAGCATCAATTTCATCAAAAAGGGATATTTCAAACAAATCAACGGGATCATCATAGCATTCATCCTTCGGTAAGCACGAAGGGAAAATAAACAATGTATGAGTTGAAGAGTTACTCTCATTAGAAGGTGGGCACGGGTAGCTAATCCACTCTACCTCCTTTTGTTCTTCGCTCTCCTCCTCATCTTTTTCATCTAATGATCTCACAGTGTCATCAATTTCTTCTTCCATAGTTCCCTGCAAAATATTAGTCTCTTCTTGGACAGCAGAGACTTTCTCAATAAATCATCAATATCGGCATTGTATTCATAATTCTCATAGCAATATTTAAGTATAGCATAATTTTCAGGTCTGTAAATAGCATCATCATAATTTTCACACTTTTCAAACAAAGATTCAATTTCATAAGCACCCTTAAAAGCAATGAATTCTTCTATTCGTTCCACAACATAATAATCATATATACCATTAGCATAAGAAGCCAAGGTTTTATTATCGTTAAATTTACATGAAAAGGGAAGGTGTGGAGCCTTCATCCTAGAGCAACAAGTATAATCATATCTCAAGCATAGTTCCTGAGCATACCAATGCAACATATGAATTTGATCCCATAATAGTGTCCCTTTTAGAGTCAAGCGATAATCCCTAAAGTATTCACGTTGATCCAACGTGTCTCCCATTATCAAGTTGAACGGGGTTTTCTCAGGATTATCAAAGTAGTGTTCAATATTTTTCACATAATGAGCATCGAGGGTTTTAGGAGGTTCCCCATCTCCATGAGTAGCAAGTACACCTAATTTTTTTGGTATTTCGTGTTCCATATCCATAACTAAAGATAGAGAACAACTTAAAACAGAAAATAAAATCTACTTAGTGATAAAGCAAACAAGCAACCACGAGAATATTCACCCCACTCTATTGCTCCCTGGCAACGGCGCCAGAAAAAGGTCTTGATAACCCACAAGTATAGGGGATCAGTTGTAGCCTCTTTCGATAAGTAAGAGTGTCGAACCCAATGAGGAGCTAAAGGTAGAACAAATATTCCCTCAAGTTCTATCGACCACCGATACAACTCTACGCACGCTTAACGTTCGCTTTACCTAGAAGAAGTATGAAACTAGAAGTACTTTGTAGGTGTTGTAGGATAGGTTTGCAAGATAATAAAGAGCATGTAAATAAAAGCTAGGGTTGTTTAGCTAAAGAAACAACTAAGTTAGTTTTAGTAGAGAGCTTTTTTGTCACAAGAAAGTTATTTGTCCCTAGGCAATCGATAACTAGACCGATAATCGTTATTGCAATTTTATATGAGGGAGAGGCATAAGCTAACATACTTTCTCTTCTTGGATCATATGCACTTATGATTGGAACTCTAGCAAACATCTGTAACTACTAAAGATCATTAAGGTAAAACCCAACCATAGCATTAAAGTATCAAGTCCTTTTTATTCCCATACGCAAACAACCTACTTACTCGGCCATAAGCAAATCATGAACATATTGCAAACCCTACAGCGGGGATCCCTCATGCTTGCGCGACACGGAGAGCACCATAGGACAGCACCAATAATAAAACATGCAACTCAAACCAATCACGATCATCCATCAACCCCATAGGACAAAGCGGATCTACTCAAACATCATAGGATGACCATACATCATTGGGAAATAATATATAGCATTGAGCACCATGCATACAGGGGGAGAGGGTTTGTGATGACGGCGGCGAAGTTGTTGGTGTAGATCGCCGTGCCGCCGTCACGATGATGGCCCTGGCGGTGTTCCGGTGCAACCGGGAGAGAGGGGGAGAGTGCCCCCCTCCTTCTTCTTCTTCCTTGACCTTCCCCCTAGATGGGAGAAGGGTTTCCCCTCTGGTCCATGGCCTCCATGGCGGCGGAGGGGCGGGAGCCCCTCCGAGATTGGATCTCTCTCTCTCTCTGTTTCCTTCTGTATCTGCGTTCTCAGATTCTGGCCTTTCACCGTTTCTTGAATTCCCGGAGATCCGTAACTTCGATTGGGCTGAAATTTTAACACGATTTTTATCTGGATATTAGCTTTTTACGGCTGAAGAAGGGCACCAACCACCTTACGGGGTGACCACAAGGGCCCAGGGCGCGCCCCCTGCCTTGCCGCCGCCTCGGGCATCGTCTCGCATTGATTCTTTTTCCCAAAAATCACATATATTCCAAAAAAAATCTCCATAAGTTTTTATCGCTTTTGGATTCCGTTTGGTATGGATTTTCTGCAAAACAAAAAACATGGAACAAACCGGAACTGGCACTGGGCACTGGATCAATATGTTAGTCCCAAAAATAGTATAAAAAGTTGCCAAAAGTATATGAAAGTTGTATAATATTGGCATGGAATAATAAAAAATTATAGATACGACGGAGACGTATCAATGTGGCGCAGGTTTTCTATGTGAAGGACATGTCTACAAAACCGAGAAAAAGAAAAGATAAGGAAGCCAATACATCATACGATGAGCCAAAGCGCCACATAGTTCTTTCAGGGAAAAGAGACATCGTGGGAGTGGAGGGCAAGATAGACATGTCTGAAGATTATGAAAATTTTCATGAAATTCCTCCCTTCAAAGTCAAGGCTGACCCAAGCACCCTGTTAAACGATGAAGATTATCCATGGTTACGGCGCAATAAGCAAGGGACACACACGAAGAAAAAGTGAAGACTTTCTCTCCACAACTACTCTAATGATGCCTTTGTTCTAGAATATCACTGCAGTTACATGTGAAGAAATGAAATGCCTTTGTAACATATGAGTTTTCGTCCGAAACCCTGATACTTCGAAAGTGATTATCCATTTTGTACACGAAGTGCATCCAGTTTTTGTCGTAACCCTCTCGAATTTTTAGCACATGCTATGTGGGTGAAATGATGATACCATGCCAAGTTTCAACCTTTTCAGAGTTCATTTGTACTGCTTTTCAATTTCAGGTTCATTTAGCTCAAAGAAGAGATTAAATGCATGAAAAATAGCAAATGAAGTCATAAGGGTAGAAAATTGATGATGTGGCTTTGAATGATGCATATTGAACGCACAAAAAGTCTGGAGTTCAAATAAGTTTAAAAAATATGAAATGCCTTTGTAACATATGAGTTTTCGTCCGAAACCTTGATACTTCGAAAGTGATTGTCCATTTTGTACACGAAGAGCATCCAATTTTTGTCGTAACCCTCTCAACTTTTTAGCACGTGCTATGTGGGTTAAATGATGATACCATGCCAAGTTTCAACCTTTTCAGAGTTCATTTGTATTGCTTTTCAATTTCAGGTTCATTTAGCTCAAAGAAAAGATTAAATGCATGAAAAATAGCAAATGAAGTCATAAAGGGTAGAAAATTGATGATGTGGCTTTGAATGGTGCATATTGAACGCACAAAAAGTCTTGAGTTCAAATAATTTTAAAAAATATGAAATGCCTTTGTAACACATGAGTTTTCGTCCGAAACCCTGATACTTCGGAAGAGATTGTCCAGTTTGTACACGAAGTGCATCCAGTTTTTGCCGTAACCCTCTCAACTTTCTAGCACATGCTATGTGGGTTTAAATGATGATACCATGCCAAGTTTCAACCTGTTCAGAGTTCATTTGTAGTGCTTTTCAATTTCAGGGTCATTTAGCTCAAAGAAAAGATTAAATGCATGAAAAATAGCAAATGAAGTCATAAAGGGTAGAAAATTGATGATGTGGCTTTGAATGGTGCATATTGAACGCACAAAAAGTCTGGAGTTCAAATAAGTCTAAAAAATATGAAATGCCTTCGTAACACATGAGTTTTCGTCCGAAACCCTGATACTTCGAAAGAGATTGTCCAGTTTGTACATGAAGTGCATCCAATTTTTGCCGTAACCATCTCAACTTTCTAGCACATGCTATATGGGTGAAATGATGATACCATGCCAAGTTTCAACCTGTTCAGAGTTCATTTGTAGTGTTTTTCAATTTCAGGGTCATTTAGCTCAAAGAATGAACTAATAGTAAAAAGAATGAACTAAAAAGGTTTTACTAAACTCTAATAGCAAAAAGAATGAACTAAAAAGAATCAATTAATTTTTTTATGATCAACTAAAACAAAACTATAATACTCTTCAACAGCAAAAAGAATCAACTAAAAAGCTTTTATAAACCTCTAGTATTTTTGAAACTAAAATTATAGAAAATTTATGCAACTAAAATTATCAAAGTATTTTTTATTCAAAACATTAATAGCAAAAAGAATTTTGATAAAGTATTTTTTTGTTAGAAACTTTAATAGCAAACTAAAATAACAAAATTTGTTTTTGATTAAAACACCCATTTAAAATAACCTAAAATTTACCAAATAGAATATAATGATAAAACACACTAATATTAAATAGCAGGAAAAAGAATCACTCAAAAATCTATTTTTAAAGTAAAGTTATTCATAAACTAGTGATTCACACAAATTTCAAAGAATTCAAATTTAAACTATTCAAATTTGAAAACTAATGGCACTAACAGAAAGTTTATAATTTTTGTGACCTAAAGCAAAAAGAATCACTCAAAAACACCAAAAAATTAAATAAAGTAAAAAACAAAACAAAAATACTGGAAAAATTTATAAAAAATGCCGCCTACAGGGCCACCATGGCCTACATACGACTAGAAACCCGACCCGCTAGTTGGGCCAGGATGCAGGCCCACAACAGGCCCAGTAGGCCCACAGGCAGAGAGAGAGTGATGAGGCCCATAGGCCTGCATTAGAGAGGAGCTCGAGAGGGTTGGCGCAGCCGCGCTTATAAACCACTCTCGATGCCTCTCAGCTAGCGAGGTGGGACTAAACATCCACCCGCCCGACGCCGTGCCAGCCGCAGCCCTTTCGTCCTGGTTGGTGGCACCAACCGGGACCTATGCCACCCTTTCGTCCTGGTTGGTGGCACCAACCGGGACCAATGCCCACATTTTGTCCCGGTTGGTGGCACCAACAGGGACTAAAGGTCTCTGCTTCCCAACCTTTGGGCTGCTGAAAATAGACCTTTAGTCCCGGTTGGTGGCACAAACCGGGACGAAAGGTGGGCATTGGTCCCGGTTGGTGCCACGAACCGGGACCAATGCATTGTGTATATAAGCAAGCACTTAGAAATTTTTCAGTTTTCATCTACCAGTTGCCCCCGACGACGCCGAGCACATCGACGCCGCCAGGCTGCCCGAGCTCGCCGTCGACGCCCACGCCCTGCCCTGCCCCGACGTGTCGCCCCGTGCCACCGACGCCCTCGCCTTGCCCTGCCCCGAGCTCGCCATCGACGCGCCGCCCCGCGCCCCTGCCCTGCCCCGAGCTTGCCATCGACGCGCCGCCCCGCGCC
The DNA here is from genome assembly GCA_011799875.1 of Thinopyrum elongatum. NCBI lineage: Eukaryota > Viridiplantae > Streptophyta > Magnoliopsida > Poales > Poaceae > Thinopyrum > Thinopyrum elongatum. The sequence continues at coordinate 33,696,331 of CM022297.1, read as the reverse complement.
CCTGCCCTGCCCCGAGCTCGCCGTTGACGCGCCACCCCGTGCCCCTGCCCTGCCACGACGGTGCGCGCCGTCCCGCGCTCCTCCCCGTTCGGTCCGGCCGGCCCCCTTTCCTCCCTGTCCTCCTCCCCTGTTTTTTTCATGATTTTGTTGATAGATGATGATGTTGTTGATAGATGATGATGTTGTTGACAGATGATTGTTAGATGATGATGTTGATGATAGATGATGTATGCTTTTTTTTGTTCATATATATATATATAATATATAGATGATATTAGTTCTTTGATGAAATGATGATATGATATATATATATAGTTCTTTGATGATGATGATATGATATATATATATATATATATATATATATATATAGTTCATTATGTTAGATAATTTGATGAAATGATGATATGTATATAGATGATGTTGGGGAACGTTGCATGGGAAACAAAAAAATTCCTACGCTCACGAAGATCCAATCTAGGAGATGACCATCTACGAGAGGAGAGATTGGATCTACATACCCTTGTAGATCGCTAAGCGGAAGTGTTAAGAAACGCGGTTGATGTAGTCAAACGTCTTCGCGATCCAATCACGATCCGTCCGGCGAACTCCGATCCAAGTGTCGAACGGACGGCACCTCCGCGTTCAACACATGTATGGCTTGATGACACCTTCACCTCCTCGATCCAGCAAGCGATGGTGAAGTAGTAGCTCAAGTCCTCCGGCAGCACGACGGCGTGGTGGCGGTGGTGGTGGCGGAGTCTCAGCAGAGATTCGCTAAGCGCTACGGAGAGGAAGAGGGATGCGAGGGAGAGGAGAGGCAGCACCGTGGCATAGAGATGTCTTCCAGGGGTGCGGCTGCCCTCTCTCTACCTCTCTGTATATAGGGGGGAAGGGATGAGCAGGGGGCGCCCTAGATCCAATCTAGAGTGGCGGCCAAGGCAGATGGGGGCGCCCCCCTAGGGAAACCCTAGGGTGACTTGCCCCCCAAGCCAGGTGGAGGGAACCCTAGCTGGGGTGCCCCACCTCCCCTGGTAACATGAGATGGGGTGAGAGGGGCGTTCATCCCCTTAGTGGGCTGGTTTGCCCCCTCCCCTTGGCCCATGAGGCCCCCCAACACTTGTCGGGACCCCCCGAAACCCCTTTCAGTCATGCTTGTCATCACCCGGTACCCCCGGAACAATTCCAGACTCCAATACCCTTCGTCCAATATATCAATCTTCACCTCCAGACCATTCCGGAGTTCCTCGTCATGTCTGGGATCTCATCCGGGACTCCGAACAACTTTCGGTAACCACCATAATGACTCAACTATACTTATATCATCACCAAACGTTAAGTGTGTAGACCCTGCGGGTTCGAGAACTATGCAGACATGACCGAGACACCTCTACGGTTAATAACCAACAGCGGGACCTGGATGTCCATATTGGTTCCTACATATTCTACGAAGATCTTATCGGTCGAACCTCGATGTCAAGGATTCAGCTAATCCCGTATGCAGTTCCCTTTGTCTATCGGTATGTTACTTGCCCGAGATTCGATCGTCGGTATCTCTATACCTAGTTCAATCTCGTTACCGGCAAGTCTCTTTACTCGTTCCGTAATACAAGATCCCATGACTAACTCATTGGTCACATTGCTTGCAAGCTTATTGTGATGTTGTATTACCGAGTGGGCCCTGAGATACCTCTCCGTCATACAGAGTGACAAATCCCAGTCTTGATCCATGCCAACTCAACAGACACCCTCGGAGATACCTGTAGCGCACCTTTATAGTCACCCAGTTACGTTGCGACGTTTGGTACACACAAGGCACTCCTCCGGTGTCAGTGAGTTGCATGATCTCATGGTCATAGGAACATATACTTGACATGCAGAAAAAACGATAGCAATAAGCTTGATACGATCATATGCTACGTTCATAGTTTGGGTCTTGTCCATCACATCATTCTTCTAATGATGTGATCCCATTATCAAATGACAACTCATGTCCATGGCTAGGAAACCATAGCCATCTTTGATCAACGAGCTAGTCCGGTAGAGGCTTACTAGGGACATGTTGTTGTCTATGTATCCACGCATGTATTTGAGTTTCCGGTCAATACAATTATAGCATGGATAATAAACGATTATCATGAACAAGGAAATATAATAATAACCACTTTATTATTGCCTCTAGGGCATATTTTCAACAGTCTCCCACTTGCACTAGAGTCAATAATCTAGCATTACATGGCAATGAATCTAACACCCATAGAGTTCTGGTGTTGATCGTGCTTTGCCTGTGGAAGAGGTTTAGTCAACGGATCTACAACAGTCAGGTCCGTATGCACTTTGCAAATGTTTATGTCTTCCTCCTTGATGTAATCGCGGATGGAATTGAAGCGTCACTTTATGTGTCTGGTCCTCTTGTGAAACCTTGGTTCCTTGGCTAGAGCAATGGCACCAGTGTTGTCACAGAACAGAGTCATCGGGTCCAGTGCACTGGGCACAACTCCAAGATCTGTCATGAACTGCTTCATCCAGACACCTTCCTTTGCTGCCTCCGATGCAGCTATGTACTCCACTTCGCATGTAGAATCAGCTACCACGCTTTGCTTGGAACTGCACCAGCTTACCGCTCCCCCATTTAGAATATATACATATCCGGTTTGAGACTTAGAGTCATCCGGATCAGTGTCAAAGCTTGCATCGACGTAATCCTTTACGACGAGCTCTTGATCACCTCCATAAACGAGAAACATTCCCTTAGTCCTTTTCAGGTACTTAAGGATATTCTTCACCGTTGTCCAGTGATCCACTCCTGGATTACTTTGAAACCTTCCGGCCATACTTATGGCAAGGCTGACATCCGGTCATGTGCACAGCATCGCATACCTGATAGAGCCTATGGCAGAGGCATAGGGGATGACACTCATCTTTTCTCTATCCTCTGTAGTCGCTAGGCATTGAGTCTGACTCAACTTCACACCTTACAAAACAGGCAAGAACCCCTTCTTGGACTGATCCATTTTGAACTTCTTCAAAATCTTATCAAGGTATGTGCTTTGTGAAAGTCCTATCAAGCGTCTTGATCTACCTCTATAGATCTTGATGCCTAATATGAAAGCAGCTTCTCCTAGGTCCTTCATTGAAAAACTCTTGTTCAAATATTCCTTCCCGTTTTCCAAAAGTTCTATATTGTTTCCAATCAGCAATATGACATCCACATATAATATTAGAAACTCTATAGAGCTCCCACTCACTTTCTTGTAAATACAAGCTTCTCCGTAAACTTGTATAAACCCAAACGCTTTGATCACCTCATCAAAGTGAAGATTCCAACTCCGAGATGCTTGCACCAGTCCACAAATGGATCGCTAGAGTTTGCACACTTTGTCAGCATTCTCTGGATCGACAAAACCTTCCGGTTGCATCATATACAACTCTTCCTTAAGGAAACCGTTAAGGAACGTTGTGTTGACATCCATCTGCCAGATTTCATAATCGAAAAATGCAGCTATTGCAAACATGATTCTGACGGACTTAAGCATCGCTACGGGTGAGAAAGTCTTATCATAGTCAATTCCTTGAACTTGTGAAAGCCCCTTTGCCACAAGTCGAGCTTTATAGACGGTGACATTACCGTCCGCGTCCGTCTTCTTCTTGAAGATCCATTTATTCTGAATGGCCTTTCGCCCTTCAGGTAATACTTCCAAAGTCCATACTTTATTTTCATACATGGATCCCATCTCGGATTTCATGGCCTCTAACCATTTGTCGGAATCTGGGCCCACCATCGCTTCTCCATAGCTCGTAGGTTCATTGTTGTCCAACAAAATGACCTCTAAGATAGGGTTCCCGTACCACTTAGGAGTTGTACGTACCCTTGTCGACCTATGAGGTTCGATAGTAACTTGATCCGAAACTTCATGATCACTATCATTAGTTTCCTCTTCAACTGACGTAGGTGTCATAGAAACATCTTTCTGTGTTGCACTACTCACTGGTTGAAGTAGAGGTTCAACAACCTCATCAAGTTCTATCTTCCTCCCACTCAATTCTTTCGAGAGAAACTCTTTCTCGAGAAAGGACCCGTTCTTAGCGACAAACACTTTGCCTTCGGATCTGAGATAGAAGGTATACCCAACCATCTCTTTTGGGTACCCTATGAAGACGCATTTGTCCGCTTTGGGTTTGAGCTTTTCCGGCTGAAGCCTTTTGACATAAGCATCGCAGCCCCAAACCTTAAGAAACGACAACTTAGGTTTCTTGCCAAACCACAGTTCATACGGCGTCGTCTCCACGAACTTAGATGGTGCCCTATATAAAGTGAATGCGGCTGTCTCTAACGCATAACCCCAAAACGATAGTGGCAGATCGACAAGAGACATCATAGAACGCACCATATCCAATAAGGTACGATTACGACGTTCAGACACACCATTACGCTATGGTGTTCCAGGTGGCGTCAACTGTGAAATGATTCCACATTGTATTAAGTGATTGCCAAACTCATAACTCAGATATTCTTCCCCTCGATCAGATCATAGGAATTTAATCTTCTTGTTACGATGATTCTCAACTTCACTCTGAAATTGCTTGAACTTTTCAAAGGTTTCAAACTTATGCTTCATTAAGTAAATATACCCATATCTACTCAAGTCATCGGTGAAGGTGAGAAAGTAACGATATCCACCGCGCGCGTCAACCCTCATCGGACCGCACACATCAGTATGTATGATTTCCAACAAGTCATTTGCCCATTCCATTGTTCCGGAAAACAGGGTCTTAGTCATCTTGCCCATGAGGCATGGTTCGCATGTGTCAAGTGATTCAAAATCAAGTGACTCCAAGAGTCCATCAGCATGGAGTTTCTTCATGCGCTTTACACCAATATGACCTAAGCGGCAGTGCCACAAGAAAGTGGTACTATCATTATCAACTCTACATCTTTTGGCATAAATTTTATAAACATGTGTATCATCAATATCGAGATTCAATAAGTATAAACCCCTCACAATGGGTGCATGACCATAAAAGATATTACCCATATAAATAGAACAACCATTATTCTCTGATTTAAATGAGTAACCGTCTCGCATTAAACAAGATCCAGATATAATGTTCATGCTCAACGCAGGCACTAAATAACAATTATTCAGGTTCATCACTAATCTCGATGGTAATCGAAGAACGAGTGTGCCGACGGCGATCACATCAACCTTGGAACCATTTCCCACGCGCATCATCACTTCGTCCTTCGCCAGCCTCCATCTATTCCGTAGTTCCTGCTTTGAGTTGCAAATGTGAGCAACCGAACTGGTATCAAATACCCAGGCACTACAATGAGAGTTGGTAAGGTACACATCAATAACATGTATATCATATATACCTTTGTTGACGTTGGCCCCCTTCTTGTCGGCCAGATACTTGGGGCAGTTCCGCTTCCAGTGGCCAGTTCCCTTGCAATAGAAGCACTCAGTTTCTGGCTTGGGTCTAGCCTTGGGTTTCTTCACGGGAGGAGCAACTGCTTTGCCACCCTTCTTGAAGTTTCCCTTCTTTCCCTTGCTCTTCTCAAAACTAGTGGTTTTATTCACCATCAACACTTGATGCTCCTTCTGGATGTCTGACTCAGTGACTTTTAGCATCGCAAACAGCTCGGCGACTGATTTGTTCATCCCTTGCATGTTATAGTTCAACACAAAGCTCTTGTAGCTAGGTGGTAGCGATTGAAGAACTCTGTCAGTGACAGCCTCTGGCGGGAGCTCAACTCCCAACTCAGCCAGACGGTTGTAGTACCCAGACATTCTGAGTAAGTGCTCACTGACAGACCCGTTCTACTCCATCTTGCAGGCATAGAACTTATCGGAGGTCTCATACCTCTCGATCCGGGCATTCTTCTCAAAGATAAACTTCAACTCCTGGAACATCTCATATGCTCCATGACGTTCAAAACACCTTTGAAGTCCCGGCTCTAAGCCATACAACATGGCGCACTGAACTATTGAGTAGTCATCAACACACGACTGCCAGGCATTCACGACGTCCACAGTCGCTAGAGGGAATGGCGCACCAAGCGGTGCATCAAGGACATAAGACTTATGGGAAGCCGTGAGGATAATCCTCATATTACGGGCCCAGTCCACAAAGTTACTTCCATCATCTTTCCGCTTAGCTTTCTCTAGGAACGCATTGAAATTTAGGGGAGCTACTGCGTGAGCCATTGATCTACAACATAAATTTGCAAAGGCAACTTAGACTATTGTTCATGATAAAGAGTTCAATTAATCATATTACCTAAGAACTCCCACTCAAATCAACATCCCTCCGGTTGTCCGAGTGTAACACAATCCAAATTCACCAACCCAAGTCTGATCATCACGTGAGATGAGGTGGTTTCAATGGTGAACATCTCCATGTTGATCATATCAACTATATGACTCGTGTTCGACCTTTCGGTCTCTTGTGTTCCGAGGCCATGTCTGTACATGCTAGGCTCGTCAAGTTTAACCCAAGTGTTCTGCATGTGCACAACTGGCTTGCACCCGTTGTATGCGAACGTAGAGTCTATCACACCCGATCGCTCCGAAACAACGAACTTTCACAACGGTGCACACTTGGGGAGAACACAATTTTATCTTGAAATTTTAGTGAGGGATCACCTTATAATGCTACCATCGTCCTAAGCAAAATAAGATGCATAAAAGGATTAACATCACATGCAAATCATAAGTGACATGATATGGCCATCAACTTGTGCTTTTGATCTCCATCTCCAAAGCACCGACATAATCTCCATCGTCACTGGCATGACACCATGATCTCCATCATCGTGTCGCCATCGGGGTTGTCACGCCAACCATGCTTCTACTACTATTGCTACCGCTTAGCGATAAAGTAAAGCATTACATAGCGCTTAATGATTGACACGCAGGTCATACAATAATTAAAGACAACCCTATGGCTCCTGCCGGTTGCCGTATGCATCGACATGCAAGTCGATATAAACTATTACAAACATGATCATCTCATACATCAAATATATTTCATCATGTCTTTGGCCATATCATATCACAACATACCCTGCAAAAACAAGTTAGACGTCCTCTAATTGTTGTTGCATGTTTTACGTGGCTGCTATGGGTATCTAGCAAGAACGATTCTTACCTACGCAAAGCCACAACGGTGATATGCAAGTTGCTATTTAACCTTCTACAAGGACCACCTTTGTCGAATCCAATTCAACTAAGGTGGGAGAGACAGACACCCGCCAGCCATCTTTATGCAACAAAGTAACATGTCTGTCGATGGAACCGGTCTCATGTACATGGACATGTAAGGTTGGTCCGAGCCGCTTCATCCCACAATACCGCCGAATCAAGAAAAGACCAAGGAAGGAAGCAATCTGAATATCAACGCCCACAAACTCCTTTGTGTTCTACTCGTGATGTCATCTACGCATAGACCTAGCTTATGATGCCATTGTTGGGGAATGTTGCATGGGAAACAAAAAATTTCCTACGCTCACCAAGATCCAATCTAGGAGATGACCATCTACGAGAGGAGAGATTGGATCTACATACCCTTGTAAATCGCTAAGCGGAAGCGTTAAGAAACGCGGTTGATGTAGTCGAACGTCTTCGCGATCCAATCACGATCCGTCCCGCGAACTCCAATCCAAGTGCCGAACGGACGGCACCTCCGCGTTCAACACACGTACGGCTTGATGACGCCTTCACCTCCTCGATCCAGTGAGCATGGTGAAGTAGTAGCTCGAGTCCTCTGGCAGCACGACGGCGTGGTGGCGGTGGTGGTGGCGGAATCTTAGCAGAGCTTCGCTAAGCGCTACGGAGAGGAAGAGGGATGCGAGGGAGAGGAGAGGCAGCGCCGTGGCATAGAGATGTGTTCTAGGGGTGCGGCTGCCCTCTCTCTACCTCTCTATATATAGGGGGGAAGGGAGGAGGAGGGGGCGCCCTAGATCCAATCTAGGAGTGGCGGCCAAGGCAGATGGGGGGCGCCCCCCTAGGGAAACCCTAGGGTGACTTGCCCCCCAAGCCAGGTGGAGGGAACCCTAGATGGGGCGCCCCACCTCCCCTGGTAATGTGAGATGGGGTGAGAGGGGCATTCAGCTCCTTAGTGGGCTGGTTTGCCCCCTCCCCTTGGCCCATGAGGCCCCCCAACACTTGCCGGGACCCCCCGAAACCCCTTTCGGTCATGCTGGTCATCACCCGGTACCCCCGGAACAATTTCGGACTCCAATACCCTTCGTCCAATATATCAGTCTTCGCCTCTAGACCATTCCGGAGTTCCTCGTCACGTTCAGGATCTCATCCGGGACTCCGAACAACCTTCGGTAACCACCATAATGACTCAACTATACTTATATCGTCACCAAACATTAAGTGTGTAGACCCTGCAGGTTCGAGAACTATGCAGACATGACCGAGACACCTCTACGGTCAATAACCAAAAGCGGGACCTAGATGTCCGTATTGGTTCCTACATATTCTACAAAGATCTTATCGGTCGAACCTCGATGTCAAGGATTCAGCTAATCCCGTATGCAGTTCTCTTTGTCTATCGGTATGTTACTTGCCCAAGATTCGATCGTCTGTATCTCTATACCTAGTTCAATCTCATTACCGGCAAGTCTCTTTACTTGTTCCGTAATACAAGATCCCGTGACTAACTCATTGGTCACATTGCTTGCAAGCTTATTGTGATGTTGTATTACCGAGTGGGCCCTGAGATACCTCTCCGTCATACGGAGTGACAAATCCCAGTCTTGATCCATGTCAACTCAACAGACACACTCGGAGATACCTGTAGAGCACCTTTATAGTCACACAGTTACGTTGCGACGTTTGGTACACACAAGGCACTCCTCCGGTGTTAGTGAGTTGCATGATCTCATGGTCATAGGAACATATACTTGACATGCAGAAAAAACGATAGCAATAAGATTGATACGATCATATGCTACGTTCATAGTTTGGGTCTTGTCCATCACATCATTCTCCTAATGATGTGATCCCGTTATCAAATGACAACTCATGTCCATGGCTAGGAAACCATAGCCATCTTTGATCAACGAGCTAGTCCGGTAGAGGCTTACTAGGGACATGTTGTTGTTTATGTATCCACACATGTATTTGAGTTTTCGGTCAATACAATTATAGCATGGATAATAAGCAATTATCATGAACAAGGAAATATAATAATAACCACTTTATTATTGCCTCTAGGGCATATTTGCAACAGATGATATGATGATATATATATGATGCTCTGTTAGAAACAATTAATTTTTCTGTTGTAATTTTGTTAGATAATTTTTTCTGTAGTATATATAGATGATATGATGATGATGATATATAGATGATTTTCATTATGGTAATATATATATATATATATATTATTTTCATTATGGTGATATATAGATTATTTTTTCTGTAGAATTTTTCTGTAGATGATATGATGATGATGATTTTTAGATGATGATGATGATATATAGAGTTCTTTGATTGTGATGATAGATGATGATGATATATAGAGTTCTTTGATTGTATGAAAACTTGGTCAATTTTTTCTATAGCTCCTCGTCGCCGCCCCCGACGCCGTCCCTGTCGCGACGCCGAGCCCCCGACGCCGGCCGCCGCTCCCTGCCCCGACGCCGAGCCCGTCGATCTTTAGCTCATGTGAACATATTCCCATTGTTTTTTTTTCATAGAATATATTATTTTTGTTCATAGAAATTATTTAAAATTTACCAATTTACTAAGTTACTAAGTTAAAATGTTCATATATTCAAAATGAGTTAATTAAAAGACTCACTAAGTTAAAATTTACCCCCTCCCCGATAACTTCGACATGAGGGGAGGACGTCGGATATGCATGAGAGAAAGGCGGTCCGCTCGCCCGACCAACTATCGAGGCCACCCAAACCCTAGAAGAAAGAGCGTCGTTGTCGATCTACCCCGGCCCTCCCCGATAACTTCGACATGAGGGGGGACGTCGGACATGCATGAGAGAGAGGCGGTCCGCTCGCCCGACCAACTATCGAGGCCACCCAAACCCTAGAAGAAAGAGTGTCGTTGTCGATCTACCCCCTCCCCGATAACTTCGACATGAGGGGGGATGTCGGACATGCATGAGAGAGAGGCGATCCCCTCGCCCGACCATCTATCGAGGCCACCCAAACCCTAGAAGAAAGAGCGTCGTTGTCGATCTATCGTTGCCGTCATAGGTCAATGGGGTAGAATGCATGGATAGTTTGATCTTCTGCATAGCGATTATTTTTTGCAAAGTGTCCTCTCCTGAAAGTATAACCCCGATAACTTCGACATGAGGGGGGACGTCGAACATGCATAAGAGAGGCGGTCCGCAACTAATCCATTGCTCATATATGCATATGATTCCTGTTGTGATTAGCTAGGTCTATGTTTGCCACTAATCCATCTCTCATGTTTGTATATTGCCATGTTGTAATATTTGCAGAAACTATGGAAAGAGACTTAGAACAAGAACAGTTGTTGGGGGATATAATCCTCGCCGGAGGTGATCCCTTGTCGTTTCTCAACGACACCGATGGTTAGGAAGGAGAGGATGACGGCTCCGGTGATTCAACAATGGAGGAGGAAGGAGATCATGACGACTCCGGTGACCGAATGGCGGAGGAAGGAGATTATGATGACGGCTCCGGTGACCGAACGGAGGAGGGAGCTGTTGCAAAGTTTGGCGAGGTATATATATTGATTAAGCATGTGCTGACTTGATGCATTAATTGTTTTGGTATGCACATATATTAACGCTTCTTTCTTCTTTTAGCCCTCCGGATCGAGCCAAACTTCCGTATGGAGACGAGGCCCGAAGAAAAGATTGCGCCAGGATGAAAGGTTCATGATCACAGAAGTCGCGAACGATGGCCAACCGATTGCTCCCAAGTGGACCAAGGACGCATTTGTACATCAGTGCGGAGCTGTTGTTAGAGACGGCATCCCGATTAGCGTCCAGCAATGGAATAAGAGTAAGGACGACCCTGAAGTATCTTATGTCCAGGATAGACAGAAGTTGATCTTTGGACCTCGCTGATGACAAATTTCAGCCTACCGCCAGAGGAGGATCCGAATAACCCTGTTATAGAGCCAAAGGTCAAGGCGTTTGCTCTTAAGAAGATGGCAGAACTATTCAGGAACTGGAAGAAAGAGTTGAACACAAAGTTTGTCGACAAAGGGAAGACTCCAGAATTCATCGGTCGATATGAGAATATAAGAGATCACTGGCCCGCATTTGTGGCCTACAAGAAACCGGAGAAGGGTAAGAAAAGGTCACTGACAAACAAGCAAAATGCTGCAAAGAAGAAGTATCACCATCACACGGGGTCAGGTGGCTACTACAAAGCCCAGCCGTTGTGGGACAAATCTAAGCAAGACCTGCTTGCTAAAGGGGTCCAACCAGCGATATTGCACTGGCCAGATCGTTCAAGGACTTGGTTCTTCAGGGTTGGGGAAACTTTGGACCCAGAAACAGGGGAGTGTGTTTGGACGGACGAGCAACTTGCAATACCCATCACGAAGCTTCAGAAATATATCAAGGCAGCGCAGGAAGGGACGTTCATTCCTGACAGAGAGAAGGACGAGCTGACAGAGGCCCTCGGGAATCCTGAGCACCCTGGACGGACACGAGGCACACCAGGCTCCATTCCGTGGGTGCATGGGTTTCCCGACAGCGGTGGTTATAGAAGCCGAGAGAGAAAGAGGAAAGAGGAAGCAACCAAAATGCAGAGGATCAATGCAAGATTAGCAAAACTAGAGGATCAACTTGAGAGCCAGCGAGCTACCGGCCAACCATCTCAGCGGCACGAAGATCCTTGCTTCGACACTGCCCCAGAAGCTACCCCACCATCTCAGCGGAGAAGCAGCGTGGCTTCCACGGAGCTCGTTCCGCCTGATTTCACGGCTCCTCGCTACCCTGTGGATAGTATCACGGAGGCTGAACATTGCGAGCTAATGACGAAATGCCAGAACCTGACTTTGAAGGCGGCGGTCGGCTCTGTTGTACCTCCTCAAGCTGAGGGAACTTTTCATTGCCGTCCGATTCCACATGGCTATGCTGTTGTGACGGTGGATGAAATAATGGAGGGATTTGAGGAGCTGGAGCTTGACTACCCTATAGGTGAAGGGGAGATTCATCTGGAAAATGCTTTAAGGTGTACCTGTCTATGGAAAAAGGAGTACATCAAGCTTCCAAAGTGGACGCCTCCTCCTCCGCTGCCGCGTCAGGGCACTCCGCCTCCTCCTCCTCCTCCTCCGCCTCCTCCGGCGCGTCAGAGCACTCCGCCTCCTCCTCCACCTCCTCCGGCATGTCAGTGGACTCCGCCGCGTCAGCAACGGCGGAAGAGAGACGCCGCCGCTCCGGCGGCTAGCAGTACAAAAGGCGGGAAGAAATACAGATCTGGTCCAAGCCTGAAGCCTCTTCCAAAGTTACCATATGGGAGGACTGACCAGGAAACCGACGAAATCATGGAAGCCGAAGTGCAGGCCCATTTTGAATGGAAACCTCCACCTCCGAAGGAAATGGTAGATCCGGTGAAAGCGAAGCGCACTCTGCATGCCCTTAAGCGACCACCACCGCCTCCGCCGGATTCCAACTATCAGTGCTGTATTAAAAAGACATATGATGAAGCGCGGCGGTCGGGAAGTACTTCCAGTGATGCAAGATTAGCAGAACGAAGAAGTGGGAAAACAATTCCCCAGCTCGGCGAACAGGCGAAGCAATCGTGCCCCCCGCTCAAGGTGTCTAGCGATATCGTCTCTAATCATCTGGGGCTAGTGCCCGGTACCAATCTTGGTGATTACCTGATCGACGATGTACAGTTCGAAACGTTAGAGGTAGTAGATATCTTCAGATACGAGCACGGGAAGTCTCTCGTCAAACCTGATCATCCTCCTCTAACAACGATGATGCGAAGATTGCATGAATGGTACATGGATACCTGCAGGAAGTCTGGGACCAATAGTATGTTGCTAGCAATTAAAGAAGAGCACGACCTCATTGGAGTCGACCTGCTGCCTGTTGAATTTGTGGAAATATTTCAGTTATTCAATCAACAGGCCCTCGACAAACAACTCATGACTTGCTACTGTCTGTAAGTATTACTTCTGTAATTAAGTCTCTAGCTCAGCTCGTTCATTGAATGTATATATAATTATCCTCACTATATTATGCAGATTGAAGATCGTCGAATGCAAAAAAAGGACAAATCTATGACATTGGGTTCATTAGCCCAAATACCGTAAATGAATGGTCGGTAAAAGAGAGAGCCGAACTTACTGAGGAAAACTTGCTAAAATCGTTCCTTCGACATCAAAACAATGGGAAAATAATCTTTCCTTACAACTTCAAGTGAGTGTTGCTGTCTTGTGCATATTCGGTTTCGCTTAGTAATGTAATTGATGTGTTATGCATGCGCAGGTTTCACTTTATTCTGCTAGAGATTAAGCTTGACCAGGGAGTAGTAACTGTCTTAGACTCGAGACGTAAAGATCCCCTGGAGTATGCGGACATGACTGCAATGCTCCAGAAGTAAGTTCAATCATTATCGCACCATATCGGAAACTTTCGTTCATTTCCTGATATCAAGTAATCATTTTCTTTGCCTGGCAGGGTTTGGAAAAAGTTCACCGGAATGGTTCCGGGTCTGCAGAGGGAGCTGCGATTTACCCACCCGAAAGTAAGTAGTACTAGCTAGTTCCGCGCATCTCTCATTGATTCTAGTTTCATCAATACCATTTATCATGCTTGATTATCAGTTTGATTGAACTCTATTTCTTGTAAAGTGCTTGTGGCAGGAAGGCGGGAATAATTTATGTGGATACTACGTTTGCGAGTTCATCCACCACTCGACCTCTGAGCGGGGCTACTCTGACAAACAATATGAAGTACGTAAACAATATTCATAATATTATTTTATTACCATCAATTGTGTTGAGTTTCATTCATATATATGTATTGACCCCCTTCTTTAAATTAGATCTGGCAGATGCGGGATGAACTCCTACCACATGATCGCATACGAGCAATTCAAGAGGAATTGGCGGGATTCTTTCTTAACCACGTCATACATAAAGACGAAGAATACCATATGGAAATTGAAGCTGATTATCGGTAGATGATGTCAGGGATCGTAAGAGATGTTATATTGTATATATATAGTAGCGTCGGATAGAAATACGAAAACTTGTTGTTCGACCAATCTCGGAGAAAGAGAGGTCACTTCTCTCTGTATATGTTCATGACGATCTTGTGTAATTATAATGGTTCCTTCATTTGCTTACTAGCGTCGAGTTCTCTCTATATGTAGTAGCTAGCATCGACCAAGCATGGAGAAAGAGAGGTCACTTCTCTGTATATGTAGTAGCTATAACTAACACAATATGAAACCCCTAATTAAACCATCCAAAACCCCTAATAAACCCCCCTTTCAAAAAAAACAAGAACCCCAGCGCCTGGGAGCTGCTGACGCGTGGCTGCCCTTTAGTCCCGGTTGGTGTTACCAACTAGGACTAAAGGTCCTCCTCCCTGGGCGCCCCAGAGCAGCCACGTGGATCTCCTTTGATCCCGGTTCGTAAGCAAACCGGAACTAAAGGTTTTGGGCATTAGCCCCGTTTGTTTTGTCCCGGTTCCAGAACCGGGACTAAAGGCCCTCTGGAACCGGGACTAGTACATATGGAAGATTAAAGTTCCTCTTCGCATCAAAATCTTTATGTGCTTCGTCCACAAAGGAGTCATTTTGACCAAAGATAATTTGGTGAGAAGGAATTGGGTTGGTAACTCCAGGTGCTGTTTTTGTGATCAAAATGAATCGATTAAACACCTCTTTCTCGAGTGTCCGCTTGCAAAATTGTTATGGCGATCAATTCATATAGCTTTTAACGTTCATCTCCCAATGAGTCTAAACACGTTATTTGGGACGTTGCTTAATAGAGTGGACATACACATAGCTAAACATATTCGGATAGGGATATGTGCACCATTCTGGGCTATATGGAACACTAGAAATGATATGATTTTTAATGGGACAAAATTCACTAATTTTTTGCAGGATATCTACAGAGCTACAGCTTAAATCCGTATGTGGTCGTTACTCACTCGTGTGGACTTCAGGGAGCTTTTGGCTATTGGGTGTAACCGCTAGGAGACGGTAGCACGGGCTATCTTCAGCCGATTTGGATGGCGAGTTAATAATAGGCTAGGTGTAGGCATCGTAGCCTGTTCTTTATCGCCGGATGTGGCGCTTTACAGATTTATTTTTTTAATTTTTTTCTTGGTTTATGAGCTTTCTTGGAACTTAAGACCTTGTTACTCTTTTTAATAATATGGCTGCATGCATCGATTGATGCAGAGGCCAGAGGTCAACTTCCTTTTCTAAAAAAAAAGGAATGAACCCAATTTGATCTCAGTGTAAAAAAATGATTAATTTTACAGATTGTAACTCTGAGAAGTTTGAAGTCCATATACTGTTTCATTTGGGAGAAAAAGAAAAGAGAAAACTTTATGCATGGATCATGATGCAGAAAATAGATAATTAGATAAGGGGCTATACCACACCGGTTCCGCTACCCCTTTTCCTAGATTAACTCATGTGATCTCGTCTTACAACTAACCAGCACATCCCAACACACTTCTCCCGGCTCCAAACCACACCACAATCTGGGATATCATGCCTTGCCTTTCTTCTTAAACGAAGAAGCCTTATTCCTCATTGGGGTCTTCCGTGGCTGTTCCTTGCCGTCTAGCAAATCAATAACATCCCATATAGTGGGTCTGTCTGTTCGCTCCTTCGCGGCGCACTGCAACCCGATGTCCATGCATCTTTTAATTTCCTTTAGCTCGGACTCGTCACGCGATGAAGGACCTAATAAGCTATCCACGTCATCTTCACCTTTAAGTGCACTCGGAATCTGAGAAAAATGTCATCATACTTGACAGGTTTAGTTGTTCTAGTTCTCGGTGGCCAAAAACACATGCCAGCATCCAGAATGTGTTCAAAATCTTACCCAATCAGTTGAATCTTGCAGAAGTCCTGACTTGCTAATGGTATGGAGGAGGAGAATGCCGAAGCTGAACACATCATGTTTAAACGAAAAAATACCATCTGCAATATACTCCGGAGGTAAATAGCCCCTGAAATAGAAATAAAGATCTCAGTAAAATTGAAAAGAAAAAGGAAACAAGAAATACTAGCTCTTACAGTGTTCCCGCCAACTCTTGTGTCACTCTCTCAGCGACATCTTCATCCTTTTGATTGAGTATTTTAGACCTCTCAAAGTCACAGATCTTAGGGTTCATGTCGGAATCCAAGAGGATGTTGGCTGGTTTCAGATCCAAGTGGACAGCGCCTTTGGTGTGGATGTGAGCTACGCCCTGTGCAATGCCTCGAATGATTCGAAATGCAGAGGTCCAATCCAGCTGCAGCGATGACCCTGCAAAAGTGCAAACCAACCAAAAAATTAAGTTATTATAGGAAATTTCGTTCTAGGATAAATTAACTGTGACCAATGTATACTACTCCAGTAGAAATTTCAGAGAAAAACATACCATCGATAATGTCGGACAAGCTTCCGTTGGGCATGTACTCTTCCACCACCAACATATGACGCCTTTCAGCAGCCACACATTTGCCTTCGATTGGAACCATTTGAATCTTTGTTTCGTGGCAGTATCCCAGAAATTTAACTACATTCTCATGCTGTCGTAGCACTGAGAAAACTTCAGCGTAACGCACTACGTGTTCATGTTGCGAAGCATCCACACAGAAACTCTTGATGGCAACCTCTGCTCCATTGGCCAATACACCCTGAAAAGCGGGCACACATAGTACATACACACCGTTTAGTTAGTTAAATTTAGCTGTCTCTGGTATATATCTGAATTTGACTTGACCTAGCTAGACTTACGATTAGTTGTGTTATGCTTATATCGCACAGTATGTGCTGGAAAAGGAAATCATGGCAAACCAAGCCCACAAGTATCAAGAGTACCTTGTAAACGACAGCGGAACCACCTTTGCCAATCACGTGTTGATTTGAAAAGTTTTTTGTAACCGCCTTCAGTTCCGATGAACTGAAATTTCTGAATTCTGCCGTGAAACAACACGCAAGTGCATAGAGAGAATGTTATTAATATTCTAAAAAGCTAGATATAGGAGGTATGATCTTACGTGATATAGTATCCTCCAAGCTTCCTGCTGGAAAACTTTCTTTCTCACCATGAATTTCAGATCTGCCATGGTAGTGCGAATGCTTTTTTTATTTAGGATAAAATAAATAATACAATGGCATTTTTGTATTTTTATGTCACCTAATGGTATATGGATGACTAAACAAACTGAACAGCACTGGTTTTTTGTAAAGGTTTTTTTGATCAAGTTTTGAGGAGTTGTCAGTGTCATATCCAATTAATCCTTGATGGCAAGAATGCATCGCCCAAATCTGACCTTGTAACATCGTTTGGGTAACTGGCATGTTCGTCCTCCACCTGATCTCCCTGAAATAGACAAGTAAATTATCCCGTTATGGTACAAAAGCTGGAACTTTTGTGCATCTGAAAAAACTGATGCAGAGGCCAGGGTTTTCCCCTTTCGAAAAAAAACTGAAACTTTTGTCAAGAACTAATTTAATTTCAGTAATACCTCAGCAATACGAATATCTGTGTCCTGGCATACCAAACGGGTACCAACCACCTGCATTTCTTGCTCCCCTTGCATCGACAGAACTTTGAAATATTTCTATATCCAAGAAAGAAACAGTCCATGTGTTAAAATGATGAATAAAATACGTTGGTTATCTGCAAACTTAAGTTGATCAATTCCGAAACTAAAAGCTACATTCATTCAAACCAAATATTTCCTAGATTTAGGCAATAACATGTGTTTCATATGTGAGCAATTTAAGCAAGAATTAGTAACTATAGTATGTAACTATGTATACTTCCTTTGTTTCAAATGTTAGGTTTATCTTGAGCATTAAAATACATATTTTAATTGGTACTCCCTCCATCCGGGTTTATTAGGCCTCCCGCATTTTGCGTCAAAGTTTGACCATTGATTTAACTAGCAAAATATAATTTGTATGTAACAAAAATAATATCATTGGAAACTTCTTTCAAATACGAATCTAGCAATATAAGTTTGATGACATCTAAATTTATATTTTGCTAATGAATCTAAGGTCATAATTTAGCACAAAATACAAAAGGTACGAATTAATAAGCCCGGACAGAGGAAGTAATTAGTTAATAACATGGGGTTCATGTCAAACTGAATAGAAAACAATGGACTCCTGCTTGAATGCACTTTATGCGATTGTGATTTTGCGACCGTTGACAATATATTGGACATGCATGTACACGTTGTCTCCTTTGTCTATTAAAACTGGAGGTGTTTTAAACTTGATGACGATAACCAAATAGTAGTATGAATTTCCTAAAACACAAGCAAATATATATCATTTTCTCCTAGATCCCACACACCCTTGAACATATCAAATCCTTCTTGACGGATAGATATTCCCAAATTACTATGAAAATCTGTTGTCGCAAGAAAGACAAAAAAAATACATCTGTATATACGCCGGGAAGTCATAAGAATCTACACTGAAATAGCGACTAGAGCAATGGAATTTGCAAAAGCAGGCCACAAGGAAAAATAATATTGTCTTAGCACGCAAGTGTACATGAGTATCGACCAATAACCAGTGATATAAGTATTTCTCAAAAAAGAAAAAAAGAAACAGTGAAACCTTCTACTAAGAAAAGAGTTGATATATACCTTTTTATTCACCACGGGATCTCTAATAAATGCTTCGGTGATAATAACAGTTTGCTGGGCGCAGTTGCCGAAGTTGGCAATGTGCATATGGTCCATCATCTCGTCCTTGACCTCACGCAGCTGTTTGGAAACGTTCCCGGCCCTGAGGAAGAGCCACACTTTGTTCTTGGTCTGGCAGGCCTTGACGAGCTTGAGGGCCTGAAGGAACGTCTCCTCGAGGTCGTTGAGCGCGTCGATCATGGTTTTCTCGCTGGCGACATCGGTGCTGCTGAGGCGTTCCACGATAGCGCGAAGCCTCCCCACGCGTTTGGCGATCTTCTTGCAGTCCTCCTTGTTCTGGTAAGCCGTCTCCACCAGCTCCTGTATCTGGAGCGCAATTTTGACGATCTGGGCGACGCTGCCCACTAGATCCATCCAGCTTACCCAAGAGGAGTACAATCTAGACATGGAATGAATGACGAATTTGCACGATATAACTTATAAGCTGATAGATGGTGAACCGGAGAGAGGAAGACCCTTCCTTTCTAATTATCTAGCTTTCCCATAGCAATCGAATTAAGCAAAGCACACCAACCTGCAGCTTCTAGCTTCTTACGGTCCCCCTTTGCTTCACTCCCAGCCGGCCTCTTGCTTCCTCTCCAGAGCGACCCAGCAAAACCTTATCGGCAGCAAGTCTTGATCTATCTAACGTACACAATGATTGAGCAATAGCTTATTGGGAATCAACAGCTACACCTAACGCGATTATTGACGTACAAAGCGACAGGTTGTCGGTGGCGCAGAGCCAGATTTTTTAACATGGGTATATGCAGAGTTACCATTTTTCTTCATGGCACAATAAATAAGACATGCAAGTTCAAGATGACAATAGTGAAACCATAGCGAAACTACAATTTGTTTTCCAGCGATAAAGTCTCCAATAATCTATTCCCTCCGTCCCATAATGTAAAATATTTTTTGGCATTACACTAGTGTCAAAAAACGTCTTATATTACAGGACGGAGGGAGTAGTAACCTTTCTAAAGTAAGAAGAAACTTAGGATTTAACGATACAATCCGACTTAGATCTACTGCACTGTCACCTACTGCCAAGTCTATTAGCTCCTTTCAAGTCTTACAAAGCCTTCCCGAAAGAAAAAGAAAAAAAAGGCTTAACTGAACCAATGCAAGTTGCTGCTTAAACTCGACTGAATGCTACACATTACAATAAATGTGTTCTAAAAACAAATAAATAAATCGATAAAGGACCATGTTCTATTATCAAAAATCGAAAATGAGAAAGATTGAAAGTTGAAAAGCTCACGGAGTCACGGTGGAGTGTATTGCGTAAGCCGTGCTTGCGGAGGACAAGGTGACCGTCGGAGCAGACAACGTGATGGGGTCGTGCGCCGGTGCCGCCGCCGCGCTATGGGCCGCGAGGAATAGCGTCCCCTCCGCTCGGCTTCGGTAAAAAAGCTAGGAGGCTCTCCCTGTTAGAAACGGGGTCAGCCATTTTTTTTTTTTTTTTTTTTTGCGAGGTAGGCTCTCCCAGTTAGAAACGGGGTCAGCCTTCCCATTTGGAGAGGAAGGGATCTTGTGTCATCTTTTTGGCTCTAAACACATTTTTTTGGACTCGCGTATTTTTTTGTGAGAATTTTTTTTTTTTAAAACTTTGCGAGAACTCTTGGACTCGCGCGTCTTGTGCTCATCTAGAACACACAACCGGCACGGAGTGCTCTAATTTTCCAGACGTTCTCCCTTTCATACGGCCCCATACCTACAGTCAGGAAAGGCCCGCCATGTGAGAATGATTGACCTAGTACATGCTACACGGGGAAATATTAGGCAATTTTGTTTGAGCGCTCGAGTCGTTATTTTCCTCTCGGCCTCGCGACTAGAAACCCTAGCCGCCGCCAGGAGAGTTCCTCCGGCGGCTCCTCTTCGCCGGCGACCTCGGTCGTCGGTGGTGAGAGGGGTCGCCGGATCTACGCTTGTGGATCGTGTAGCTTTAGGTTAGGACCTAGTAGCTTTGGTTTTTCGGTCGTTCATCGTCTTCACTTCGGAGGCGGCGATGGCAGTGCTGAATAAAGAAGTTTCAGATCTGTCCCCAATGAGGCAATCGGTCCTATGGTTGGGGATGGATTTGAAAACCAGTCTGTTCAAGTAAGGATGGTATGACGGCGACATCATCCTCATGGTGGATCAGTGTCCTCGGGCTCCGTCGTTGCGACGTCGTTTGCTCCAACGCCGGTGTGGAGCTTTGGAGGTAGTCCAGGAGCGGATGCAGATTGTGGTCTGCATCGATGATATCTGAAAGACGGAACGTGTGCTGGATTCGTGGTTGATGGATGGCAGGTATGGTTTCCTCCTTCGACGCCTTAGTCGTGGTGGGTGCCAGATCTGGAGTTCGACGGCGTGTCCGGGGTGTTGCCCCAGTTTGATTCGTTCAAC
The DNA here is from genome assembly GCA_011799875.1 of Thinopyrum elongatum. Taxonomy (NCBI): domain Eukaryota; kingdom Viridiplantae; phylum Streptophyta; class Magnoliopsida; order Poales; family Poaceae; genus Thinopyrum; species Thinopyrum elongatum. The sequence continues at coordinate 33,675,090 of CM022297.1, read as the reverse complement.
GGTAATGGCTTTACTTTTGATGAGCCACCTTGGAGGTCCACAAAGCTACTTATCAGCGATGTAGCCGCGTCGAGCTCGGGTGAGTAGGTGATCCGTCATTTTTTTCTTTGGTGGCTGTTGTGATGGTGCCGGAGGCAGGTGACGGGAGTTGGTATTAAGTTCAGCGATGTTCTGCTATCTTTTCAGTATTGTCATGTCGGTCTTTACGTAACTTGTACTTTGTTTTTTATGATATAAATGAGACATGTACTATCATGAAAAAAATAGTACTACATGCTACACGGCTTGCCTAGTACACTGATGTGACAAGACACCGGCCGTTCCACATCAACTTTGTGGTAGTCTTTGAATAATGTGTAAAGCATGTGCCAGCTGCATGCATCAATTATTGACCCTTTAACTCGCCAGCTACCACCATGTCGCTCATACATCATCGATCCTCGGCTCGACACAGCAGGAGCCTTTTTTTTTTTTTTGCGGGACGACACAGCAGGAGCCAGCTGTGCGGCCAGTGTGATCCATGTCGTCCTTGGCTCCCTCTTTTTTTTCTTTCTTCCCTCCTTCCATCATGTTTATCGTGATTTTTATTCAAAATTTTAAACTAAAATCACGAAAAAAATTATGAAATGGAGTGAGTACTTTGTAATGACCAGTCGAAAGGTCAAGAGCATTGGCTGTTCAACCCATGGTGTGGGTCGAATCGATCACCTTAGCTTGGCGAAGACCAGTATAAGATCTGCCCTTTAGATGAGATCTGATTAACCCAAAAATTTCATATTTACAAACCAAAAAATTCTGATTTTTGTTGAAAACATACCTGCGAGATATGTCTATAACTTAAAAATAAAAAATCAGCTGAAAACTTGGTCAACAGTAAGAGGTACAAAAAAGACAAATTCGACCATGAATAGTATCAACTTTGGGTGAATAGTATTTGACACTATTCACATCCGATTTTCTCTTTTTTGTTCTCTAAGTGTAGTTCGAATTAGGAGCCGAAACTTTTTGAGATTGTACATTAAACATGGATGGGTGTCTGCAAAAATTTTTAGAATTTTTGAACATGTTTTGTGTCCTCAAAAAGGTTGATCTCACCTAAAGCCAGATCCTATACTAGTCTCCCCCAGCTTAATTGTGCCGGAGTACAACGCAGCGGTCGCCACCGTCGATCATGGTCAAATTTCTGTAACCAGATCCTATACTATTCTCCCCCAGCCTTCTCTTGCCATGTTCCTCCACTCTACCTCGACGAGTCGCACCTCTCCTCGCGATGAATCAAGCCAGGAGGGCCTGTAGCCATTGCCCTTGACCTCCTTTTTCGTCGCCCTTCACCGCTGAATTTGTCGACACCGCTACCTCCCGCTCATGACCGACCTCGTGTGCGACCCCATTGCCCCAAAGCCCCCCTTTCCAGTTAATCTCGGTCCCATATGCTCCTCGATGCTCGTGCCCGAGCACGACTGCCGCCATGGACGAGCGGGCGGGGTCCTCACATTGCCTCCTCATGGTGGCTGCGGCTAGAGGTCGTGGCTCCCGTTGCGGACGACGTGGTGCGAGGCTGCGCGTGAGGGAATGTGTGGAGGCTCCCGACGATGAGCGCACGCTCGAGCTCGACGAACTTGTCGAAGAAGGCGGAGACGGAGCAGGCCGGAGAAGACCAAGAGGAAGGGGTCGCCGCCATGGTTGGGAGGGGGTGGTGGTGGGAGACGAAGCGGGCGCATCGAAGTTCTGTTCAGAGGTTGGGGTTGTCGCGGGAGGGTGGCTGGAATCTTCCAAGTGGTAGCTGTTGTATTTTGCGGCTGCCGGTTGGAGTGATGCAACTATGAAACACTTAGGGCCAAAATATGGGGCTGCCCAATTTTTTTTCCAGCAATGCTCTATTTTGCATCATTCTTTGGAGCATGTTTTTGGGGTCCAAATGCCCTAAAAAATATATTTACCAAAAAAGGCTTTCGGCCCGCTTTATATATAAAGCACCGATCCACAAGCATCACGACACAAACTCACGCCACCATCACACACGACGCACACACACCCAAGGCAAAATACAAGGGTGCCGAGCACCGCCACACCACCCCCAACGACTACCAAGCCACTACACATGCGCGAGGATGATCCACTTGGAGCCAACGAAGACCTCCAATCCTCCGAGGAGAGGTGAGATGGAAAACGACGAACAAGGACTCCAAGTGCCTCCTAGAAGGGAACAACCACTGATAGCCGCCACCATCCGATCCCAAAGATCGAGTTTTCACCCGGAGCAATTCGAAAGAGTAAGGGCACCGCGACGGAGCCTTCATGAAGGATACGGCGTACACGGACGCCGCCGCCGCCGGCCAATTCAAGATTGGGCAAGTGATGTACCCCGGCACTCCCACCCCTCCGACGCATCCTAGCTCCGCCAACCACCAGCTACCACCCACCCACGTGGCCATGGCCGCTCGCCCGCACCCGAGGCGCAAATTCCGCCCACGAACGCCATGCCTCCCGCCACCAGGGCCGCCGCCCTGCATCCAGACACCCCAATGACGGCCAAAGTGACTGGCTTTGGGCCAAAGGGCACATCCGGCCGAACAGACCGCAGCATACGTCCCGCCTCGAACAACGCCGGAGCCGCGTCAGCCCACACAATGGCCGGGGAACGAGGGAGGAGGGGGAGCGGACGCATCCGGGCCGGCACACCCTGTGCCGGCGACGGGTGGCCCGAGCTCTGCAAGGTGCTGACGAAGCTCTCGGATGAGCGGATGGCCTCGTATGTGGCTAGCTCCGAGCTTGGCCTCGACTCCCAGAAGATCAAAGATGACATTATGTACACGGTTGGCCTGCTGCAGCAGGCCCAGGGGAGGGGCACCAGCGACATTCCTGGCCTCACGGACTTGCTGGTGAAGCTAAGCCAGAAGGCCGATGAGGCTGAGAAAGTGCTGAACGAGCTGCGGTACTTCATGATCCGGGACCAGATCAACGGCACCCAGCTAGTCAAGCCAGATCTGGGCGCTTGCCTCAAGACCAAGAAAGGTCATGCTCGTCACACTATTGGTAACTGTCTGTCATTCATTTTTCGTCCATGTACCAGTAGCCAACAAGATGGAACCATGTCTGATGGCCAGGACCATGTTGATGAGTTGCCATTTGATAGTGTGTCCATATCCATCAAAATCAAGTCGGTGTTAGAGGAGACACACTCCATATGTATTCATGTCTCCGACTTGCTCATGTTGATTCCAAACCACGGCAACAGCTCTACGACAGCCACAACTGTCACCCGCATACGGCCTACTAGAGGATCAATAGTTGCACAGGATACAATGTATGGTAGGCGGGACATCTTTGAGAAAACTATACATGCCATCACCAGTTGCGGCGAAATCCTTTCTGTTCTCCCTGTAGTTGGGCCAGGGGGCATTGGAAAAACAACTTTAATCCAACACCTGTATAATGATAAAAGGATTGAAGAACACTTTGATGTCAGAATATGGGTATGTGTATCAATTGATTTTGCTGTGCTTAAGCTCACCCGGGAGATCTTTAGATGCATAATTGCAACTGAAGAAGAAGGAAGAAATAGTGCTCCCAGTGAAACAGCCAGTATAGAACAGCTTCAGGAGTCTATTGCACAGAGGCTCCAGTCCGAAAGGTTTTTAATTGTTCTGGATGATGTGTGGAACCTCAATAGTGAAGATGAGTGGCATACCCTATTAGCTCCATTCAAAAAGGGAGGAGCCAAGGGCAACATGGTACTTGTCACAACCCGGTTCCCATCTATAGCAGGCAGGGTGAAAACAGTTGATCCAGTCGAGCTGCAAGGTTTAGACACTGATGATTTCCTCGCATTCTTTGAAGAGTGTATATTTGGTGGACTCGATAAGCCTATGCATCACAGAGATGAGTTAACTGATATTGCAAGAGATATTGTAGATAAGTTAAAGGGTTCACCGTTAGCAGCCAAAACAGTCGGTCGCCTATTAAGGAAAGACCTATCCTGGGAACACTGGACAAGAGTTCTTGAAAGCAAGGAATGGGAAAATAAGCAGAGCGATAATGATACTATGCCAGCTTTGTACCTTAGCTACGATTACCTCCCTTTCCTCCTGCAAAAATGTTTTTCCTATCTTTCTCTTTTTCCTGAAGATCATAGGTTTAGTCATTCAGAAATTAATCGCTTTTGGATTGCAGTAGGCATCATAGACTCTAATCATCCAGGAAATAACAATTGCTTGGAAGAACTAGTGGACCGTGGTTTTCTTAGGAGGGAAGATGGTTTGTTTGGTGAAAACTATGTAATGCATGATTTATTGCATGACCTATCTCAAAGTGTTTCAACACAAGAATGCCTCAATATAAGTGTTTCAGATTTCAAAGCTGACACAGTCCCACCATCCATTCAGCACTTGTCTATCACCTTAGAAAATAAATATGATGACATTTTTTTGGAAGAAATAAGTAAACTGAAAAGAAAGATAGACATTGCAAATTTACGAACTTTAATGATTTTTAGTGAATATGAAGAAAGAATTGCTGGTATTTTAAAAGATACGTTTGAGGAAGTAAATAGTCTGCATGTCCTATTTATAGTTGTGAAATCCCTAGATGATTTGCCAAAAGGCTTTTCAAAACTTATCCACCTCCAGTACCTCAAACTTGGATCGTCTTATGGCATAGAAATGGCATTACCTAGCACACTAGCCAGATTTTATCACTTAAAATTCTTAGACCTAGAAGATTGGCATGGTAGTTCTAATGTTCCTAAAGACATTAGTCACCTTGTGAATTTGCAAGACTTCATTGCTAAAAAAGAACTCCACTCCAGTGTTCCTGAGGTTGGAAAGATGAAGTACCTACGGGAACTAAAACAATTCTGTGTTAAGAGAGTGTTGGGTTTGAATTAAGAGAGCTGGGGGAACTGACAGAGCTTGGGGGAGAACTCAGAATATGTAATCTTGAAAACATGGCAACCAAGGAAGAAGCTGGCGAGGCCAAACTGATGGCGAAACGGAATCTGAAGAAGTTGACATTGATTTGGGGCAGAAAACAACCGACTATAGACGGTGATGTTCTTGATGGTCTTCAACCGCATCCTGATCTTAGAGAGCTTTGCATTGCAAATCATGGTGGTGCTGTTGGTCCCAGTTGGCTGTGTGTTGACATTTTACTGAAACAGTTAGGTGCTCTCCATCTTGAAGGTTTGTCTTGGGACACTCTTCCACCTTTTGGGCAGCTACCACGCCTCACCAAACTCATTTTGATGAGGATTTCTGGAGTGCATCAGTTGGGAATCCAGGACATGGCGTCGCTGGAGTCATTAATGATATGCAGATGTGGCAACTTCTTCTCCGAGTGTTCCATTGAAGAAGCAGGAGGGGGAACTGAGACCATGAAGCCTTTCCCTGCCACCCTCAAGAAGCTTGTTATTTCATCCGAGTCCGGCATACAGACAATGGCTCTGCTCTCAAACCTCACGTCTCTCACCCATCTGACACTGCAAGATTGTGTCAAGTTAACAGTGGATGGATTCAATCCTCTTATCACAGTCAACCTTAAGGTATTGGTGGTATTTAACTGCCGATGGGACAGAAGTTGTCCCGAATCTGTAGCAGCGGATCTTCTCACAGAGGTGGCAAGTAGCAGAGTAATGCCTGCAGGTTCCTTCCGATTAGAACAGCTCAAGGTGGACAGCATCTCGGCAGTGCTTGTCGCTCCCATCTGCAACCTTGTCGCCCATACCCTCCAGACTCTGATATTCTGCCATGATCACCGGGCCAAAGGTTTCACGGAAGAGCAAGAGAAGGCGCTTCAGCTCCTCACATCACTCCAACACCTCACATTTGATGGTTGTGGGGCTCTGCAGTCCCTCCCGAGAGGGTTGAATCGCCTTTCTTCACTCAAAGACTTAGAGGTCCTCTGGTGCCCTGAAATGGGATCCATACCCAAGGAGCTAGGGCTTCCCAGTTTCGCTCGAAAACCTACGCATCAGGCCTTGCAGCACCGAGGTTAAGGAGCAAATTGAGAAACTCAGAAGAACAAGCCCAGGTTTATCTGTACGATACGAGTAACCCAAGGTAACACTGTTGACTCCCTCTTTTTTCCTTTTCAGAAGTGAGGCTTTGCTTCTTCATCCTATTCCTGCTTTATCTTAACTTCTGAAATCTTACAGCCTAGTATGCTCTGCTCCAACATGCTTGTGATGTGTACAGAAGTTGTGAATCCCGAAGGCTGTCAGGCACCATAAATCTACATTTGCACAAATCAGCTGGTTAGTATATAGAAGTCTCACTTCTGCTCTTCCATTTATATGATTTCATTCACAGTCCATATCTGATTCCTGTGTTTCCTTGTCTACAAAAATTAAAGGGGTACTATTACTTACTCCCTCTGTAAAGAAATATAAGAGCGTTTAGATCACTAAAGTAGTGATTTAAACGCTCTTATATTTCTGTACGGAGGGAGTAATTCTTATACAGCTTACCATTTTCTAACAAGTACTAATTTCTTCAACAGGATTTGTAGCTTTTGTTCAGTCACAGACTACAGCGCGCTTACTTTTGGAATTTGAACAGAGCAGCTGCATGCTAACTTTGAAGACTAAGGTGGACACCAGGTGGACCTAGAGCTGAATATATGTTCTATTTTTAAATTTTAACTATTTGAAAAAAATCTCATCAAGTAAACAATTTGAAAGTGTGTGGGAAACTTAAAGCAATACATTGCACAATCTTCTATGAATAATGGAAGATATGAGACAGCAGATGCAACACCATCTCCATTCTGCAATGTTAGCAGATTTCTGACCATCAAGTGTGTTACAAGCTTTTTGTTTGAAAATTAATCTCTTGCTTCTTTATGCTCCCATGCTTACTTTTTCATCGCTTCTGAATTCTGTCAGGGCTGCTATGGGAACTTTCTTCACTCTTCTCTGCTGTTAAGCTTGAGTTCGATGATTGATGCCATCACCATCATGGCGCGTACTATGTATGCAATACTTCAGTTCTCAATGTCAAATACACCAAAGGTATGAGACGCTAACTTCAACTAAAAATGATAACAGAATTCACATGGTACTTTTCAGCAAAATGACTTCAGTTGTAAACACAAGAATATCTTCAGCAGAGTCTTTTGTATCGCAGGAACTGAAGCCGGAATCATGGAATTATGCTTGCGTGTTTTGTCACAACAATAAGTCAAAAGTAAAACCGCAACAGCCAATACAGTTGGCATTATTAACCGTGAAGGAGAGGTGCTATACTGTTGCTCTGCAGTATTTTCTTTTCTTTAGACCCAATTTGTCTTTTTTGTTATCCCTTAGACCCTGTTCGGTTAATCCCCTCAACAAAGGGATTGAAGCGGATTGGAGAGGTTTGAATGGGATTTTGACTTGCAAGGGATTTAATCCCTTTCAATCCCTTCCAAACCTCTTCAAACCCTGCCTAACCGAACAAGCCCTTAGATATTATTATTTCCATCAAATGAATGCCTTTGTCTAAAGAGTATCAGGTCTTGTTTTTCCAGTCCCCGCGGGAGGATCAACCACGGCTGAACATTCTGAATCGTAGAATGGCATCCTGCTCTATGTCCAGGCTGCTTGTAATTAAGCATTGCTTGACGCACAATTTTGCCATATTGTGAGCACATAGAAGTTCAAGCACCTTGCATTTGTAGAAGAGAAGATATCTAGCTGGTGGTGAATTTCTCAGGATGGTGTGAAGGTAATCCGTCTTGCTGTGCTGAAATTATTCCTGCATTTGATATACATTCTGTACAAGTGTCAGTTAATTCATTCACAGTCCATTCATGATTCCTGTTTTTGCTTGACTACGAAGTACAGAAATATGATATGATTCTTATGCAGCTTCCTTTTTTAACAAGAACTATTAATGTCTTCGACAGGCATGGTAGCTTTTTGTTCCGTCTTGGACTACAGTGACCTTACTTTCAGAATGGCATATTAAAGTTTGCATAGAGCGGGGATATGCTCAATTTGAAGGCCAAGGTGACACTAGATGGACCTGGAGGTGAATATTTATTCTATTTTCTACATTTAACTTCTTAAAAGAATCGCATAACTACTGTATGATAAATTTAAGGCGATACATTCTGCATTCTTACAGAGCAGGAAGCAGAGCTTTCAATTTGTGAACAATGGAACATTAGAGGATACCAGACACAACCAACTCTCAGTTCCTGTGATGTTAGTAAATTCAGCTTTTTGGTTGAAAAATACTGTGCTTGCTTCTTTACGCCCCTGTGCTTACTTTCTCATCTCTTCTGAATCCTGCCAGGCACTGCTATTATCCTTCTACGTTTCGTCACATGCATATCTTCAGCAGCAAAATTCGAACAAGTCAATGCAGTTGGCATCACTCAACCTCAACCTCAAGCTCCAGATATAGGATACATGCAGCAGAGAAGCTACATTAGCTAATGGTGTATTTCTTCTACAGAGTGATACAAATGTAATTCTTCTACCATGATTTTTTTTCCTGAATTCATGTTAATAACACTCTCTATAGTACCTCGCTGAGTTGTTTGAATCTTACATTTCATGGGATTTATACCGAATTATTTCTGCAGGATTGAACTGGCTGCTTCCTGAAACTATGGGGGCCCAATCCTCCAGTTACAAAAGATAAGTTCCACTAGCAGGCAACATCCACTACAGAAGTACGTATTCAGTGGCAGCTATCTTCTCAGCAATCCTGCCACCACTTGTTGGCATATTGATTGCACTGGCCACCACTGAAAAAAATACAGAGAAATCATATGCAGAAAACAGTTAGGGGAGGCCGCTACAGTTGACAGCTATGCAACATTCATGCGCACTACTGTCACATTCGCGTCTATCAGGAGCAGCAGTCCCTAAGATGGACATTCTGAAGATCAGAATAGTATCCTGTTCTGCTTTTGTGACTCCAGTCTGCGGGTATGTATGGTTTTAGTGTGATCATTAGCTGCCTCAGTATGCTTTGTTGTTTATTAATGACTTTTTGTGCCATATGGCAACGATCGTCCTTCAGGTGTTCCTTTGTAAATGTCAACAAACACCTACACAGAGGGGTTCAGAGCATCATCCAAAGGTGTATTATGACTGTTATCGACAGTCGGAGGTGCAATCCAGGCCAATGTTGTCTTGTTCGCCACCGAGCTAGTGGAGCACAGACAATCAGATGAACAACCTCACCTTCACATTCATCTGACTTCCTGGCATGGGTCATTAATCACATCGACGAGCATCGTCACACGGTTGGCTTTGGAGTGGCGAAGAGGCTTGCGGCGGCGCGCAATGCTTTGTTAACTAGGACACCATCTTCTGCCCTAAATCCCATGTGGGACTCGTGATTTCTACTCAAATTTGGTTGCGCCTTGTGTCATATATTCAATTAATGTAGAATGTAATCAGTGATTTGTCTGGGACAAATTGTAAGGTTCACTCATTTGATTACTTCTAGTAAAAATAGGCAAGGCAGGCCAATCCATGGGAAAAGGACCGAACCAATTAATCTTGACTCATCTAGTCAGCAATTTTATAAGATTGAGGCAAATCCCACCGGACAAAGACCGAACCAATCAATCTTGAACCATATTATGATAATACTGCATCTGTCCAAATATAGATGACAGTTTCTAGACAAAGACATCTTTTGAAATGTGCTATAAGCCTATAACTATGCCCATTATGTGTTTGTGTGAAATCTCTGTCTGATCCAAAGTACAGGTAGATTTTGGATCCAATTCTCCTATGATACTAGAGATCAATCAATTGTTGTTAGGTTCAAGGCGGCCTGACCTGAGACTGAGAAGAGCTGCCGGACAGCCGGAGCGTTGCTTGGTTCCAGATCTACCCGATGCCGGCAGCCAAGAGCTGGGCGCAGTATAATCCGCGGCGCCCATCCGTGCTCTGCACGCAGAACCGCCGGATCTCATCATGGCCGGCCGCCTCCATCCCTTTCCCCCCCCCCCCCCCCCCCCCCCCCCCCCCCCCCTCCCCCACGGCGGCCTCAGCCCCGGAGCTCCCACGCAGCCTGGACTAGAATAAAAAAAAAAAATCGATAGCTTGGAGCGATGGCGGGGATGAATGGGAGATCGATTCATTTCGAGGTCCATGGTGGAGTTTTTTTTTTCTCTTTTTTTGCGAGGAGGTCCATGGTGGAGTTGCAACAGCAGCGCATTCCAAAGTCTCTTTCTTTCTTCCATTTTCGTTTCATTTTCTTCTTCTCTTTGGCCAATGTTATTTATTATCTTTCTTGAGATGTGTATTTTTTTCGTCACTACACAAAGATTATGTATCGTTGCATTGATAGGAGAGTAGAAAAGTACAACGAACGGTTATACCAATACACGTCTGCAAATTGACGTTAAGATGATGACGAGAGCAAGACATGGGGTGCTCATAAAGAATGCAACCATTGCGGTGTTTTCAAAACCACCAGACATGAGGATGATGATAGAAGATAGCCCTCGTCGGAGAGACGATGGTGACTGTGAGCAGGGGATGGCCCACAAGTCAGCGAAGGTCATCGTCAATGAAGGAAAAACTTTCGTGGAGCGGCACCAGGCCAGCACGTCTTGCCAAATGTGGTGGGAGAATGAGCAACCGATGAGGAGGCGCTAGAGATCCTCGGGGACCTGATCATAGAGGTTACAAACATCTTCATGCGAGAGGCCTCGATGGGCCAAGCGGTTGGCCGTCCAGCACCCATCTTGGAGAGCAAGCCAGGGGAAGAGCATGGGCAGCAAGGGCGCCCACGTCTTTCATGTGATCCGCTAGTACTTGTCTCTCTTTCTGTGGATTGGGTTGCTCTCTGTGCCCAAACTCGAGTTTGTTCTGGTTTCCAATGGAAGTGGCCCTAATTAATTGGAATGTTCGTGGCCTTTGCAATTCGGCAAAGCGAAGGGCCGTTTTGAACCTTGTCACACAGCTGCAATGCAATATTGCTTGTCTCCAGGAGATTAAAGTTGCTCAGGTTGATAGTGTGTTTGTGACTGAGGTGCTGGGTCGCCGGTTCAGTGACAATTTTATTTTCAAGCCTGCTGATGGAACGAGAAGGGGAATTTTGCTGGCCTGCACTGACTACTTCAGTATTGCTGAGATTGACACCGGCTCTGCTGAGTTTACCTTGTCAGGACTAATCACCGACCGCACTTCGGGCCAAGCTTGGTCGATCACTGGGGTCTACGGGCCGCAACTAGAGGCGGACAAGATTAGATTTATGCAAGAACTAAACACAATCAAGCCTCTGATGATGAAGGAATGGATGGTACTGGGTGACTTCAACCTGATTAAGCGAGCCAGGGAAAAGAGTAACGCCAACGTCAACCTGCAGATGCTCGGAAGATTCAGAAATATGATTGATGCACTTGAGCTTAGAGATCTTCCTCTCATCGGGCGATCCTTCACATGGTCCAATGAGAGGGAGAGCACTACCCTAACCAGAATTGATAGAGTTTTGATCTCCAACGACTGGGAATGCGCCTTCCCCCAATATCAGCTTTCCCCTGCATCGACTGCTGTCTCGGATCACTGCCCCCTCCTCCTAAGAAAAATGCAGCTCCAGAAGTATAAAGGATTCAGATTTGAGTCGGCTTGGCTAAAGATGGATGGGACTCAACCGGTAATCGAGAAAGCTTGGTCCAAGAGCTGCCACACCACGGATGCCATTAGAGCACTGCATATTAAGCTATCTAGAACCGCTGCAGCCTTGCGGAGATGGAACAAGCAGCTAAGAGCCAGCCAAAACTTGGCCTTCAACATTGCAAATGAGGTGATCTTCAATCTTGATATTGCCATGGAGACGCGGCCTCTCTCGACGAAGGAGTGGAATTTAAGACGGTTGCTCAAGGCTAGGCTGCTGGGCATTGCTGCAACTGAGCGGATGCGATGGCGGCAGAGATCAAGATTACTTTGGCTTAGAGTGGGCGATGCCAACACGCGACTTTTCCACCTGCGGGCCAATGGCCGTAGGAGAAAGAACTATATCCCCACTCTAAGAGGACCATCAGGAGATGTCTCTGACCATGGAGCCAAAGAGCAGATTCTGCTAAACCACTTCCGAGAGCTCATGGGAAAGAAAACACCGGGCCGGCCTAACCTGAACTGGAGTGCCTTGCAGCTGCCCTCGATCAACCTCCAGCACCTTGACGCAGATATTACTAGAGATGAAGTTAAGACTGCGGTCTGGGGCCTGCACGATGAAAAGGCACCAGGGCCTGATGGATATATTGGGGCTTTCTATAAGCGTTTTTGGACAACTATTAAAGATGATCTCTTCCAAGCAATCACCCAGTTTTCATGTTTGCGTGGCAACCAATGGAAATTGTTGAATGGAGCCAATATCATTCTGATCCCTAAGAAGAATGGAGCAGCCACGGCCTCTGACTACCGACCGATAAGCCTCATGCACAACGTGGCCAAGATTTTGGCCAACAGATTGGGACCTGAGCTCAAGAACTTGATTGCTCATAGCCAAAGCGCATTCATCAAAGGACGATCCATTCATGACAACTTTCTTTACGTCCAGAATGTGATCAAAGATGCGCACAAGAAGAAGTGCCCCATGCTATTTCTCAAGCTTGATATTGCCAAGGCATTTGACTCCGTCAGCTGGTCATACTTGCTTCAGGTCCTCCAGCATTATGGTTTCGGGTCTCGATGGAGAGACATGATCTCCATTATGCTTGCGTCCTCCACCTCCCGAGTTCTTCTAAATGGCAAGCCTGGGCCCCCATTTGAACATCAGTGTGGGCTGCAACAGGGTGATCCCTTATCGCCGATGCTCTTCATCCTAGCAATGGACCCCCTCCTAAGAATTCTGGACAAGGCAACAGCTGCGAGCATCCTCTCCCCCTTGCCAACAAGGGTGGCTGCTCAAAGAGCCAACTTTTATGCTGATGACGCGGCTCTGTTTGTGAACCCTGTGCATGAGGAGATTGTTGCCCTTCATCGCATCCTATTGGCCTTTGGCAATGCATCGGGTCTGAGAATTAACGAGGACAAGTGTGTGGCCTACCCGATTCAGTGCCAGCAAATCGACATTGCAGCCATGCTTGGGGGGTTCGGTGGATCTTTGGGCAGCTTCCCTTGTCATTATCCGGGGCTTCCGCTCTCAACTCGCAAGCTCAGGCGCATTGACATGCAACCAATGATTGATAAGGGTGCTGCAAGGCTGAAAATTTGGAAAGGCAAGCTCATGAACAGAACTGGAAGGCTGCAGCTACTCAACTCAACGCTCACAGCAACTGCCACCTTTTTCCTCACCTCCTTTGCGCCTCATAAATGGGCCGTAAAGAAGTTTGACAGGCTGAGAATAAATTTTCTTTGGAACGTGGAGGAGGAAACTCATGGTGGGAAATGTCTTGTGAACTGGCAGCGTATATGTGCCCCAAAGGACGTTGGAGGCTTGGGCATAAAAGACATTCATGCATATAGCAGGGCTTTAAGACTGAGATGGGCGTGGTATGAGTGGGATTCTAGCCCAAGGCCATGGAAGGGCACGACCATTCCCTGTGACACCATCGATCGGCAGCTCTTCCAAGCCTGTACCCAGATCTCAATTGGTGATGGCAAACAAGCTCTGATTTGGTCTGATCGATGGTTGCATGGCATGGCTCCTAAGGATTGCTACCCACTTATGTTCTCCCTATCGAGAGCCAAGACCACGACTGTGGCCGATGCTATTACTAATGGTAGCTGGATGAGAGGGCTGCGACAAATGAACTCCGCTGAACTGCTGGACTCGTTCGTAGCCTTGTGGACGTGCATCCAGTCCATTCAGCTAACCGCAGAGCCGGACACGATTACTTGGACGCCCAATGCAAATGGTGTTTACTCTGCAAAGTCTGCCTACAAAGTCCAATTCCACACCCGGATCCCAATGCCACACCTTGCGGCTGCTTGGGCTTTCCGAGCTGAGGCCAAGATCAAATTCTTTGTCTGGACGCTGCTCCAGAATAGACTTTGGACAGCGGATTGACTGCTTGTAAGAGGTTGGGATCATCAAGACTCTTGCTCTACCTGTGACCAAGTGATCGAGTCGGCCCACCACTTGATCCTTGGCTGCCCGTATGCCAAGCAAGTCTGGGCTAAGCTCCAAAGCGTGAGGCCAATGGCATACTATGCGGCATTGCATTCGGCCTCGGTTGCCACCTGGTGGGAGGCGATCTTGCCTCTTCGGAAAAAAGGAGAAGGCACTGACGACTGCTCCTTCTCAGCCTATGTGGCCTGGAACCTTTGGAATGAGAGAAATCGTAGAGTCTTCCAAAACAAGTTGATGAATCCAGAGCAGCTGTGTACGAAGATAACTGATGAGATCAGCCTCTGGGAGGAGGCATGGGAGAAATAGGATTCCTGCTTATTTGTATAGCCAGGCAAGCGCTGCTTGTACTGGACCCCTCTTTTTTCGCATTATCCTAGTAGCCTAGCTACTATTGTAAAGTTTTCCCCCTTGCTTAAATGAAAAGGCAGAGCACCTGCCGTTCCGGTAAAAAAAAAAATTAAAAATTCTGATTTTTTTTGGGCATCTGAGATGATCGAGTTTATAAGGAAGGTGCACAATTTCGTGATGAAATGATATTTGAGCACTGCATGCAAAAAGTTCGGGTCTTCAAAATGCCTTTTTGGAAAGTTACTTTGAGAGCCGAATTTTGTTTTGACCGATTACACATGTGTGAACGGTGAAAACAAATGGCGTAGACGGTGAAAAAGAAACGGACAGTTGGCGTGATGGATTGTCGGCTGCAGCCCTCGGCCGTCACAGCTAGGCAATGGCATCTTCAACACCGATCCGCAAATTCCTCCGGTTTTTCTGTTGGGATGTGGTCCGCAGATATGATACGGGAGAGAGCAATCCAACGCTAATTGCAAAGTATCCGGCTGGGTGGAGAAAAAGTAGGTGGGGACCATGAATGTGGTGGAATATTTGTGGGTTGGGATGAGAGAGAGAAGAGAGGAACCATGCATGTGATTGGTCAATTGCATGTCCGGACTCCGGCAAAATTTCCCACGTTTGTCTCTAAAATACCGAAATTTCGACATGCGGACAGCTTCACAGACTGAAATAGGTTTTCATTGGACTGCAAAAGTGAAAAATGTGTCCGACCGGACATATACGGGTGTTTTGCGGGTCAATTGGAGATGCCCTAATGCCTCGCCGTCCACGGAAGAGTTGGCTCTGGACTTCATGGCTCTTCCATCCCACCCGTGCTGGAGGACAATCACGGCAAGTGCCGAAGCTAAGCTTGCCCTGCTCTTCAGCTTTCCACGACCACATCTTTCTTCAGACACTACTGGAATCGACCTATATGCCGGGTGCCACGGACACTCGGCAAAAGACCAATAACCGTCGGCAAAGGCTTTGCCGAGAGTTGCACTCGGCAAAGGCCACCCGGCGTACACCTCTCCGGCAAACAGGAATTTGCCGAGAGCCAGGACACGAGCACTCGGCAAAGAGTTTACCAAGAGCCAAACAGTACCACCCGGCAAAATAAAGTGATTTGACGGGCGACGAACGGAGACGGCGCAGCAGGTGCTCGGCAAACGGAAAAGGCATTGCCGAGTGGATGCACTCGGTAAAACTATTGAGCTGAATTAAAAAAAACAATGACAGGGCGCTGCTGCCGCCGCCGCCCGGAGGTTGTCGCACTCGGTACTGACGATGGATGCTGCTCGCTGGCTCGCTACCTAGCTCTACGTGTTGTTGCTGCTTGTGCTTGAGCTAGCTAGCTCCACGTACGGCTGCTGCTTGTGCTCTGCTCGCTCAGGGGCGGAGCCAGAAAATTTGGCCATTGGGTTCACTCCATCATTACATTCCGTATAGCTTTAGTTTGGTTTACCAAAGTATGTACCAGCTCTTAAATATTTTCCTTATTTTTTTGACTCTTCTAACTCGTCATGGCCTCGGAAATTTAAGCCTTCATGCAACAAGTATCTTACGAATCAATGAAAGCATTAAGCCGGGTTCGATTTTGCTTTTTTGTAAGATCAGTTTGTTTATCAAGACAACCTGAATTGACTGAATTTGATTCATCAAAGCATCCCATCTTTTTTAATATTGCATTATGAAAGCTAATAACATTAGCCTTACCATCATGACTATATAGTCTGCTTTTCTTGTTCCAACCGTTCCGGCCGTTAATTGCAAATGCGCGAGTCATAGCTTGTCCCTTATTGTAATCTTTGAAATTTGAAAAGGTAGCAGCACAAACACAAGGCCTTATACACTTTATCACTATACTCAAGCCAAGGACCATATTCATCAACAATCTGGATTAAATCTCTGTTGAGTATCTCCAATCTTCCTCCGTGGATAATCAAAATTAGACGGTGGCCTATAAGGTCCCTTGTTAAATATTTGCGCCTAATATCAACATGCTTCTTTGGATTTCTTGTGCACTCTAAAATTCTCTTCCGGTCATCCGGATCATAAGGCAACTCATCTAAGTTAATTTTTGCATGAATAATAGGCTTTGGGAGACTAGCTGCAGTGACATTTGATGCACTTTGCCTACATTTAATCGGTGACATTGATGTGCCCGTATCATTATCTCGATCTAGTGACCGAGTTCCCTTTGAAAAATACGGCTCCGTAGACTAGATCAATCAAAGTTCATGGAGTAATTAAAAAAAACGAGGGCAAACAATAGCTATTGTACTGGGCTATTAGTCTAGATAGAACATATACAAAAGAGAGAAGATGCGGCAATTTGATCTAATTACCTCAAGTTTTGGGATTCAATTGTTTCCGATGTCGATCTGCATCCGCCTGCTTGCCGCGGGTGTGCGGGCACAAACAGGATAGGGGAATCGGAGAAACGAACAGAGGAACGATGAAAAAAAAAAGCACACGATAGATGAGGCGTGCCGCGTGCGGCTGCATGTTTGCGTGACTCACGGACTCACGGTTTAGGCATGTGAATGATTCGTGGGCTCTTTCCTTTTGGACCCTTTGTTCCACATGAGGTGTATTTTGTTGGGGTCAGCCAAAATATTTTACTGGGTTCACGGCAGGTAAATACGTACATATACACACGTACCAGGCAAAATCCATTGGGTTCACTTGAACCCAATAGCTCTACGCTGGCTCCGTCCTCGCCGCTGTCAGCGCGTGCGGCTGCTTGTGCTCACCGCCGGCGCATATTGCTGCTCGCGCGTGCGTGCGCCCTTCAGCCTCCCTGCGTCGGAGCTCGCGGGGTCGTCGACTCTCTCGTCGTGCTCGCGCATGGGCTTGGTCGGAGCGGCAGGGACGACGGCCTCAAGGTGGCGGCCTTGGCGGAGTACTTCGGCATCGGCATGCGGGCGAGCCGAGTCCGGATGGCGCGCATGTGAACCTCGAGCCGTGCCTCGAGGTGTTGGCCCTGGCGGAGTTCGCCACGGCGTGCTGCGGCTGCTCAAGTCCTACGAGTTGAAACACAGGGTTTAGGGTTTTGCGTGGGTGGTTTACATCCAGCCTCACATCTCAATATATAGATGATCATAATTACAATTACATATGTATACAGATATGTGTACAAGGACAATATACTAGACCCCACTTTACATGCCCCCTCAATCTGAACTACATACAAGATTCAGATTGGTTCTAAAACGGTCTAGCATCTGTCTAGTAGCGGGTTTAGTAAATACATCCGCTAACTGATCATCTGTAGAAATAAACCTGACTTCCAGTTCACAAGCAGCTACTCGTTCTCTCACAAAATGGAAATCAATCTCAATGTGTTTGGTCCGAGCATGAAACACTGGATTCGCCGTCAGGTAAGTTGCCCCTAAGTTATCACACCACAATATAGGAGTGCGCTGCCATGGGACTCCAAGTTCTGTGAGAACTGAGTCTATCCAAATGGCTTCAGCCGCGCCATTGGCCAATGCCTTATACTCTGCCTCGGTGTTTGATCTCGAGACTGTGGGTTGCTTCTTCGAGCTCCAAGATACAAGGTTAGGTCCAACAAATCGAACATATAAAGGATGAGCCAGTGCGCCCAACTAGCGGCACTGGCCACGTCTCCTTTTATTCGCTATGAATAGTGCGCGATTTCTACTGTATCGCCGAGGAAAGGGATAAGGTCCCGAGCGCCGTGGCCAGCATCCTCTCCTCTCCCTTTCCCCTCGCTCACTTCCTCCTCCCTCACCCGCATAACCCTAGCCGCCTTCTCCTGCAGCACCTCAGCCGCCTCCTCTCCCTCTCCACCTCAGCCGCCCCCTCCCCCCTCTCCTCGACTCGGCTCGAGTGCTCCTCCTCCCCTCCACTTCTCTCCTCCTCCTCTCGAAGCCCCCAGCGCGTGGTCGCCGCCGCCGTTCGTCTCTTTCTTCCCACGACGCCTCCCCATCCTCCATCAGCCGTCGTTGTGCGCCGTTGTTCTGGACCGGTCGGAGGTCGCTGCAAAGGAGCAGAGGAGGACGGCAGTGGGGCGAAGCAGCAGAGGTGTGATTTCTTCTTTTTCATCTGAATCTTTTTTTTGTTCCCCTTCTTTTTCCATGAATGCACACATCTGAATCTTTTTTTTGTTCCCCCAATCTAGATTTCTAATTAATTTCATTCTAAAGTGTGCAAATGGTTATGGCTTATCAGGAGGAGGGGAGCAGCAGCCGTGCCAGCCGGCGCGCATCTCGTCGCAACGCGTGCAGCTGCAGCAAGCTGAAGACGCGGCCCTCCATCAGCGGCAGCGACGAGCGGCAGTCAGCACGAGGTCGGGGTGGAGGGCCATGAGCACCAGGAGGCGCGTCGAGGGGCACCAGGAGGCACCATGGTCACTGTGGGAGCACGCCAAACCGGAAGGCCATCACCAGCCGCTGTCCACGCCCCAGAGCTTAGGTGAGCAAATCCATTCTCCTATCAGATTCAGATAACTTCGGATAGTCAAGGTAAATCCTTTATGCTTGAGGGTACCATAAACAGACTATTGATTGAATGAAACTTGTGGTTGGCTGCTATTGTGTTGTTTGATGTTTGGTTCAGAGGAAAAATTGCATATAAAGGGTACTTAGTAAACTTCAGTCTAATTTATTCATCACTCAGCTTCAGGGTTATGTATCTCTGTACGTATAGATTTTCATGTTTAGAGAAAAACCTGTATGTTAAAACAAGATGCCACGATGAATTAATTTACATCAAGATAGCATCATGTTCTCATCAGAAAATGGAGTTAAACTTTCAGCCATGTTTGAGACCTGTTTAAAAATGAAGTAATGCTAAAAGGAATAATCATCACTCAGCTTCAGGGTTATGTATCTCTGTACGTATAGATTTTCATGTTTAGAGAAAAACCTGTATGTTAAAACAAGATGCCACGGTGAATTAATCTACATCAAGATAGGATCATGATTGAGACGACGTTCTTCTCCGTCAGCGCGCGTCGTGCGGTCCCTCCTCGTCGCCACCCCTCTCCTGGACTTGGCAGGACGAGGGGAGTAGGGGCAGCAGCCAGTCGCTGCCCAGTAGCAGAGGAGGACGGCGGTGGGGGGAAGGAGCAGAGGAGGACGTCACTGGGGAAGGAGCAGAGAGGCTGGTGTTCCAAACGGCGCTTGCGTCACGTGCCGGACGCTACTCGCCGGCCCTCGTCATCGTCCCCAATCTAGGTTGCACATCTGCGTCTCGCCATCTTCTTCCCCCTATTTTTTTTGGTTCTTTGATGATTTGATTTCAATGTTGGGTTTACTGTTTTCCTAGGCATGATGTATGAAAATCTGAAAAGCAGAGGAAGAAACCCGACGAAGAGTTTGGTGGTGGGGAATAGGATGAGTTCTTTCTCTCTCTCAGCCACGTTTGTTCCTACATTTTTATTTTGATGTTATGGTTTATTCTATCCCTTCTTAGATTAAACTTCTTTGAACCATCTAAATCTCTTTGTTCAATGACTCTGAGTTTACCACTCCTTGTATCTTAACCTTCTTGCTTCAGCAGGGTTAGTTGTTGGGTCATCTGTGTTGTTGACTATGAAGGTTAGGTTCCTTCCCACTGCCATTTGGGTTTCTTCCTGTTGGAAGTGATGTGGCCTGATTCTTTCTTTGTCACTCTCTAGATATGTGTTCTTATGAAAGTTATTTATTGCCTTATTGGAATTTCTCTGTTATGTCGTGCACATTGCTACCTTCAGGTTGTTTAATTATTTAATATGGAACACATTGGCATTATATGGAAAAGAGGCACATATATGATTCTTTGCATTTTTGCAATGTCGTGACTGCAGAGGTATGCTTCTCTCTGTAACAAATCTGATTCTTTGCATATTGGGTTTGTATATGCTTGCGATTACCTACTCTATTTGCGCTCAAATACCATATGTTATGCACTGGTAGAGGTAAAAGAGAAATTCAGAGAAAGATAAAAAGAAAAGGACAGAGGATGCTAAGGAAAATGATACTTGGATAGTTACATCTACAGTTTAGCTATTGCTAAAATTGGTTGCTCCTCTCCTATTTAGTGAAATATGTATGTGCTTTTTTGTGTTCTGTGGTTAGGACCGACAACTTGATTAGGTGCAGCCTACTTTAACTAACACATCTTTAAACTAAACTGAACAAATCCATTTTAGTTTGTCTATTTCTGAATTTATGTTTCTATGGTGTCATTGTTTCAGTTTGTGTTGCACATTTATGTGTCAACGACAACTATCAAACAAGAAAAATGCTTGCCAGCTATAACCTACCCCTGACCTCCATGTTTATCTTTTCATGGTCATGGAAAATGAAATGCTCATGAACCACCACTTTCTTTCATGCCGACAAGGGCTGCCGATCCACCCAGCGCGTGGGTAGCTGCACGGATCTCCAATCTAGCCCCTTCCCTATGGCGCCGTTCCACCGCGCCGACTAGCATTGAATATGCCATGGATCTGCCAAGCAGCCGCCTTAGCATGGTCATCCATAACGCTATCCTGCTTCCATGCAAGCTCAGGTCAATCCTCCTCTTCCATTCCGCGGCTATTACCTGGAATATTAATGACCATGTATTTGCAAACAGTCGTTGCATTTTCCTTAAATTTTAGGCATTCTTCACTTGCTGCTTCCTCATTTCTGAATAAATGCATCTATGTTCACACTCACTCTGATTTTAAATTGCACTGTAACTAGAAAGCAGAGGATGCCTTGGTGTTATGTTGCAACAAAAATAGAAAGGAAGCAGCAAGTGGAATAGGTAAATATTTCTTTTTAGCTAATTAGAGATCACAGTGCACTGTAGATTGCCATAACGTTGTCTGGGTTAGCTATTTTATTGGTATACATAAAAATAAATATGTCACTGGTGTTACATCTACATAAAAGTAAATTTAGATTTCAGAGGTTGTGCTTGAGAAACTATATGTTATTTATTTGCCTTTGAGGAATAAATTTAGATGTTCTGTACTGGTAATTTCTTGTTTCTTTTTCTGTTCATGTTCTCATGAATTTGGCTCTTTTAAAACCTCAAACTGAGAAGACGAGTGCTAACAATATATGATTGATGGCAAAATCCATCTTTCCATTTAAAGGATGATCCCTTGATCGGTATGCTATAAAATTTTATGAAGGTCCCCATTTGAATCTTATGTTCCCCACCATAACAGATTTCCCTTTACGATGCATAAAAATATTGCGCCTCTTGTGATCCGTTATATGAAAACGCGTATCTGACTGCAGTTCCACATTTTGTGTACTGTCAGAGACGTGTACAGCACGGTACTACAGAAAGTAAACCATGGAGATCAGGAGCTTAATGTGCGAGAGCAGGCTGGGAAACTGACTCGAGTCATCTTTGACAGCGGGAGCTCATACACTTACTTTCCACATGAAATATACACAAGCCTGATTGCTTCGGTGAGTTTTTGCATCAACTCTCTCCATCTGGTGAAACGAGTTCAGTTAATTACATGCTGCATATACCTGATCACGATCTTGTAATTCAACAGCTCACCTATAATTTTCCAAGGTTGAGGCGAGCATATGTTTTCATCTTACCGCAGGACAGGTTGGCTTCACATTGTATTTGGAAGAACGAGATGCCCCAGATCCAATATTATCAAAAAAGCAGAAGAGCTAGGTGTATATATGCTGAGATGATCCGCTCTTACATTTTTTCTTGACGTGTAAAAGGTACACTAGCTTGTCTATGGCCCTCATTGTTGCTTGGAAACATTTCTGCTCTTTGCTTCAACAATGCGCTCCTTTTTTTTGTGAAGAGCAATGCACTCATTGATGCTACTTTGTTAACATGTCTTTGTTGTGTCCCGTTCCTTATTTTTATACCTACGCATTTAGCAAGAGACGTTTTTGCCTCTGTATTTTCACCATACTTCCATTTCATATTTTTATTAGTGCAGTTTCTGAATTATTATCCAGTGCCTTTTGGAGCTCGAGCTCCATGGGACCCGATATTTATACATATTTCAACCTGTTCTTTCTTTAAAGGTAATCATACGCTGAGGGGGAGGGTGTACCTATTTTTTCATCAATTTGCCTTTTTTTCTCTCCTATTACCATTCCCCTTTAGACATATCTTATTTGAGATTGTGCCTTCTTCGCCTTATGACATCTTTCTCTTAGCGAGTAATTCCACCATCTTTTTTTTTGTTTGGTTCCTATTTGCTACTTCAGTGGTTTTTCCCTGCTCCTGAGCTGGTGATTTTGTTATTTTGTTTCTACCTGGGGTCAGTAGAAAAATGAAACCGTTTTACATTTTAATTTGCTCTGCAACTAAAATCATGTTGGACTCTAGGTGATGAAGGACTAGCGTTGAGCCTGAGGTGACCTCAGTTCGTTTTTTCAATTCTGATTTAGTTTAGATTTTGAACCATGATTGCTACTTCAAATTTGATTATCTTTTTTTGTCTTTCTGTAGTAGTGTTTCGTCTTTTAAATTGCACTGCTATTGGTACTTTGATTCTGCTTCTAACCATATACAAGAGCATCAGCGGGGAGCTAGGCCTACCTCTTATTTATGTTCTATGCATCTAAATGCGCCCTTTTTCATTTTTACTCTTCTTACAATTATCTTGATGTAAGTAATCTTTTTCTATTCGGGTGATTTCGCTCACGAGATGCTTACATGGCACTTGAGGCTTAAGCCTATGTACCCTGCATGTTTCTTGATGTGGTTCATCATGCCTTCCTAGCTCCTTTTCAGCTGCCTGCTCAAAGTGATTGGGCATGTGATGTTGTTGGCACTGCTGTGTAAATAATATTTCGTGCCCAGCATCTTAGTTCAGCTGATGGTTTGCAACGTATATCACTGACTTACCTGCTTTAAGTAGGTGATTTTAACCTGTTGGAGCCCTCTATGATGAAAAAAGGTGAACTGTTAATGCCTTATTTCAGAAAACTAAATATGCACCATGCTGATATACTTCATGACGAGCATGCTTTTGACATCCATTAATGATGCCCTGTTTTGACTTTTGAGTAGACGATTCTTTATTTATTAAGCTATACACCAATATTGTTTCCATTGATCAATCTCATAGTGCTTTGTGTGTGTTTTTCTTATCTTGGGCTGAAAACTTATTGTCAGGTTAAACTATTTTGTGGATCATTTATAGTATGGATGTTCTGTAAAAGAATATTTACTGGAATGTTATGTAAAACCTTTGGCTCAAAAGGAAAGCTTCGGTAAATTATAATATTTATTGAAATATTTAGGTGTTTCATTAAATTGGTCTGGAAGTCCAAGCTCATCCATTTAATTATTTGAGAGCATCATCAGTATAGTTTTTCCCCCAATGACACAATTTTGAAACAAAAGATACATGGCCACCAAATGAATGTGTTGCTATGCCGACCACTGTCCAGTCCATTTACACTTCTTATTTTCCTCTCCTGGATTTCAAAGGGCTCGAGTCCTATATATATTCTAAATGTATTTATGCAATTTTACTCTGGTGCTTGCACATCCATGGATCTGAAAGTATTGTGGGAGCTCCCATGATGGACTATGATGAAAAAGTATTCTTTGTTGCCTGTTCTGTTGTGGTGCAAGTGTACCAGACTTCATGTTTATAATGCATTTCTTTCATGTGTGATATGCTCCACATTGATTTGTATTTCATTGTGGATTACCTCTTGCTATACGTATTATGGATTGTCCATCTGAACCACCATAAGTATCAATGCAAATAAGCTTATCTTTCCTTCGCTTTCAATCTATTTAGGTGCTCACATATGCCCTACAGTACCCACATAATATAGTGAACTATCAACTTTCTTCTTGTGTCAATTATGTATAAAGATGCTATCTAAGTACCCACTTGCATTATAAGATGAATGTAAATAAGCTATCCTGAGCTGGTTTCGTAACTTTCTTTTCATGTTGCTTAATGCTTGAACTATGCTCATAACTTTGTTATGGGCTATTATTACAATGCATTGTAATATATAGCGCCATGTATGGACATACTAACTAAGTATCTATTTTGCCAGCTCCGCACCACCGTCCTTCGCCCCGCCGCTGCTATCCTGCTCGTCGCGTTGATTGCCGGCGATGGGAGGAGACCCGGGGGAGCAGAGGAGGGAGGTGGATGACGGGGTAAGGAGGCACGAGGTTGAGCAGAAGGTGGGGGTCAGAGGATGCAGCGGCGTTGGCTTCTCGCGCCACCGCGTTAGCTTCTCGCGCCACCGCGTCGTCTGTTCTTCCTCCCTAAGGTCCAGATCTGAAGCAGGAGACACATGCGCCTACATCGGCAAAGTGACAGAAGAGGGCTGCATCGGTGGTGGTCCGAGCTCTGCCGCCTCCGTCCTCGCACAATCTTCGTCACATGCAGCCGCCGACTGAGCTCCGCCTCCTCAATCCGCATCCCTCTGTCGCGCACGGCAACAGGGTGAGGGTTGTGACGGGAACGGCAGGACGGCGGCGAGAAGTGGCTCTCTGAGCTGGCTGCCGGTCCTCTCAGGTGAGATCAACACCATCCTCCACAGCCTTCTCTGCACCTCCCATCTCTCTCTCTCTCTCTCTCTCTCTCTCTCTCTCTCTCTCTCTCTCTCTGCGCTTGCGTGTGTGGGGCTTGTGTAGGCAGAATACAATGGTAGATTCATGCTTTAGGGATTTGGTTAGGAAATTATTTACGATTTTGATTAGGAATGGTCTAAGATTTAGAAAGGAAGCAGTCATGTTTCTCTCCGTCCAGTTTGAAAGGAGTGGTTTCTCAAATACCGTGAGATTTATTGGAGATGTTGGTCGGAGAGTGAGTAATGCAGCAGTCTGCGTGTAGTATGAGATTATCTTGTCTGATTATAAACATCAATGGTACACTTTTTCTCTCTGAGTGCTGTAAAAACAACACATGTACATTTCGATTTGCCTTGAGCTACCTGTCTGTATTGTATATGTTCACCAGCGCAAATTTTGCCTCAGCCAAATCATCACAAAATTGGTATTGCCTCTCTCTGTCTCTCTGTTTCTCCCCTTCAGCAATCCTTGACAGGACAACATCAGACTAGCGAGACCGAGGCGCCGGTGGCCACGGCTGCAAAGTTTGACCTCTGTTATTATTTCTCTATATACTTGACACATACCTGCCTCCAACGTGTCTATGTGATTCTGATGAATTTACTATAACTAATTTTTGAGCTTTTCATTGTCTTCTAATTGTTGCATGCATTTTTCTAATATACCATTCTCTCTCATCCAAATAACTATGTGGGGATTGGTAGTCACCAGTGTTTATAAGGCGGACGGCAAGGCGCGCTAACAGAGCCTTGCAATTATGCCTGCTTTAGGAGCTTAGACGTCTATCTTAAGCGCCTAGGTGTCAGAGCGGTGGGTGCTCACCTTAGGTCGCCTTACTGCCTTAAAAATCATGGTAGTCACACACTCATTACACATTACCTTTGAAGCTTGTGTATGTGAATGTATAAGTAGACTTAGTGATCTGCATTAGTAAGTACTAACTGAATTGAGTATCTTGATCACAAGATATATCTTTGTTGGCTGGCTTGGTTTAAGAACCCATTAGTTGGTTTATTATACTCCTTCCATCCCAAAATAAGTGTCGTTGATTTAGTACAAATTTACAAAGTTGTACTAAATCAGCGACACTTATTTTGGGACGGAGGGAGTACAATATTTGTCCGCTTATTTCTCTGTTTTTGTTGTTGTTTTGCTTTCAATCGTATGTGGCACAGATGTGCAGTTCAAAGGTAGGGTTGTGTCAAAGATGTGAATCAAATAATTATGTCGATCGGTGCATTAGTTTTTCGTTCTGATGATTTTGCTATCTCAGCGATCCGTGTTTGACAATATGTTACCTTTCATAGGCCTTCAAGTGCATGTGTAAGTGTACTATGCAAGCATTATGCGACAACGACACACTGCTTATTCATACGTTCGCACCCTCTGAAGACCACAATTAGACTAAGAAGATGCCTAAATAAGCTGTGAGGCTGCCTATATATAAGTGTTTCTGTAACGATACAAGTCATTCTACTACCTGTAATACAATCCACATTGCATTATATTACCAGCTACATCTCCTACTAACATTGCTTCTAACTGGCTTCTTGCGCCATTGGCGCAACCGGGTCATATAGTATAGCAAAACCACCAGTGGAGCGCCTATCATCAACACAGCCTGCCCAGTCTGCATCGGTGAATATACTCACTCCAGTAAATCTGGACTTACGAATCCGTAGTCCCATGTCTAGCGTACCTTTGACATATCTCAGAATACGCTTGACTGCTTCCCAATGATCCTCCGTTGGCTGAGACAGGAACTGACACACTTTGTTCACTGCGAAGGAGATATCAGGACGAGTGAGGGTCAAATACTGAAGTGCTCCAACCACACTGCGATACCGAAAGAAGTCATCTCTACCCAGTAGTGCACCACTATGACGTGAGAGACTCTCGGAAGTAGCAAGCGGAGTGGAAGTGGCCTTGCAGTTCTCCATGTTGACGCGATGAAGAAGATCCAAAGCATACTTTTTTCTGCATCAAGGTCATGCCCCCTGAATGAAAGGACGCTTCCAAACCAAGAAAGTACTCGAGGCGACCCAAATCTTTGATGGGAAAGCTAGCAGACAACGACTGCACAAGACGATCCACCATGGCGGGGGTAGAGCCAGCAATCACAATATCATCAACGTACACCAGCATGTATATCTGTATAGTACCGTGGGAGAAGATGAACAGAGATGCATCTGATCTGGAGGCAACAAAACCGAGCTGCGAAAGGCGCTGACTCAAACGAGCATACCAGGCACGAGGCGACTGCTTTAGACCATAAATAGACCGCTGAAGTTTGCAGACATGAGAGGGATAAGTGGCATCCTAGAACCCAGGTGGCTGCTGCATGTACACATCTTCGGCCAAGAACCCATGTAAAAAGGCATTGCTCACATCAATCTGTCGGAGGCTCCAACCACGAGACACAGCAAGAGACAGAACCAAGCGAACCGTGGCAGGCTTCACCACCAGGCTAAAAGTATCTCCGTAGTCAATCCCATGCTGTTGAGTGAAACCGCGAGCAACAAGACGAGCTTTGTGCTAATCAACAGACCCATCCGGACGATGCTTGGTTTTGAAAATCCACTTGCAGCTCACAATATTAACACCAGGTGGTCGAAGCACCAACACCCAGGTGTTAGTGTGACGGAGAGCAGCAAACTCCTCGGACATGGCGGCACACCAGGCAGGTTCACCCAGAGCATCACGATGGGAAACCGGCGCGACGAAGAAGGCACGGCGGCGAGAGTCATACCGAACCGTGCCATCAGTGTAAGAGTTCTCCTTGTGCGTATGATCACGATGGCGTGTAACCATAGCATGCGCCGGAGCTGCATCGCCGGTAGGAGAAGACGACGGCGACGAGGGCTCGGTCGAGGGTGTCACGGCTGAGGGGACCTCAGCAAGGGGCGACACGGGCCGAGAGACGATGGTGTGCTGGACCGGCCCAGGCGAGGGTGGCGGCCCGGGCGACGGACCGGGTGAGGGTGGCGACCCAGCCACGTCCGCGGTCGCGCCATCGGGCGTCGCGCCTGCCTCGGGCGGTGGGACATGCACGTCGGGCGCATCAGGAGGTGTCGGAGCAGCAACATGTACCTAGGGGGAACTCAAAGCAATATCACCTGCAAAAGACAAGTTAGGTGACAAATAGGACAGGTCATATTTACGCACATGGACATCCGGAACCGGTTCATCGGAGGGAAAAGTGAGTGCATGTTCAAGAGAAGCAGGATCAACCGAAACGCCGGGTTGAGAGTAAGGGAACACAGTCTCGTCGAAAACAACATCACGAGAGATGTATATCCGACCGGAAGTACGGTCAAGACACTTATAGCCCTTATGCAAAGGACTATAGCCAAGGAAAACACACATCTTGGACCGAAACTCAAGCTTGTGAGCATTGTACTTGCGGAGACTAGGCCAGCAAGCACACCCAAAAATCCGAAGGGAGGAGTAGTTGGGCTGAACATGAAACAGACGGAACAGAGGTGTGTCCTTGTTGAGAACCGGAGTGGGCATACGGTTGATGAGGTAACATGCCGTAAGAAAAGCCTCATCCCAAAACCGAAGTGGAAGAGAGGAGTGCGCAAGCAAGGCAAGACCGGTCTCGACCAAATGTCGGTGTTTGCGCTCGGCAATACCGTTCTGCTGAGAGGTATGTGGACATGACACTCGGTGAGAGATGCCCGTGCGTTGAAAGTAGCGATGGAGTTTGTGGTATTCACCACCCCAGTCGGACTGAACGACCTTGATTTTATAATCCAGAAGGCGTTCGACATGAGCCTGAAAGTTGTAGAAAACTTGCTCAACATCAGACTTGTGTTTAAGCAAATAAATCCAGGTGAAGCGCGTGTAGTCATCAATAAAACTAACATAATACTTGTACCCTCCCGATGAAGCAAGAGCGGGACCCCAAACATCTGAATGTATTAATTCAAGAGGTACAGTGGTGATATGAAACGAAGTAGAATAAGGGCGTTGATGACTCTTAGCACGCTGACAGGCATCACAAACTAACGATGAATTATTTGAACTAGAACATGGAAGTTCATGACTCCGAACAATGGAAGTGACCACATTATTTGTAGGATGACCAAGAAGTTGATGCCATTGCGACGACGAAACTCGAACACCGGAGGAGGCACGGCGAGACGATGAAGATGACGCATGAGCGAAGGGGACCGGATAGACCCCCCCATAACTTCTACCGTGAAGGATGACGCGCCTGGTTGCTTTGTCCTTAACAAGGAAAAAACGACGGTGAAATTCAACAAAGACGTCATTATCACAAAGAAGACGATAAATGTAACACCCCCTTGTAATAAACTCTGTGACACTCTGTTAAAACTGCCAAGTCATGATCATTTGCAGTGCCAAGTCATAAGGGTTAATGATCCAATTCAAATTCACATCTGAAAATCAACTCAAATTCAAAGGTGAATTATATAAAGTTGATCAAACACAGTTGGGAAAATGTTCATTAAATGACAAATAATCCAGGAACATTTCCAAAATCAACATCAAAATATTTGGAGTGGGATAATTGACTCAAACAACTTGAAACAGCACCCAAAACAGATTATTCAATCTATTTAAATTGATATCAAATTCAAATGGAATTCAAATTAGTTCAAACCACTTTTTGGTGGGAGCTAATATTGCACTGCAATATTAGGGTCAACTTCCATATTTTTCAAAAGTGCACAACTATCCCAAACATTTCAGAACAGAAGTGAAATAAAAGAAAATGTGACAGAAGCAGAGAAAGTAATAAACGGGACACTGTGCACTGGGCCTTAGTGCACAGTGCCCCGATTAGAGGTCCAAACGGCCCAGCCCATCTCCCCGTCGTCCTCCTCCGTGCGCTGTCGCGCGCTAACGCCGACACGGCGACTGGCCGCCGCGCTGTCGCCCATCCGCGACGCCCCGGCAAGGATAAGAGCGGCCGAGCCCCTGGCTCAAACCCTAACCCCCACAGACCTCTCCCCCCCTCGCGCGCCGTTCCCCCTTTACCCCTCCAGATCCGGCGCCCGAACGCCGCCGTCGCCGCGCGTCGGCACCGCCGTGGCCACCGGCATCCTCGAGCTTCTCCGACAAGCCCAAGCGATTCGCAGACGTCCACTCCTTCGTCCCCGCTCACCAGCTGGAGCAGGGAAGGTCGTCCTCACCGTCTTCGGCCACTTCCCCATCTCCGGCCACCGCGTCGAATTCCGGCGTCCTCGACCTCCTCTGCAGCTCCTAAGCATCCACGGGTCTTACGTGACCGCGCGGTGAGCTACTCTCTCCCCTGTTTCTTCCCATGATCCATCTCGCGCGCCATAGCTAGTCGTCCCCGAGGCCGTGCTCTGGTTGCCGCCGGTGAGCTCAGTGCAGCCGACGTGACCCTCGTCATCGCCAACAGAGGTCACTGTTGAGCTCCTGGTGCTCCCAGGAGCCCGGCGAGCTCAAGCCCGAGCCTCCCGTGCCTCCTAACTCCATCTCCCCGATCTCCCGTAGCTCATCTCCGCCGCGGCTCGACGCCGGCGAGATTCCGGCCACCCCCGCCGCTCCGACCATCACGGATGGACGCGGGTTGAAGTGCCCGTTCGAATGAACCAAGGCGCGCGCGAAACGGCTCACCGTAGCGGGATTCCGGCCAACTCCGGCGCGGATCCGCCGCGAGTGTGGTCGCCGGCGTCGCTCCGGCGACGCGGCTGACGTGGCGCTGGTGGGCCCCGCCTCAGAGTCGCTGCCAGTGGGCCCCGGGGGGCCCCGTTGACTGGGTTGACCCAGTCAACTTTGCTGACTGGGCAGCCCCAGTCTATGACATGTGGGCCCCCAGTAAATTAAAACTAATTAGAACATTTAAAAAATTAAAAGTTAATTAGATATACTAATTGTCTCACTGACATGTGGGGTCCACCCCCTAATTAACCCTAGTAATTAAATTAATCCACTGATTAGCCTAAACAGAGGCTGACATGTGGGTCCCACTGGACCCACATGTCATATTTGACTTAGTCAGCCGACTGTTGACTTGCTGACGTCAGCAGCGCGTCATGCTGACGTCATAATTCATTTTTGGATAAATAAAATAATTCCAGAAATTCAAATAAAATTTAAAAATTAATAACTTTTAAACCGTAGCTCGGATCGAAAAAGTTAAAACATGAAAGTTGCTCAGAACGACGAGCCGAGTTTGATCGTGCCGTCTGTTTCTCCATCGGAACCCCCTACATAGAAGAACTCGTAACTTCGGACCCGAATCCGGCAGATGAATAGTGCACACACGTCGGATATTAAATCCCAGATTAATTCTAAAAATAACTAAAATGACTTAGATGCATATTTAGGCAACCCTGCACTGCATCATAGCATCACACGCACCGTATTGCATTTGTTTGCATTATGTTTACCTGTTTCTTCCCCCTCTTCTCTCTCGGTAGACCCCGACGTTGACGTAGCTCCTGAGGCAGACGCCGCACAGGAGTACGACTACGTCCCCGACGATACTACTGAAGACCTTGCCCTTGCCCCCGAGCAAACAGGCAAGCACCCCCATTTTGAGCATGCCTATATCGCCTACTCTCTTCTCTCTTATGCTTGCATTAGAACTGCTGTTGCTACTGTTTCCTATATCTGTTGCATAGCCTGTTTATTGTAACCTGCCTTGCTACCTTACTGGTTATCCTAGACTGCTTAGTATAGGCTGGGTAGAGACACGACAGAGACCCCCCTTGATCCCGACTGCCCTGCTGGACATCAGAAGACCCGACCATCGGGATTGAAGACTAGACCATGGCACCGCACATCACTTCCCCTTAGTTGCCGACACTGCTGGGTTACCATCGAGTGCCGAGGGTGATACCTCGTCAGCACTTCTGATGTTAACCTTGTAGGTTAGTTACTCGGTCGTGGTAAGCGAGGGTGATTCCTTCTACACCACCCCCGATAACGACGTCGTCGCGCAACTCCTCAAGGTGGACCTCGAGGGTGATTCCTCCTTCGTTCACCTTGATGATAACATCGAGCGGGAATTCCATCGAGGGTGATTCCTCAGGGTTCCCTTCGGTGTCAGACACACAGTTACCTTGGATATTATGACTTGCACTAAACTATGATACTAAAGACGGGTCGGCCCTAAGGGGTACCCGCGCGAGCTTAACGCGAAGTGATGTGGAGTCGGGTTGACCTGGATGGTGCCCGCGAGATAACTACGAGGCGTGGCCGGGCATTCTTAGCCCTTGCCGCAAGTCCTCGAGACGGGGCGACGGGGTCACATCAATCGTGAGTCTCTGCTCGTTTCCGCGCGCTCCTAATCCACTACGGTTTTGGATATTTGATCCGAGGGGCCTCTGGCCCGATAGCACTAACCATCACGTGGGCATAGTATGGGCGTTCTGCGTCGTACACATCAGCCGAAGCTTGTTTGACGTCAGTAAGGAGCGGCGCACGCCGAGTTGGACTGGTAACGCAACCGCGCTTGTATAAGGGGTTGCTAGGTCTGCTCTCGGTGGCCCCGTAACGTGCAGGAGTTCCCGGGGCGATGGCCCAAGACCCCTGGGGGCATAGGTTTAGTCCGGCGTGCTGACCTCTCTTATAAGCCTAGGTCGGGTTGCGGCGTGTTGCTTAGCCGAGGCCGGGCATGACCCAGAAAAGTGTGTCCGGCCAGAGTTAAGTGAGCGTGGTGGGTAAGTTGGTGCACCCCTGCAGGGAAGAAACTTCTATCGATAGCCTGTCCTACGGTAACGGACACTCGGAGTTGTATCCCGATCGGTACAACTAGAACATGTGGTGAGAACTGGATAGTACGGCTCTGGGATTGCTTTCTCGCAGGGAGTCGAGAAAGGATCTCAGGTTGAGGTTGATGATGTTACTGATACTACTTTTAGTTATGTTCATCTGCTCTCTTCTGATGCTGCAAGATTGTTGAAGACTGATGAAGATGCTAGTCTTCGATAGGACTAGGCTTCTCCCTCTATTCTGGCATTTCTGCAGCCCAGTCCACATATACAGCCCCCTTTTGAAAATGTTGCATACGTAGTGTAGATCCTTGCTTGCTGGGTACTTCGGATGAGTACTCACGTTTGCTTTATTTTCTTTTTTCCCCCATATTCCATTTGATGCCACCAGACGACGGAGCCCCTGAGCCAGAAGCCCCAGCCGACGACCAGTACTACTACCCGCCTGGCGAGTACTACTACTACGAGGAGCCGTTCGACGACCAGGAGTAGGATCGGAGGGTCCAGGGCAGGAGGCCTACGCCTTTCGATCGTAGTATTTTATTTTACCCCGCCTCTGTGAAGGCCTAATTCTCTCTATGTAATATATCTGTACCCAGATATCTAATGCTTCCGCTGACGCTTGTATGCCATCGAGCTATGTATTCGAGCCCTCGAGGCCCTGGCTTGTAATATTAAGCTTGTATGACTTTATTTATGTTTTAGAGTTGTGTTGTGATATCTTCAAGTGAGTCCTTAGGCTTGATCGTGCGCATTTGCGTGTATGATTAGTGCACGATTAAGCCGGGGTCGTCACAATAAACAGAGAGAAGATGTTGGCTAATGTGTGGAACATGAAGGATGTTACGCAGTTTAAGAGATGAACCGGGTAAACGCGAATGACCAATGTGTGAAATAGACAAACCTGCACCATTGGCCACATGAACCTGATCCTTGCCGTCATAGCACTCGTGAACCTGGAGGCGCTCAAGATCATTAGTCAAGTGATCCGTAGCCCCGGTATCCAGCACCCAAGGGAAGTCGACGGTGTTGGCGGAGGCCGAGTTTGCGGAGCGGGAGTTGTGATCCGGATCATAGCGCTTGCGGCAGTCGTCGGCGTCATGGCCCCAGTTCTTGCAAATTTGGCACCGGGGATGCCAGCGGTTGCGACGCCGACCTCCTCCGCCGTTGTTGCCGGCGTTGCCCCCACCACCTTGCCGGCCATTGCCGGCATAACCAGCGTTGCGGTCACGACCGCCGGTGTTGCCGCCATTACCGCCCTGGCGGTTCTGCCCTGGCTGGCCATGTCCATCAGCCGGGCGCCTGTAACATACCCAGCATCACACTACAGTACTCCTCCTCTAATGGTGGCCTTGTCATCCTGCTTTACCAAGCCAAAATGCCACTTGTCCAAAATCTTCTTCAAATTCAAATTCAAATTGCATGTCAAATATTTGTTTCTTCTGTCATGCAATTAAAATAGTTGATCCTATGGCAAATAATCCCTAGATATTTGCCATGTTGAAACCAACATTTTAGGAATTCCCAAATTGCCCCTGGATTTTATTTAGTGGTCCAGCAGCATTTGTTTTGGCCTCTTGAATTTCTAAAAATAGCTAAACATTTCCAATTGGCCTCAAACTTTTTGTGGCAGCTTATAAATTGGCATTGTTAATTATGGAGCTAACTCCACATTCTAAAAAAATGCATTTACTGCCTAAAGAAATTCAAAGCAGAAACAAAAGAAATAATGAACAGAGAATGTTAAAGGGGGAAATACCCCTGTGCACTGCTGGCCCAACTAGCAACAGCACCGGCCCAGCCCACCGAAGCCCCCTTCACCTACCTCCACCTGCTCCCTCCCCTGTGTCGACGCCGGAGCCGCCATGATCCTCGACGCCGCACGCGTCGTCCATCCGCCGTCCAGCCTCGGGGATAAGATCGCCCCGAGCTCTCTCCCTCCCCTGGACGTACCAACCACCCCATCCGCCCCCTCCCTCGAGCTCCCCCTCCCTTTCCCTCTTCCTCTACACGCGGCCGCCATCGCGCCACCGTTGACCGCGCGGCCACTGGCCTCCCCACGGTCGACCGAGCTGCCCTGGAGGACCGCCACCGACGCCCTCTTTGCCTACGAGGACCTGCACGTGCTCACACGCCCACGAGCCGCCCCATTCTTCGAAGGTCGTCGGAGGCATCCACCGCTTGCCGCCGTTCGATTCCGACGGCCTCGACTCCCCGAACCTTCTCCGAGCCCGCGCCCGACCTCGCTGTGAGCAAACCCTCATTTCCCCTCTCTCTGTGGTGCTTTTGGGTACTGCTGGCCGCTGCAGCCATGGCCTCATGTTCCGGCCACCGCTTGCGGTCGCCGCCGGCGCCCCTCCCGGCCATCTCGTCAACCACCGCCATCGCTACTCGATGCGGCTCGCTCCCAGGATCTCGCCGATCCAAATCCCAGCAACAATGGACGCCGGAGGCGGGCGTACGGTCCTCGCCGAAGCTCGGCCTCGCCGCCGGCATTGTGTGCGCGCACGCGTTGAGTTGGACCGGCCCTGTTTCATTGACAGTGGGCCCGGGACTTTAGCTGTTAATTAGGCGCTAAATAGTCTGCTAATAGAGGCTGACAACTGGACCCTCCGTTAAATAACGGTTCGGTTAGTATATGACACTGACATGTGGGCCCTCAACACTGTAGCATATAGTTTAGTTCTAACTGTGTTCTGTTACACTGACCAGTGGGCCCCACGCGATTAACTAAACTAGACTAACGTTGCTAATTAGTATACTCAGTGACAGACTGGGCCCATGAGCTAAATAGACTGATTAGATTAATTTAAATACTGTTAATGTAATCAGTGACTGACCACTGGGTCCCACTGGACCCAGTTGACTGGTCAACCAGCTGACTGGACCAGTCCAGTCACTGACTGGTGGGTCCAGTGGGCCCCCTTTGACTGGTCAAGCCCTTAGTTGACTTGCTAACGCAATATTGACGTCAGGCAGACGTCATGTTCCTGATTTGGCGAATTCTGTTAAATTTAAATAATTCCAGAAAATGCTAAAATCTTTGAAAATTCGTAGAAAATTAACCGTAGCTCGGATTGAAAAACTTAAAACATGAAAGTTGCTCAGAACGACGAGACGGGTCTAAACGTGTCTTTTGTTTCCATGTCGGAACCCCCTACATAGGAGAACTCGTAACTCCAAGCCCGATTCCGGTAGATGAATAATACACACACCGGGTAATAAACCCTACATTAATCCTAAAAATAACTAAAATGACTTAGATGCATCTTTAGGCAACCCTGCACTGCATCATAGCATAGCAAGACCTGTGTTGCATTATGTTTACTTGTTTCTTCCCCCTCTTCTCTCTCGGTAGACCCCGACGTCGACGTAGCTCCCGAGGCAGACGCAGCACCGGAGTACGACTACGTTCCCGACGACACCGTTGACGACCTTGCCCTTGCCGCAGAGCAAACAGGCAAGCACCCCCATTTTGAACATGCATATATCGCCTATTCTCTTCTCTCTTATGCTTGCATTAGAATTGTTGCTGTTACTGTATCCTATATCTGCTGCATAGCCTGTTTATTGTAACCTGCTTTGTTCCCTTCCTGCTTATCCTAAACTACTTAGAATAGGCTGGGTAAAGACCTATCAGAGACCCCCACTTATCCCGACTGCCCCGCTGGATTATCAGAAGACCCGATCAACGGGATTGAAGACCAGGCCCCGGCACCGCACATCACTTCCCCCTTAGTTGCTCGACACTACTGGGTTACTATCGAGTGCCGAGGGTGATACCTCGTCAGCACTTCTGATGATAACCTTGTAGGTTAGTTAATCGATCGTGGTAAGCGAGGGTCATTCCTACTACACCACCCCCGATAACGACGTCGTCGTGCAACACTTCAAGTGTGGACCACGAGGGTGATTCCTCCTCCGTTCACCTTGACGATAACATCAGGTGGAATTCCATTGAGGGTGACTCCTCAGGGTTCCCCCTTGGTGTTAGACACACGGTTACTATTGATACTATGTCATACACTGAACCATGTTACTAAAGATGGGTCGGCCCTGAGGGGTACCCGCGCGAGCTTAATTGCGAGTGATGTGGAATCGGGTGTACCTGGAGGGTACCCGAGAGTTGAACACGAGGCGTGGCCGGGCATTCTTAGCCCTTGCCGCAAGTCCTCGAGACGGGGCGACGGGGTCACATCGATCGTGAGTCTCTGCTCGTTTTCGCGCGCTCCTAAACCACTAAACGGTTTGAATATTTGATCCGAGGGGCCTCTGGCCTGATAGCACTAACCATCACGTGGGCATAGTATGGGCGTTCTGCGTCGTATACTTCAGCCGGAGCTTAATAGACGTCAGCGACTGAGCGGCGCACGCTGGATTGGACTGGTTACGCAACCGCGCTTGTATTAAGGGGTTGCTAGGTCTGCTTTCGGCCGCCTTCGCAACGTGCAGGAGTTCCTGGGGCGATGGCCCAAGACCCCTGGTGGCATAGGTTTAGTCCGGCGTGCTGACCTCTTTTTTAAGTATTTGGTCGAGTTGCGGCGTGTTGCTTAGCGAGGCCGGGCATGACCCAGTAAAGTGTGTCCGGCCGGAGTTAAGCGAGCGTGGTGGGTAACTTGGTGCACCCCTGCAGGGAAGAACTAATCTATCGATAGCCTGTCCTACGGTAACGGACACTCGGAGTTGTATCCCGATCGGTACAACTAGAACTTGAGATGAGAACTGGATAGTACGGCTCTGGGATTGCTTTCTCGTAGGGAGTCGAGAAAGGATCTCAGGCTGAGGTTGATAACACTACTACTACTTTACTTTATGCTAATCTGCACTCTTCTAATGCTGCAAGACTGCTGAAGATGTTGAAGATGCTAGTCTTCGATAGGATTAGGCTTTCCCCCTCTATTCTGGCATTTCTACAGCCCAGTCCACATATACAGCCTCCCTTTGACAATGTTGCATATGTAGTGTAGATCCTTGCTTGCTGAGTACTTCGGATGAATACTCACGTTTGCTTTGCTTTCTTTTTCCCCCATATCCCTTTTATGCCACCAGACGACGGAGCCCCTGAGCTAGATGCCCCCGTCGACGACCACTACTACTACCCGCCCGGCGAGTACTACTACTACGAGGAGCTGACTGATGACCAGGAGTAGGATCGGAGGGTCCAGGGCAGGAGGCCTACGCCTTTCGATCATAGTATTTTATTTTGCCCCGCCTCTGTGAAGGCTTATCTCTGTTCTGTAATATATCTGTACCCAGATATCTAATGCTTCCGCTGACGCTTGTATGCCATCGAGCTATGTATTCAAGCCCTCGAGGCCCTGGCTTGTAATATAAAGCTTGTATGACTTTATTTATGTTTTAGAGTTGTGTTGTGATATCTTCAAGTGAGTCCTTAGGCTTGATCGTGTGCATTTGCGTGTATGGTTAGTGTACGATTAAGCCGGGGTGATCACAGGTTGGTATCAGAGCCGACTGCCTCTAGGAATCCCCCTTTCCAACTCCTTGGCCGAAGTTGAGTCTAGAAGCCGAAAACTGTTTTACTAACTTGGCTGTGTAGCTTACGGGCCCACGTCGCCAACTGGGTGCTATTAGGATAGTTTACTCCTCGTCTATACTCTGGGACTCTGATCTCTCTTCTATTCGGGTTAAATGAATTTACTAACTCTGACATTAGGTTCTCGTAACCACTTCATCCCGGAGAGCCGCTTCACTACAGATGATCGCTCGCTTCGCCAGAAGATTCTGCAAATACCCTTCAATGATTTTTGAGACCCTGTGCCCACTGCCTTGCAGTTCCTGACCACCGATAAACTTCGACGGATAAATACTCACACTCGTCGTTCATATATTCATATCAGTACTCCCAGGGTTTCATCCGACATATCGAAATACTATCCGACATTTCAAGAATTCTTTGAACCTACTGCCTTGCAGTTCCTTTCCGCCTGAGCCCACCTACGAATAAATCCTCATACTTATCGGGGATTCATTCATTCCCAGTTATTCATATGCCTCACAAAATTCTTCGAAATGCTATCCGATCTCCCGAAGATCCTCTGCAGCCTATTGCTCCCGAAAGACTTGTCTGTCTGCGATATGGTTAAATCCATATGTCTCGCAATATTCATTAGCATTCTTTGCCATTGTCATTCCGAGTCTATTGATTCAATATGGATGAGAATGATCCTTATCATCCGTCGATTCCTAGAATTGTCCTTCCGGCTCAGACGTCATTCGGGACATGAGGTGGTCCTCGGCAAATCAAACCTCGGATGATTGTCGATCTAGGTCTATCCAACATACTTATCTTTTGATCAGAGCGTCTGCTTATGATCCTTCGTTCTGGAAGTCATGATTCCTTCGTATTTAAACATCGAATTATTCAACTGTTTCTATAATCCGACTCCTTTGCAATCTTCTTCTGCTGGTTGAGTGCCGATACTCACAATCACATCCTTTGCGGCCTGCTAGATCCTTTGGTTGGTTATTATTTGATAGTGTCCTTCCTCTTCCATAACCTTGTCAGTTCCCCCTCTGATACATGATGCCTTCGGTAAAGTGTATCATCAGCTTTGACTTTGATACTCTGCTTTCGAACTCGTATCCCTTGCTTCGGATGATGGTTGTATAGATTCGTAAAAATGTCCCGATGGGTTGTATCTATGCTTCTACCATCTGCGAGAACCTAGAGACTCCTACGGGTCATACTCTACTGGTGTTACGCCAGATAATTTTTCAACATTTCAACTTCATTAAAAGCGAGAAGTGAATGAAAGGTTATGCATCGAAGAAGTGGGAGTCGACCTTGAACTTTGTGTTCATGCCCATGGACCCGATGAAAAACTTATCATGGAAGCTGCTCATAAAAATAATTATTTCCTTGGTACAAATTCATCCTGAATCTGTGAATTGATCCTTCGCAATTGTGGTTCTGACCATGAATGTTCTTCTTTGATCCCATTTCGCGGACAAGCTAAAGCACTTGTCTTCTGCAAATCATTATGCCTGTTCAACCTCTATACTAAACTACCCCGAGTAATACCTTCCCCTACTATCTCGAGGATATCATTCTATTGTATTACGTCCAATGAACTTTCCGATGGAGTGATACTTTTCCCTGTCCTAGTCACTCCACGGGTTCTGGGTTGTCGTCAACCGAGACCATCAAACAATGAATCAATTCCGCTCTGTGATTCAATACTCCTAGTACTTTGTTGCTGGGGAGTTCTATACTACATCATGTCATCTCTAGCCTGATTGGCTATATCATTATCGTGCTAAATTTTAACTGTGCTACCTGGTCCTTATACCAGGAGCACAAATTTCAATGATGGGCTAAGCTTACGTCGATCTTCCTCAACTTATCATCTCACCTCGAACAACAAGCTTGATTTCGAGCTTGTGTCTTATCCGTGGTTTCGTTGACCTCGAACTTCATTCCAGCTGCTTTGATCATCTTACTGATTGATTCCCTCTTCTTAGAACCCCTCGACAAATGTGTCGTGATCAACGTCAACATCTTGGCTTCTTCAGAGACGTCAATTGAATTCATGGTGACAAATACCATCATGGCCCCTCGATGATATGTGTTATCATCGACCACATCCTTGACTTCCTCCAACACTAACCTGAAGATGTTTTGCTCATGCATCGAGTTCCTTGTTAATCTTGAATTGATCCTTCGTATCCCTTGTGCTCCTCAGATCCAACCCTTTACCTGAAATATCATAGTATTGCTGCCTCGAAGCATGTTTGTGGTAATCTGAGTATCAACAAGAACTTTGGAAGCGCAATGCTAAATGTCCCTTGATCAATTACCCAAACACCGTTGTTCGGGTAAACATCATGAATTTTCCCTCGCCCCCTTCAACTAAATGGTTTTGAACTCGCTGTCCCATCATGTATATCGTGCTCCGCCTTTCGTTCGGCAGGATATACTCCTAATTCTTGTGAATAAAGACATTTTTCCTTTCCATTATTTTGTTTAACCTTTCTTGTGATCTATATGATATAAGCAGAAATAATTCTCTGCCTATGAAAACATCTCGGTCTACAACTCTGTCGATGAGATCCTGTTCCTATTGTTGATGGCATTCCGGTAACCACCGATGGATGAGAACTTTGCCTATTGGTCCGCCTCGTTCAACGAGCAGGAAAATGGTTCTCTTCGTCCCTCGCCCTTGGTACCGATGTTGTCGCTGACATAACTGACAGGCTACCCTCTGACATACCTTACTGTCGTGACCGGTAAGATGACACCATCCTCCCTACTTTTGATCGACCCTCATCACAATTCCACAGGATTGGAACCTGACTCTCCTGTATAGCCTTGATTCCGAAGTATCCTTTGCTCTTGGCTTTGGGTGTTATCACGAACCACCTTTCGAGAGATAATCTATTCTCGATGCTCTGAACCCCTTTTCACACTCTGTTCAGGTATCGACCGTTTGTCCATTCGCTTGAAACTTCCTATTGTACCTTCATACTTTGCTCTCGATGTTTCCATGAGTTTCAACTCGAGAGATTCTTTCTGCCACACCCCCTGAGTTAACCACCAGATATTCGACCTTGCAAAGGTCAGTTCTCCCGAAGTTACCCTTTACTTCCCCACTTAAATCTCGGGACGAGATTTCTTGTAGTGGAGAAGATTTGTAACATCCCCAGCATCACACTACAGTACTCCTCCTCTAATGGTAGCCTTGTCATCCTGCTTTACCAAGCCAAAATGCCACTTGTCCAAAATCTTCTTCAAATTCAAATTCAAATTGCATGTCAAATATTTGTTTCTTCTGTCATGCAATTAAAATAGTTGATCCTATGGCAAATAATCCCTAGATATTTGCCATGTTGAAACCAACATTTTAGGAATTCCCAAATTGCCCCTGGATTTTATTTAGTGGTCCAGCAGCATTTGTTTTGGCCTCTTGAATTTCTAAAAATAGCTAAACATTTCCAATTGGCCTCAAACTTTTTGTGGCAGCTTATAAATTGGCAATGTTAATTATGGAGCTAACTCCACATTCTTAAAAAAATGCATTTACTGCCTAAAGAAATTCAAAGCAGAAACAAAAGAAATAATGAACAGAGAATGTTAAAGGGGGAAATACCCCTGTGCACTGCTGGCCCAACTAGCAACAGCACCGGCCCAGCCCACCGAAGCCCCCTTCACCTACCTCCACCTGCTCCCTCCCCTGTGTCGACACCGGAGCCGCCGCGATCCTCGACGCCGCACGCGTCGTCCATCCGCCGTCCAGCCTCAGGGATAAGATCGCCCCGAGCTCTCTCCCTCCCCTGGACGTCCCAACCACCCCATCCGTCCCCCTCCCTCGAGCTCCCCCTCCCTTTCCCTCTTCCTCTGCACGCGGCCGCCATCGCGCCATCGTTGCCCGCGCGGCCACTGGCCTCCCCACGGTCGACCGAGGTGCCCTGGAGGACCGCCACCGACGCCCTCTTCGCCTACGAGGACCTGCACGTGCTCACACGCCCGCGAGCCGCCCC
This sequence comes from Thinopyrum elongatum, assembly GCA_011799875.1. Classification (NCBI taxonomy): domain Eukaryota; kingdom Viridiplantae; phylum Streptophyta; class Magnoliopsida; order Poales; family Poaceae; genus Thinopyrum; species Thinopyrum elongatum. The sequence goes on along the minus strand of CM022297.1, from coordinate 33,632,981 downwards.
ATTCTTCGAAGGTCGTCGGAGGCATCCACTGCTTGCCGCCGTTCGATTCCGACGGCCTCGACTCCCCGAACCTTCTCCGAGCCCGCGCCCGACCTCGCTGTGAGCAAACCCTCATTTCCCCTCTCTCTGTGGCGCTTTTGGGTACTGCTGGCCGCTGCAGCCATGGCCTCATGTTCCGGCCGCCGCTTGCGGTCACCGCCGGCGCCCCTCCCGGCCATCTCGTCAACCACCGCCACCACTACTCGATGCGGCTCGCTCCCAGGATCTCGCCGATCCAAATCCCAGCAACAATGGACGCCGGAGGCGGGCGTACGGTCCTCGCCGGAGCTCGGCCTCGCCGCCGGCGTTGTGTGCGCGCACACGTTGAGTTGGACCTGCCCTGTTTCACTGACAGTGGGCCCGGGACTTTAGCTGTTAATTAGGCGCTAAATAGTCTGCTAATAGAGGCTGACAGCTGGACCCTCCGTTAAATAACGGTTTGGTTAGTATATGACACTGACATGTGGGCCCTCAACACTGTAGCATATAGTTTAGTTCTAACTGTGTTCTGTTACACTGACCAATGGGCCCCACGTGATTAACTAAACTAGACTAACGCTGCTAATTAGTATACTCACTGACAGACTGGGCCCATGAGCTAAATAGACTGATTAGATTAATTTAAATACTGTTAATGTAATCAGTGATTGACCACTGGGTCCCACTGGACCCAGTTGACTGGTCAACCAGCTGACTGGACCAGTCCAGTCACTGACTGGTGGGTCCAGTGGGCCCCCTTTGACTGGTCAAGCCTCAGTTGACTTGCTGACGCAATATTGACGTCAGGCTGACGTCATATTCCTGATTTGGCGAATTCTGTTAAATTTAAATAATTCCAGAAAATGCTAAAATCTTTGAAAATTCATAGAAAATTAACCGTAGCTCGGATTGAAAACTTTAAAACATGAAAGTTGCTCAGAACGACGAGACGAGTCTGATCGTGTCGTCTGTTTCCATGTCGGAACCCCCTACGTAGGAGAACTCGTAACTCCGAGCCCGATTCCGGTAGATGAATAGTACACACACCGGGTAATAAACCCTACATTAATCCTAAAAATAACTAAAATGACTTAGATGCATCTTTAGGCAACCCTGCACTGCATCATAGCATAGCAAGACCTGTGTTGCATTTGTTTGCATTATGTTTACCTGTTTCTTCCCCCTCTTCTCTCTTGGTAGACCCCGACGTCGACGTAGCTCCCGAGGCAGACGCAGCTCCGGAGTACGACTACGTCCCTGACGGCACCGTTGACGACCTTGCCCTTGCCGCAGAGCAAACAGGCAAGCAACCCCATTTTGAACATGCCTATATCGCCTATTCTCTTCTCTCTTATGCTTGCATTAGAATTGCTGCTGTTATTGTATCCTATATCTGCTGCATAGCCTGTTTATTGTAACCTGCTTTGTTCCCTTCCTGCTTATTCTAAACTGCTTAGAATAGGCTGGGTAGAGACCTATCAGAGACCCCCACTTATCCCGACTGCCCCGCTGGATTATCAGAAGACCCGACCAACGGGATTGAAGACCAGGCCCCAGCACCGCACATCACTTCCCCCTTAGTTACTCGACACTACTGGGTTACTATCGAGTGCAGAGGGTGATACCTCGTCAGCACTTCTGATGATAACCTTGTAGGTTAGTTAATCGATCGTGGTAAGCGAGGGTGATTCCTCCTACACCACCCCCGATAACGGCGTCGTCGTGCAACACTTGAAGCGTGGACCACGAGGGTGATTCCTCCTCTGTTCACCTTGACGATAACATCAGGTGGAATTCCATCGAGGGTGATTCCTCAGGGTTCCCCCTTGGTGTTAGACACACGGTTACTATTGATACTATGTCATACACTGAACCATGTTACTAAAGACGGGTCGGCCCTGAGGGGTACCCGCGTGAGCTTAATTGCGAGTGATGTGGAATCGGGTGTACCTGGAGGGTACCCGAGAGTTGAACACGAGGCGTGGCTGGGCATTCTTAGCCCTTGCCGCAAGTCCTCGTGAATCTCTACTCGTTTCCGCGCGCTTCTAAACCACTAAACGGTTTAGATATTTGATCCGAGGGGGCCTCTGGCCTGATAGCACTAACCATCACGTGGGCATAGTATGGGCGTTCTGCGTCGTATACTTCAGCCGGAGCTTAATAGACGTCAGCGACTGAGCGGCGCGCGCTGGTTTGACTGGTTACGCAACCGCGCTTGTATTAAGGGGTTGCTAGGTCTGCTTTCGGCCGCCTTCGCAACGTGCAGGAGTTCCTGGAGCGATGGCCCAAGACCCCTGGGGGCATAGGTTTAGTCCGGCGTGCTGACCTCTCTGTTAAGTATTCGGTCGGGTTGCGGCATGTTGCTTAGCCGAGGCCGGTCATGACCCAGTAAAGTGTGTCCGGCCAGAGTTAAGCGAGCGTGGTGGGTAACTTGGTGCACTCCTGCAGGGAAGAACTAATCTATCGATAGCCTGTCCTACGGTAACGGACACTCGGAGTTGTATCCCGATCGGTACAACTAGAACTTGAGATGAGAACTCGATAGTACGGCTCTGGGATTGCTTTCTCGTAGGGAGTCGAGAAAGGATCTCAGGCTGAGGTTGATAACACTACTACTACTTTACTTTATGCTAATCTGCACTCTTCTAATGCTGCAAGACTGCTGAAGATGTTGAAGATGCTAGTCTTCGATAGGACTAGGCTTTCCCCCTCTATTCTGGCATTTCTGCAGCCCAGTCCACATATACAGCCTCCCTTTGACAATGTTGCATGTGTAGTGTAGATCCTTGCTTGCTGAGTACTTCGGATGAGTACTCACATTTGCTTTGCTTTCTTTTTCCCCCATATCCCTTTTATGCCACCAGACGACGGAGCCCCTGAGCTAGATGCCCCCGTCGACGACCACTACTACTACCCGCCCGGCGAATACTACTACTACGAGGAGCCGACTGACGACCAGGAGTAGGATCGGAGGGTCCAGGGCAGGAGGCCTACGCCTTTCGATTGTAGTATTTTATTTTGCCCCGCCTCTGTGAAGGCTTATCTCTGTTCTGTAATATATCTGTACCCAGATATCTAATGCTTCCGCTGACGCTTGTATGCCATCGAGCTATGTATTCGAGCCCTCGAGGACCTGGCTTGTAATATAAAGCTTGTATGACTTTATTTATGTTTTAGAGTTGTGTTGTGATATCTTCAAGTGAGTCCTTAGGCTTGATCGTGTGCATTTGCGTGTATGGTTAGTGCACGATTAAGCCGGGGTCGTCACAGCGCCCCCCACCGTGGGAGGGATAGGGATCGGAGTAGGGCGTGTGTCCGCCCGCGCCTTACGAACCCGAATGGGTCACGGCATTCGCGGAGGGAGACCACCCCTCCACCGCACTCTGTTGTGCCTGCAGCGCCTCGAAGGACAGAACCAATGAGTAAAAACTGGAGTAGGGCATGGGTGCGTTACTCACGCCCAAGGAGGCGGCGATGGAGTTGTAGGCGGAGCCGAGGCCGGTGAGGCTGTGATCGATAAGCTCATCATCACGGATCGGAGAGCCGGCGGCGGCCATAGTGTCGGTCAGGGCCTTCATCTTGTGCATGTATTCCGCGGCAGACAAATCGTCCTTCCTCAGCGACTGAAGTTGCCGCCGGATGTGGCGGACATTGGCGCGGCTCTGGGCGCCGAACATGGCGGCGACGGCTGTCCATACCGCATGTGCCGACTCGCAGCCAATGAGTTGGCATGCAATATCCTCATCCATGGAGGTGAGAAGAAGCCCCTTGACATGCTGATCTTGAACCCACCATTGGTGGTACTCCGGGTTGGCGACGGTGGTAGCAGCGTCGCCGGTGCCGACAACGAGTGTTGTGGCCGGTGCCACCTTGGTGCCATCGAGGTGTCCGTGGAGGTTGGCACCGGCAAGAACGGTGCTGGTGATGCCCCCCAGAGCATGAAGTTGTGGTGACCGAGGCGGACGGAGATCGTCGGGACGGCGAGTGCGGCGGGGATCGAGGCGACGGGGGAAGAGACGATGGCACCGGCGGTTTGGGCGACGGACATAGCGGCGGACGACATCGCAGCGGCGGCGTGGATGGGACAGCGCGCGGCGGCAGCGGAACAAGGTGCGGTAGCGGTCGCGGAAGATGGCACGCGCGGCGGCAGCGATCGGAAGCGCGGCGGCTACGCGGAGAGAGGATCGGGCGACGGCGCGAGGGACTTGCGGCGGCGGCCCGACCTGGCTCTGATACCAAGTTGAAACACAGGGTTTAGGGTTTTGCGTGGGTGGTTGACATCCAGCCTCACATCTCAATATATAGATGATCACAATTACAATTACATATGTATACAAATATGTGTACAAGGACAATATACTAGACCCCACTTTACACAACGCCGGCATGCTTCGAGCCCTCCATGGACGCGTGTGTGTTAGTGTGTGAGTGCGAGAGACGAGAGAGAGGATAAGGCAGTGTGTGGCTGTGTGTGTATGTGTGAGATGCATATATAGGTGAGTGTGTTTGTGTTTGTTGTGACAGCGACGTGTGTGGCTGTGATCTCCAGGGTGATACAAGATATGTGGTTGTATGCTTGCCACGTCATCGATCCGTGGCATTGCCTTCCAACCAATCACAGGCAAGTAAACTTTACCGAGTGTTACACTCGGTAAATACATGTTTTTTCCTTTTTCTTTCTTTTTTATTTATTGTCCATCAAATATGGTCTACTTTCTTTGAAAATTAAAGTGGTGCCATTTTGCACCTTGGTTTCGTACTTCCTTCACAAAAAATACTCATTCATGACACTTAGAAAATAAAAATAAAAATTTGTTTTTAGAAAAAGTTGAAACCTCTATTTGACAACATTGTTTTTAATGGCGAGATGCACCTATGTGCCTAGTTTTGGCACATTATCATAAACTATGTAGTGAATATAGTCATCATCTTGGTCATTTGATTTAAAACCATGAATGTTCATACACGATAGCCTGTGAAGGAATTTTTTTCAAACTTATCACATTGAAAGTTTGGTATTTTTCTTTGTAACTTGTACACATAAAAGGACTCTATGCAAAAGGATTGCATTTTTTTAACTTGTATTCTTTTTCTCTCATTTTCTCCAAAACGGGGTCAAAATGGCCAACATGGCTATTCATTGCAAGGTGTTGAATCTCTCAAAAATCTAATTGGTTCTCCCATATAATGACTACTTGTGCATCTAATTTTTTTCTCTATTTTTTAGGACAAAGCTACCACACACTTGCAGTTCAAAATTGAATTACATTTGGAAAATTGGCATAAAGTCATTTAAATGTGCGAAAGTAGCTAGAAAACTAGAAAATCTATGAAACTTTGGAATTGTGCATAAAATATGGTCTTCTTACTGTGATAATTGGAGTGGTGCCATTTTGCACCCGGTTTTTTGTACTTGCTTCACAAAAGACACCCACTTTTGACACTTAGAAAATGAAAATTGACTTTTTTGTACAAAAAAGTTGGAAACCCTATTCGGCAACATTGTTTGTAATGTCAAGACGCACCTATGTGTCTAATTTGGGCACACTATACTAAACAATGCAATGAATATGGCTGTCATCTTGGCCCTTTGACTTGAAAGCCATGAATGTTCATACACGATAGCCAGTTTTGTGAAGGAATTTTTTTCAAATTAGTTATATTAAAAGCTTGGTATTTTTCCTCGCAACTAGTACACATAAAAAGACTCCATGCGAAAGGATTGCATTTTTTAAACTTGTATTCTTTTTCTTTAAGTTTTTCCAAAACGGGGTCAAAATGGTCGGCATGACTATTCATCACAAGGGGTTGAATATCTCAAAACTCTAAGTGGTTCTCCCATATAAAGACTGTTTGTGTACCTAAAAATAATTTTTGCTACTTTTTATGACAGAGCTATCACACACTGGCAGTTCAAATTTGAATTACTTTCAAGAAATTGATGTAAAGTCATTTAAATGTGCGAAAGTAGCTAGAAAAAATTAGAAAATCCATGAAACTTCGGAATTGTGCATAAAATATGGTCTACTTACTGTGATAATTAGAGTGGTGCCATTTTGCACCCTGAGTTTTGTACTTGCTTCACAAAAAACACCCATTTTTGACACTTAGAAAATGAAAATTGATTTTTTTTAACAAAAAAGTAGGAAACTCTATTTGGCAACATTGTTTGTAATGTCAAGATGCACCTATGTGTCTAATTTGGGAATATTATAATAAACTATGCAATGAATATGACTATCACCTTGGTCCTTTGACTTGAATTTCATGAATGTTCATACACGATAGCCCGTTTTGTGAAGGATTTTTTTTCAAATTTGTTATATTGAAAGTTTGGTATTTTTCCTTGCAACTAGTACACATAAAAGGACTCCATGTGAAAGGTTGCATTTTTTAAACTTTTATTCTTTTTCTTTCATTTTTTCCAAAACGGGTCAAAATAATCGACATGACTATTCTTCACAAGGGGTTGAATCTCTCAAAACTCTAAGTGGTTCTCCTATATAATGACTACTTGTGTACCTAAAAATATTTTTTGCTAATTTTTATGACTGAGCTATCACACACTTGCAGTTCAGTTTTGAATTACTTCCGAAAAATTGCCATAAAGTCATTTAAATGTGCGAAAGTAGCTAGAAAACTAGAAAATATATGAAACTTGGGAATTGTGCATAAAATATGGTCTACTTACTGTGATAATTGGAGTGGTGCCATTTTGCACCCTGATTTTTGTACTTGCTTCACAAAAAACACACATTTTTGACACTTAGAAAATGAAAATTGATTGTTTTTTACAAATACTTAGGAAACTCTATTTGGCAACATAGTTTGTAATGTCAAGATGCACCTATGTGTCTAATTTGGGAACATTATAATAAACTATGCAATGAATATGGCCATCACCTTGGTCATTTGAGACTATATTAATATTTGGCATGCCAAAAAGTGTAATTAATATGGCCTCAAATGAAAAAGTTCTCAACATGGAAGTTTTCCGTCTCGTCAAAATGAACAACTTTGATATTTGGAGCATCTTCATCCAAGGTCGTATGCAACCTCTACAGCCAAAACCATGCAGTTTAGCGAAGACCCCCTTTTGCCGAGTGTCACTCGGTAAAGACCCCCTTTTGCCGAGTGTAGCACTCGGCAAAGCCCTGTTTGCCGAGTTTTATTGTTTTACCGAGTGTTTTGTCCACGATACTCGGCAAAGTACCTGTTTGCCGAGTTTCGCGTTTTTTGCCGAGTTAGGTACTCGGCAAAGATACTATTGCCGAGTGCCCGACATAATACACTCCGCAAAGAGCCTAACACTCGGCAAAGAGAAAAATTCCAGTAGTGAGAGTTCATCTGTTTCGCTTCAGGGTTCAGGCAAACACGAACTGCATCTCTGCACCTATCATACCGTCAGACTTCCAAGCTGCACGAGCTGCTTCTCTGCACCCGTTGTTTTCTTCAGAGTTCTGGCTGGCGCTAACTGCTTCGCGTCGATCGCTTTTGGTTTTTCCACATATGGGGTGCAAATTTCGTCGATTGAAATTTACAAAAATTTCTACTGAGAATCGGCAAGACTAAAGAGAAGTATATAATGTTTTCAGCTGAGCTGTCAAACTTTTCGTCTCGTGTTAGACTAGTAGCCGTCAGGAACGAGGGTGATGTTGGTTCAGAAATGTAATGCTTGCTTAGGCGCCCGCAAATCACAATGTGTTGACGATGATTGCGAGATGAACAGACTCACACAGACTTCCAAGCTGCACGTACGGGTTGCTTCTCTGTATTTTTCTTCTTCAGATTTCTGAGTTGTGTGAATTACAGTGCTTCTCTGTAGTATTTCTATTTTCTTCAGAGCTCAGGCTGGCATGAGATGCCGCACCTTGATCACTCTTGCCGCTCAGAATTGGTCAACCGACATATTGCGAATTTCGTGTGGAAATCTGTACGTAGTACCAGTTCATTCCTTTGTTACATCACCAGCCGTGAATAATCCAGTAAACAAATAGGTGTATGAATGCTATTTGTCTCATTGATAACCATAGGGTCAAAAAGCAAATGTAGTGATCATTCTTTTCACAAAGCTGCCAACATACAAAATGACTAATGAACCATATTCACAGGAAAATAAATTATTTATATTTAAAACTGAACATTTTCTTTGGCTGTGCGCCTCCATATATTTTATGACTTGGAAGATACAAGAATACCTTAGTATGTGGATTTTTTTTCTTAGAGGAAAATTAGCTCATCAACATGTAAGGAAACAGATGGGAAACCTTGCGAGGCAGGCAGACACATGGCAACAGCCAACCATTGTCTAAGTAATTTGTTTGTTCAATCTCTCTTTTCTAAATGGTAATTCAGTTATCAGTTCAGGCTCAGTGCCTCTGTTTAAGAGTATATCGGATCTTGCTTCTCCGGTCCCTATGGGAGGATACACTGTCTGAAAAGAATTCTGAATCTTTGCACGGCAGTGCCAATAAAGCTGGTGCGTGCATGTCTTTGACGCAAAATTTTGCATGCCGTGAGTTTTGGTGTATGTCTGACACTAAAGTAGAAGCGATCTTCTCGTAATTAATCAACTAAGTTTTGGCGTACTGCCACACTTCTCTTTCAGACTTTCACTGGCAGACAGTGTAACAATTTGTTAAAATGCGGGGAAGTAAAGCTGAAGTGAAGACCGTTTACAGTTGACAGGGACGCACCGTTCACACAAGAATCGAAATGTTCCTTGCTGCTGCCACGAAAACCTGGCCCTTGATTCAGAACACTGCCGGTTCCTGTGATTTCCCACGATTCTCCATCGCTGGGAAGAGCAGAACAGTATCACCGACATGATCCTTTCCTGCTGACGAACCCGTGCCAAGAGGGTTCAGAGGTGTGCCGTGATCGTCGTTGACGTTCGCGCCGAGACGGTGAAAAGGCACCGGACTGGACTGTCGGCGTGACCGATCGTCGGCTGCCGCCCACGCCGTGGGAACTTCCCCGGCCGGCCGTCACAGCAACGTGATGCCTCGCCGTCGCCCCCGAAACCATTGGCTCTATGTAGTCTACACGAATTGCTTCTCTGCATCTGCCATTTCTTCAGATTCCCAACCTGCACGGACTGCTTCTTCTCTGTATCCGTTATTTTCTTCAGAGTTCTGGCTAGCACGAACTGCTTCGCCTTGACCACTTTTCCTGACCAATTAGCAAAATCTGATCACGAATGTGGGTATTCAACTATTCATACCACACAAGGATGTTTTCTTTTCCACATATGATGTGCGATTTTAGTCGACTGAAATTTACAAAAGTTTCCACTGAGGATCGGCAAGACTGAAGAAAACTATGTAATGTTTTCAGGTGAGCTGTCAACCTTTTCGCCTTGTGCTAGACTACTAGTAGCTGTCAGGAACGAGGGTGATGTTGGTTCAGAATTGTAATGCTTATACTTAGGCGCCCGGAAATCACAATTGATTATACGTGGGTCACCTGTGTTGACGATGACTGCGAGATGAACACAGACTTCCAAGCTACACGTACGGGTTTGCTTCTCCGTATTTTTCTTCTTCAGACTTCCGGGTTGTACAAATTACAGTACTTCTCTGTATCTGTTAGTAGTGTTTTCTTCAGAGCTCAGGCTGGCATGAGCTGCTGCACCTTGATCACTCTTGTCGACACCATGTACCATCGATATCTGACGGTGAGATATGCGTAGGATTTTATATTTGTCTAAGCTGTAAGAATAAATACTACTCTCCCGATTCATCACAAATATGTTCTAGCTTTTTCGTAAATCGGATGTATATATATTTTTTTTAGATGAAAAGGGCTCCTGCCCCAGTTCCATTTTCATAGAAAATGAAACCCACAGAGTACAATATCAATTACAGACCGCGGGAGGAGATTGTGGTATCTCTCCGGCATAAACATCCTGAGTCCCACATATTTATTCAACCAAAACAGCTGATACAACCAAGCTAAAAAAAGGAACTCAAGCCGAAACTGGCCACTCTCCATACACACAGAAGGGACATGAGGTCTAGCCCTCAACTAACTCCTCCATGTCCCTCCAGCCTCCCATCTTTTGCATGGAGTATTGCAGCCAAAGCTCGTACCTCTTCAGCCTGGCTCTGGCCAGAGCAGCAGCGGTGGTTTTCTTGCAGCCTCCCAGATAGCTACAGTGATACTCTCCACGCGCTCTCTTGCAGCTTCTTTGCAGAGGATCTTCCAGACGTTGCAATATCCTGCAATCTTTCTCAGAACCACCTTCACACCCATCCATATTGTGTTATTAAAACACAGGTCATTTCTGCATCTCCAGATAGCCGAGAGAGTAGCAGATATAACAAGATTCTCAGCTTGCAAATTTTTATTTCTACTCCACATTTCTGCCACTTTATCAAGAGCAGGTAGTTGGAGGTAACCTAATATGGATTGGATATTTCTCCAGATTTCCATAGCTACAACACATTCAAAGAACAAATGATTGATACTTTGACCTTCAGAGCAGAACAAGCAGGATAGATCATTTAAGTGTTGCCTCTTAATAAGGTTCTCCCTAACCAACAACTTGTTATGAGCTAGCAGCCATAAAAAGATGTGGATATTGGGGGGAACATGAATTTTCCACATGTCAGGAATATGCACTGGGCTAATGCCCCTAAATTTGATCATGGCATACATTGATCTAACAGAATATACACCATTAGCCTCATGTTTCCATATTAACGCATCATCTTCATCACAAAATGTTACAGATTGCACAATATTTAACAAATCATACCATAAGAGAAGCAATCTATTATCAACACATCTTCTAAATGTGATTTTAAGGTTACTCCCATCCCAAAGGTCAGCAATAGCTTGGTTATGCTCATTGGCAATGCTATACAATTCCCAGAATTGAATAGCCAAGCTACACGACCCAAACCAATTATCTTCCCAAAACTTGACTCTCTTCCCATTGCCAGTATGTACGTAGTTCATATTAAAATATCCAAAACATCGTATATTTAATTTGTGAACGGATGGGAGTACATGTTTATGCAATGCGCGAACGAAACACCGTAGGATGGAGAGCATTTTTTCCTCATTTGCATAAGCAGCTTGAGGAGCGTAGTGTTTTGGTTTAGAATCATCAGTTCTGTTTATTATTATCAGGCGCTGAGATGTTTTGGTTTAGAATAACGTGGCACGTGCATTGGTTGGCGATGGAGGTGTGTTGGTACTTGGTAGTCTACAATCGGTGCCAGTAGTCCATGTCCACCATGCCCAATACGGCCCATGTACAAAGACACGACAGATGCATGTACTCTGCTTTGATTCTCAAAATAAAAATGCATGTACTGTGTTTTTATCGATTACACGCGTAAATATGTAACCAGATGATCGTGCACTCTGCTGCAAGATCGTCTACATGTTTTCTCTTGTCTACACTTTAGATTTAGATGGATGTTGATGAATAGTAGTCTATCCAAAAACGAAAGCAATTAGTAATTGGTATTAACTTGGTGCTCCAAAATCAAATCCTAAAATAAACCAACACTTAATGGCACCTCCACTATATAAACGTTATCTTGTCTTTCGCAACAGCAGCAACCATCTGCATCCATCTCAAAAAGAGAGAAGAAAAGGAAGCAATCTGCATCCGGGGAGATTAGCATGAAGACCACCCAGGTCCTGCTCCTGGTCTCCCTAGCCCTCATGCTGCTATCATCAGGTTCACGCACGGCGTCTCTTGTAGAAGGCGGCGGCGTCGACGGCGACGTGGTGGTGCCGGCGGCAGACTGCTCGGGGACGGTGATCGGGCGGGGCGAGGCGTGCGAGCCCCGGAACTGCGAGGCGGAGTGCCGGAGGCAGCACGGCGGGTTGGGCGCGTGCGCCGCCTTGGGGTGCAGCTGCGCCTTCTGCGTCAAGTACCCTCCCTCCTCCATCGCACAAGGAAACTGATACCGATAAACTAAATAGTGCTGAAATAGAATTCATACAGTGTAATATGCAATAAAAGAAGGATCTATTACTCCTGGAGCATGAAGTATCAGCATTCAAAAAGGTCAAGAGGAGTCATGCATGAAACTTGATCTTGCACTTTTTTGAGCTGTTGTTATGGAATAAGTTAACCTTTGTGAAGTACTTTTACTCCATTAAATTTTGGTCGGTTCTAGCTGAACCCCTAAACTTAGCGGAGTAATATTTTGTTTTTGCAAAACTTCATTTCATTTTACTCCTTTTTTATTTTATTGAGCGACATTTTGATACACCAGAGTACATACTTCACCCGTTCTTCACTAAGAGAACCGATCAAAATAAAACTGCAAGAACAATTAGGCACATTAATAGAAATCCAAGTGCCATAACGGCTCCCACTAGTTCTTTTAATACTTTCTCTATGTCTTCGTTGACCACATTATTGCGGTTCTCTATCAGCTTCTTGAATTTGCACACTTCGTTCGTTCTCCGCCTCCAGACAATTGAACATTGCGTCGTCTATAGTCCCAACTCTAGCAAGTAGTGCATGAACATGTAGCAAATTTCTTGCTATCAATAAATCGATGTACTCTTCTTCCCAATAGCAAAATTTGCATTCATCCTACACACAATTTTGAGCAAACAATAAACTATGAATTGCGGCGAATCCGAAGAACAGGGGGGCAAAATAGCACTCACCCATCCTTTTTGCACTTAAAGAACACCCATTCGGGATGTTGCGTGTGGTCAAAACTCGACGCACCACCTGCCACGGGCAGTGGTCGCACTTGATGACCGACAACGGGGACCAAGAATCATCAATTTTATTAGAAGCCAATATTTTGGTTTAGAATAATGGAGCACATGCATTAGTGATCGAGATGTCTTTTAACACAATATACAAACGCAGACGTTCAATTCTAAACCAAAATCTCGGCTTCTAATAAAATTGATGATTCTTGGTATGGCCTAATCCCTTAATGATCGAGATGTGTTAGTAGTAGTTTTACCGTGGATCGAGATGTGCATTAAACACTAGTTCCTGTCACCCTGTCCTAGTCTGAGGTGGATGGATTCTCTTTTTTTGTGTGGGAAAGGAACTTTTCATTCATCAGCTATGGTGATTACATTCAGAGATGACAATGCAAGCTATTTTCACAGGGGAGTTTTGAAGTCAACAGGCTGTGCGCTGTTGCGAGCATACAAGCAAGAGTGACTCGCTACATTTGCATATCTGCTGATTTTAGCTGGACATGGATGGATTCCTTGCAAAACGAAAAGAATGGTCCAACAGTGATGCTTGTCCGGGCTGCATTTCACACAAAACAAGAAGAGCATCTGCAATCGGAGCCCTCAAACGTCCCATCAGATAGTCCGGTCACTCTTCGGACATGAGAAAGATAAAAAAAGTCACTCAACCATAATCCTTACTTTGTCCGGCGTGTCCGGGCAGTCCATAAATCCCCATATCCAAGCCATTTATGGGGAGGATATGGGGTGTCCGGGCGTGTCCTATGTAGGTTTGGCCCACCACGGACCACCTTTTCTTTTTTTTCTATTCTTTCTTTCTTTTCTCTTTCTTTCTCTTCACCAATCATATGCATGTGACCAGAAAATATAAGGATAATACTCTCTTCATTTTAGAATATAAGGTGTATTAGTTTTTGCAAAAGTCAAACACGTGCTTGTTGGACCAAGTATTTAGAAAAGTATGTCAACATCTACAGTACCAAATTTGTATCATTACATCCATCACGAAAAGTACGTTCATATTTTTTTTTTGTATTATAGATGTTGATATTTTGTTTTATAATCTTGGTCAAACATATATGAAGTTTTACTTGCACGGAAACCAATACACCTTATATTCAGAAATGGAGGGAGTATGAAGAATGTTGTTGTTTTGCAAGAAAAGTGAGAGTCCAAAACAAAACTGACCGGGCACGTCGCGGACGTATGGAGAGCCAAATTAAGCAATTGTCGTTGTAGATACTCTAAGGTTGTCTGTAGTGAGTAGTATCATAAGTTAGAAAAGAAAAGTTTATGTTACACTGTTTAAAATTTGTCTTCCCTGTTTAACACTTAAAAACTTTTTCTTCCCTATCTAATAATGGGCTAAACTTTGTGCGCAATATAACACTTCCATTCATTTTTGCATCTAATCTATACCAATACCAACATAAAAAGACCCAAAGAGCAGACAAAATTAATCTTACGCCATCAAAACATGTCAATCCAATGATATAGATTGATCCAATGATGAGCGCTTACCATGTTTAACACACAATTAATATCATATCAAATACTACCAATAGTACCAGCGATAATCACATAATTATCATGCAACTGATATCCTACCAAATATATTAACGTGTAACTAGTACTAATATTTTACCAAATATTAATGGTTAACGTGCAATTATATTCTACCAAATATCAACGTGCATTGCATGTACGCATTTACTAGTGGTGTTAACTGTTAAGTGACACGTGGAAATACCCTTTTGCTCCTCGCTATAGTGTATGGCCGTATCAAAGCCGAAAAAACACTGCATACGTATGCAATCAGACAATTGCATCAATTTCGGTTTCAGATTTTGCATGGACAATTTTAGTCAATCCCAATCTTGCTGGCGCGTTTGACGGACAAGACGGCGTTGCGTGCACAGGCGAGAGTTGATGGGAAATGCGTAGGCGGCGCGGTGGTGGGCGTGGCCGTTCCGGAGGAGAGCGATGAGCCGTGCGTGAAGGAGGCCGGGGCAGGCCGTGTGGTCCATCAGCCCGAGGGCGGCCAGTGTGGAGGTCGCCACTGTCGGCGGACGCCCAGCGTCGTGGAGCTGGAGGTCGGGCAGACGGCAGGGAGCTGTCGAAGAACCTGAATCAAAATCAATTCACACGCCAACATGCATCTATCAGACGTGAGGCTATTTGGCACTTGGGTGAGCTGGTTTGTGCAGGAGCCTTCCATTGGTGGAGATGAGCAGGTCGAGTTTCTTGTCCTGGTGTACCAGTTGGGGTCCTCCGGGAGCGCGGCGTGCCGCTTCTTGTATGTGAGAACCTGACCTTTGGGCGTTGTCAGTGACTTTAGTCTCATCTCGGTTACGGGAAGAGGCAAGGAGCACCTTATAAAGGAAAGTGTCACACTCCCTTTAGCCTAGTCTTTTCGGATGTGGTGGCTCTCTGCTTATAGCGGTGAGTCCGATGTGCATCGGAAATTCCGAACGTAAGCCGAAGGTTGGGAGCTGGGCCAAAGACGCTAACAATTGGTATTAGAATTGGGCCCCATGCCACCCTGAGGGGTGCTTCCCAGGGGGTGGGGTGTCAGGAACCTGACCGTTGGGTGTTGCCAGTGACTTTAGTCCCACATCGGTTACGGGAGGAGGCTACGAGCACCTTATAATTAAGGGGGAGTGCCACACTCTCTTCAGGCTAGTCTTTTGGGATGTGGTGGGCTCTCTGCTTATAGTGGTGAGTCCAATGCGCACCGGAAACGTCCGAATCGTAAGCCGGAGGTTCGAAGCTGGGCCTGGGACGCAAACATTGTACGCCGCGGCGGTGAACTGCTCCAAGCGCGTGAACTGGTTGCCCCAGCCCTCCAGCTTGAGCCGGCCATAAAGCGGGTACCTGACCAAGAACACCACGATGGAGACGAGCATGTCGATGGCGGGATCCAGAAACCCCATCCCCACGCCACGTTCTTCCTGCCGTCGTCCACGCCAAGCGTGTACCCCTTCCGGAAGCACTCCCCACCGGGGCATGATGCATGATGGCGCCTGCTGCCCTCGACCCGACTCCTTCGGGAGGCACATCCTGGCGTCTGCTGCCCAACGAACCGACTCGCTCCGGCGCGCGTAGTGGCCATCCGTGCTGCAGTGACCCCCGCCCTAGATTCCTCAGGTGCCCGCGTATTGGAGCCCTCTGGCCGTAGCGCCAGCCGACAACATTTCTGCAACCACAAGCGACGGCCTCGGCTCGCCGCGGGGCACCGACCTCATGTGAGAAAAGTGCCTTATTTCTTTACAAATTAGGCATCATGTTGGAACTGTGTCGAATGTTTTGTACGATGTACGTTATAGTTGGATTTAGAGTCGTGCGGTGTGTATACAAGGTATGGTGTAGTGTCAAAGTAGGACTCTTGTATCCTAAACCTCTTCTTATATAATGTGAGAGTAGACACACGATATAACCTATGCCAACATAATAGCACATGCACACAGGGGAAGCCGACGGCGTGTGCCGGCGCCGGGTGGCCGGACAAGCGTTATTGTAGCGGTGTCATGGGGGAGGAGTGCCCATACTAAGGCCTCGGGATGTAGCCAAATAATCTCGGTGTCATGCCTCGTGAGATTGTTTGGTCCTCGGTAGATTGACTGCGGACTTCAAATTATTCTAACAAGTTATTCTAAGAGTGAATTCCGGTTTTTACCCCCTAATTTAGGATTTTTGACATTAGTTACCCCATTTAACAAATTTTCATCCAGATTACCCCATTTAGTGACAATCTTGACTGTTTTTTACCCCTTTTAATTTTTAAGAGCCTTCTTGCAAAGATCGTGTTTTACTCGAGAGTCAAGACTAAGTGCCCAAGCATATATTTCTATTAAAACAAAAAAATCCCATCCTATTATGCCTATAACTGGTAGTACTAATTTTAAATGGACACACATCATTGGAGCCCAACTAAAAAACATATGTTCGACAATAGCACTGCAGATATGTAAAATAGAATGTGATGTTTTTATTTGATGATTTCCCAAAGCGTAAAATAAATGCTTCCTCCGATGTTTTGCATCAAGGAAGAAAACTAAAATATCATCACACTAAACCTACGAACCACAACCCACAATGCAAAATTGAACGTACTTGACTGCTCAAGATAATTGTTCGTCTTTCCTGCGATGTGGTTCACACATACACCTGACAGCCATGAGAAAAAAAAATGGTGCACACATACACCGGTTCGGGCATTGGAAAAAATGCCAAGAGGAATCTGATGGCAGGGAGTTAGCTGGCAGATCGCTCTCAAAAGAATTACTGGGGTAAAAACTGGCAAAACTTTAGCTAAATGGGGTAATCTGGATGAAAATTTATTAAATGGAGTAATTAGTGTCAAAAATGTTAAAGTAAGGGATAAAAACTGGAATTCACTCTTATTCTAACAAGTGATATCATGAGAAGATTCGAAGAGGTGGTGGAATCATTGATCCAGAGGAAGAGCAGGACGAAATCGTTGAGAAAATCACGGAAGCTATTAGCTGTCTCGATGTTCGATGAAGGAAACAACAGGGTAATGGTTCCATGGATTAGATCGCACTGTACGTGCGGAGTACGTGAGAGAAAAAAGGAGAGGCCACATGCAAACGAACGTGCTTGGATCTCGGACCACACTCCAGGGCTGTGCTACGCTCGGGGGCTACACCGTCCGCCGGTTACGTCACACTCAGATGCTACGCTCGCTTGATGATTCACATCTTGATTCGATTGCAGTCCAGTGTTTTCTTTTATTTGCGAATACGATTGCAGTCTAGTTAGAGCATCTCCAATAGAAAATGCAAATTTGAAGATGTAAAACAGATACATCTCCAAAAAATGCTTTTTGTATCTTCAAAAAAGAACCAATTTCAACAGACGATGCAGAATGCAGATGTAAAAGTGCAACTCCAATAGGTGCTGCAAAATGAAGATGTAAAAACTAGTGGGCGGCGGTCGAATCGGGGCAGCGGCAGTGGGGGCGGCGGCGGCGGCGCGACGCGATTCGGGGCGCCGGCGGAGGAGCGCCGGAGAAGCGGCGGGGGTGGCGAATCGGTGCGACGGTGGCGTGAATCGGGGCGGTGGAGCGGCGGCGGCGGTGCGAATCGGGGTGGCGGAGCAGCGGTGATTAGAGGCGGAGAGAGGAGGAGGAACGGTGTAGGGGCGGCGACGGAGGTGGAGAAGGTCCTCTTTGGCCGAAGGAGGAAGCCATGACCACCGGCGGCAGCCAATGGCCCGCCGCAGCCACATCCGGCTTCGAAATTTTGGCCGGCCGAGGTTGGTTCGCCGCCGGGTTGCGCCTCCGCGCCATCTACCGCTTCACGCCTCCACCGCGTGGCTTGACGGTCCGCTGCTTCTTCGCAGGCAGCTCCGACGCGACGGCGACTGGCCGAGGTGGGGCAAATCCGGGGCAGCGGCGGGCAGGCGGAGGCCAAATTGGGGACCGTGGTCACACCGACGGCGGCTGCGGCGACGTGGGTCAGACCAGCGGCGGGCGGGCAGCGCGGCGGGGTCATCAGCGTCGGCCATGGCGGCGGCGGGCAGCGGCCGGCCGTTGGGCGGACAGGCGGTGGTCGCGCGGAAGCCAAATGAAGGCAGTTGGGCGGTTGGCGCGTGACCATCGTTTTTACATCTCATGTAGGTGGAGCTGCAAATTTGCACCGCGAGATATTGTATTTTACATCTCTGGAAGATGGAGATGTAATTTTTTTACATCATCTATTGAAGAGGGGGTTTTGAGCCTCGAAAATGCAAAAGTTAGTTATTTTTGCATCTACATCATCTATTAGAGATGCTCTTAGTTCTAACATAACTCAAAAGCTGCGGGTGTGTCCTCTTTAGCTACGCCCAGTGGGTGCAAATCCCTTGTTTGTTCTTTTTTCTTTCTTACCAAGAAAGTTCGAGTAAGCCGATTGGATATGCTGGCTGAACTTTGTATCTCCAACTTAGTCGCAGCCCGTCTACTCGGTTGGCTAAAAGAAATTCACCAAAGAAATCCAATCGCCTCAAGAACTAATTGTGCAAGAATCAAAGAAAAACAAGTCAAAATAACAACTTAAAACTTGATCCGATTGCAAGTACTTAAGCAAAGTAATTAAAAAGTTCACAGCCTCGCTGCTCAGTCGGCCTTAAAGTTTTTACAGTTTCACTCGGCATTCCGAGGCAAATTTAATACTTAAAACTTCTCACTTGTTTTTCTCTTCTTCTTATATGAGCTCCTTCTCCGAGGTGTCTGGCACTCTAGCCGGCTCAACAGACAGGTCCAGGCCGATGAGGGAAGCAATCTGATTGGCAGTTCTGATGAAAGTTTGCATGTGATCTTCAAAGTTATCGCCCTCCGGATTCCCCACGCCAATGTTCTGCAACTTCGCTTCATTTATCTCGGGGAAGTGAACCCGGGTGAGAGCTAGAGCTACATTAGCTCCACAGCGAGCAGCAGATTTCTTACACCTCGATACTTGGCCAGGCACTTGCTCAAGTTTTTGTAAACAAATGGGTAGAGCTTCATCGACCTCTTCTCCAGGATGCAGAGCTTCAATGACGCCCTTCATGGATTTTCTCACTTGGGCAATGACGCTTTTTGCTGCTTCTGCTCGTTCGTCTAGTCGGATTACAGCCTCAGCAACCCGAGTGGATGCCCAAGGAGTTTCTTTGATGTCGATACCATATGCTTCGAGCTCCTTCTGCACTTTATGAGCCTCCATGATTGGATCGGAACAAAAGACTGCATAACAGAGAAACAAAATAGTCAGAAAAGGAAAGATTAGTCCATGGATTTAGTATTGCAAATTCCACTTGAGAAGAGAGTAAATTCTTACCCTCAAGCCTCTGCTTAACCTCATCTAGCTGGCGCACCAAGAAGGTTTCGGTGTCGGACATTCCTTGCTTGAGCTCGCCAAGATCCTTTTCATACTTCATTTTGGTTGTTTCTACAAGATCAGACCTTTCCACATATTTGGTATGCCATTCAGACTCAGATGCTTTTAGAGCTTCGATTTGCTTCTTCATGTCCTCCGCCGCCTTCAGGTAGTGATCGTTCATCTCTCTGACCTCTTGGAGCTCCTCCAACCTATCGTCGGCTTTCTTGGTCATAGCATCAGCTTCCTCCTTGGCTTTGGCAAGAGTAGTGTCTTTCTCTTCCAGGGTTTTCTTCACGGATTCTGCAAAAATAGTTCCACAATCGTTTGGTCGGTAGGATATTTTGAGCATATGCATCTGATTAGGATCAGCTTTGTTTCAAATCAGTTAATAGGAAAATCTCAAGATCATTCAGATTGCAAGATTACCTTCCATAGCAGTTTTGTCCTTTTCAAGCCGAATGGTCTTGGCTTGTTCTTCATCAAGCTCTTGGCATACCTTCTCCAGCTCCTTCTGTAAACCTAAGTATTTGGTTCCAAGTTCACAAGTTTTCTGCACAAGATCAGACATATGCAAGCTTTAACTTAGTCGTTTTCATAAGATAACAATTAATCCACTTGGTTCGTCCACAAGCCGAGTGAAGCCGTGGATCTAAGGTACAATCTAGGTCTATCAAGTGAAGAGTTATTGGTCCTTGAGACTCAAATCAATTGTTATAAATCGATTAGCGTATCGGGGGCTACACCCACAAGGTGCACTGATCGTGCCCCACTGGAAGAATATCAAAGTTAATCCACTCGGTTCGTCCCACAAGCCGAGTGAAGCATGAAGTTAAGAGTTATTGTTTCTAGAGAGTCCAACCGATTGCGAACCATCGATTAGAGTCTCGGAGGCTACACCCAATGGGTGCACTGATCATGCCTGACTGGAAGAAATTCAAAATCAACCGACACGAACCGTCTACGAATTGAGTGAAGTCGTGGATCTAATATATAATCTTATTCTATGAAGTTATGAGTGATCTCTACTTCACACTACAACCGATTGCTAGCAATCAATTGAAGTCTCGGGGGCTACAACTAGTGTGTGCACTGATCGCGCCCCCACTGGAAGAAAATTTCTGGGAATTCCATTGGATTCGAAAATCTAACTAAAGAGAGGTCATCCTAACTGAAACAAATGACACTTACTCGATTACTTACTCGGATGTTGGTCTTCAGGGTTTCGTTTGATATGAGCAACTCCTTTAACCGAGTCTCCATCTGCTCGGCTTGTAGCATGGCTTCCTTGCCTGCGCCCACTTCGTCCTCTAGGGACCGTGCCAGCGAGAAAGATGTAGATGAAATGGATGGAGTTTCATTCCGACGAGGAGATTTCATTGCCATTGGACTCGGGCTTATTGGCTCCGGTGCAGTCGGTGTCTGAATCGACTCACCTGACTCAATCTCTGGTGGACTTGGAGATTTATCAGGAGCAGTATCCATGGGGATTGGGCTTTGACTCGGGCTTGGAGGGATTTCCTCTGAATTGCGAGCTTGCTCGTGGCCCGAGTCAAGCTCTATAGCAGGGTTCACTTCTTTAGCGGCTAAAAAGTTACACTCTCATTAGCATAAGGCGGTTCGCTTGTTTGCTCGGATGATATATTGAAAAAGTGTTATACCTTTCGAAGACACAACACCAGCGTCAAGCGTCCCCTTGGATCTATTTTTAGTATTTTCAGTTGCTTGGCTGGTGAAGCTTGCAGAAGGGACAACCCTGCAAACATAAATACGAAGATAATTTTTTTTTTCAATGCTCAGATTAAGGATTATATTTCGCATACTTACTTTGCAACGATGGGCATTGGTTTCCACATCCTTGATAGAGCGGCAGCCTTCCGAGGTTTTCGAGTTATGACTTTAACTGATCTTTTTCCTTTGGCTGGAGGAGGAGATGCTTGTTGCTCTGCTTCCACTCGGGCACGCTTGGTCGCCCGAGTGGTTGGTGTGACTCCAGTTAGATCCTGGTTCCTCTTGGTCCGACCCTCCCGAATGGCGTATGGGGAGGGCAAATATTCCACTTCATCTTCGCTTTCGTCCTCGTCGTCTTCATCAGTTTCATCCTCTGATTCTTCATCTTCTCCGACAGTGTGCCGACTTGGGATGGAGGTTGTCGGCGACACTGTCTCTTCAGTCATCGTGGACGGCGGCCAGTCACCTTGGATCCAGTCGGGCGGTGACGTGAACGACGACGAACCCCTCCTCATCTTCTTCATCTTCTTCAACTCCAGTTTGCGAGTCCCGACCATGGCGGCGGAGGAGGATGTGAAGTGCGGTTATGGGTGGAGGAGATGGGTGCGGCGGCGGATTTGGTGGGGAGATTTGGGAATGGAATGATGATTTTCTGATTCATTATTTATAGCAGGGAGGCCACAAGCGACGCGAGATCCTGTCCGTTCATCATTCAGATCTACGGCGCTCAGGGCTGCTGTAGTTTTGGCAAGTGAAGTTAGTGGGAGCCCTAATCGAGGCGCCATCAGCACCCCTCGTTGCCCTGGGGACATCGTGCAGAGGAGTTTCAGTTCTGCCGTGTTAGCAACTATGTATAGAGGCTTCCGCAACGCTTGCACTCGAAAGGCAAATAAATCAGCTTTGGTTGGATGCCCATTGTTGTTGCAGCTATGGTTATGTGAGATACTCCCTATTGGATGACCTTATGTCTCCATGGAGATACCTTTTGGGCATGCGGACAAGGCAAGGATTTACGGGCCAGATCTCAGTGACTTGCCTACTATAGGATCTGTTTAGGCACGGATAGAGGTACAATTCTATTGTGCAACAATTCATTTTATTCATTCTTTCTTTATGTGCAAAAGTGTTGCTAATGTTTTTATGTTCCCATGTGTAGAGGCAATTTGCGCATGACCAAGTGAGGAGTTGTTATCCGTCCTTCACGTTGCAGTTTGATACTTTGCATGAGGATCGGGTTATCTGGGAGCCTTACTCGCATGCGAGTATATCAGTCAAATGCCCAGTAAAGATACCTGAATTGTGCACTACAGATCAGCACTACTAGATGACGAATGCCAACTTGGTGTTTGACGTGACGCTTGAGGAGATGGCTATACCTAGGGTTATGAGACAATTTGGTCGATTCCAATCGGCTAAAATTCCAAAATATCCTCACGTACCTGCACACGTCCACAAGTAAGTTAGTTCAGATTTATGTGCCCATACAACTAACCCTTAGATCACAAAAGGTGTGACACATCTGTCAATCTTAGGTAAAACCGCCTAGGAGGAAACAAGACTCTGGCTACTTGGATTCAGAGCATTGGACCTTACATTCAACTTAGACTAATGCGTCGACAAATATCTGGGAGGAGGTTCGTGGTTTTCAGTGGGAAGAGTACTTGTTGTATCTGCGGAGTTACCGACATACGACGAGGAACTACTTGGTGCCGTCGGCTAATCTTGATCAGATGGAGGCCCCTCGCATCACTGATACGTACCCAACTGAATCTGTTGTGGGAACCAGACCACACACGGTAAGTATCATGTGACTCATTTATGTAGTTCTATCCTCATAACTTGAACATATCTAGTGGGTTAACCCTCCATCTACAGGGTGAGTTGACTACAGAGGAGCGGTAGGATGTTTCAGCTTTATTGCAGAGGGTGGAGATGAGGCATCATATCCCACAGCAAGAGCACGTCTCACTGTTGAGGTGTATTGATGACAAGCTATGAGAGATTTACGCAGCTATTACATGCAGACGATCTTCTGATGTTGCTATTCCTTGCTCGGCTCATCGTTCGCCACATCCCGCCATGTATCGTCCGGAACCTCGGCCAAGGGCTTCACCCTCATGTCAATCCTACGTGCCGCCGCCACCTCCTTCACAACCAGGGAACTCATCCTGGAATTATCAAATGGGCCGAGGTGACACTACTTTGTACTTTGTTTTCTGACTATGTTTCTAGAAATCAATTTTACACATGTAACTTTCCTACAGTAAACAACCTGCGTGCCTCGACGCCACAGTTCATGCAATCTGTGCACTCACCGATGCTCAGTGGTTCGTTCTTAAACGGCGGTGACGATGACCATGGTGCACACATTGGGCGATTATCAGACTCAGTCAGTGTTTCACACTCCATCACCACCACCACTCACACAGGAGACACAGACCGCGGATGACGAGGGTCACTATGGTCATGGTTATCGTGAGCCTCATCCACCGGCTCAGCGCTTCTCGCCTTCCGGTCCTCGTCCGACGAAGCCACAGCTTCGACGTCGTCCCCGGGGGTGATATGATTATCTATTTATGAGCATATGTCCATCCATGTTAGTTTCAGACTTTTCTCATGTGTGAGTCATTATCTATGTATGAGACAAGCTTTTATATATGTGTTACTATCGCACTTGCTTACATGTGTGAGCCATTATCTTCGTATGAGACATATTTGTTTTCATGTTACTTTCAAGTTTTCTAGTTCATATGATAATTCCGATGAAGAGATTGCAAAACAATAGAAATTGCGACACACTACAACAGGAAATTAAGATACAACATAATGCTTCTAGAATAAGACACTACAAACTAATTCTACAATGTCGTGCAACCACTACATGAAGTCATCATCACTATTCTCGCTAACATGGGGCCTCCAGAGGTCTTCACGATTGCGTCCAAATGTTACCTCAACTAGTTTACCTGGCATAAACTCATTAGCGGAATCGTAATTGGCATCGGCGCCCTTTGATGATGCTACGCTCTTACTTGATCTACCAGTCTTCCAGCTGGCACAACCCTTGAATCTGTTTTTCGCTTTCTTGCTTGGCATAAAGTCATCATCATCGTATTCAATCACTTTCTTGGAGCTAGCCCCACCCCTCGCCGATGCAGCACTCTGTCACAGTACTCTCACCTCTGGTATAAGGCCCCAGATACACTTCATCCATCCAAAGTTGAAGGTATCCTTGTTCAACGATTCCGCATCCTCGGGTACCTCTGAAAATTAGAAACATCAATAAAAACAGAGTTACATACGAGTGTATGGTCTAACCGGGTGAAAGCTGAGATGAAAATTACCTTAACGTGGTGCTCATATTGCTTTTGCAGAGAGTTTATTCTTGGATTTTCAACAAGTAAAGGCCTACCAGTAATGTGGTCACTCATATGTTTCAATTCGGCAATTCTATCCCACCTTCCACGCAACCGGAAAAGTTCTTGTCGAATCTCTTCTAATTTCCTTTCCGGGCACTTCTCCGGGAGGCCGGGCCGGGAGAAATACTTACCCAACTCAGTCAGGTGCCTATCACTACTAACTAATTCTTCAAAACGCAGACGACCCATATTATGCCTCTGCATTCTTGCGGCGTTGCACAAGAGAAAATGAGACATCAGTGGAGTAGAACTACAAGAATTGTCGCCCGACATGACTGAAAACATTGCCAAGGAAAGATGAAGAAGACAATAGGGAGGGGACGGATTTATAGAATGAGGGTAAGGGGTTGGCTGGAAAAAAGAACGGGAACGTTAAATGGTTAAGGCGGGAAACAAAGTAGAAACAAATTGAAAAAAAATGTACTCTTCGTCTTAGAGGAAACCGAAGAGAAGTCTTCAGCCTACGGGAAACCGAAGAGAGGTGTCATGAATCTTCGCTCCCTTGTTTACGTGAAGAGGTGAGCCCCATAACACTCTTCGGCCTAGAGTAAACCCAAGAGGTAAGCCGAAGATTGCTCTTTGGTCTAAGCGTGGTCGAAAAGTGCCCCTTCAGCCTAAGTGTGACCGAAGACAAGACAGGCTCTTCGACCTGAGTGAGGCCGACGGGTCATAGTCTTGATTTTTTTCCAAATTAGGGAATATACTTTTGGAATTTGTTATAAAAATAATATTTAAAAAAAACTCTTCCGGACGAGTCCGACGAGCGTGCTTCACGCTGGGTGTCCTCGAGATGATCTCGACAGTGTGCCGGCCGGTGGACGAAGCGAGCTCGCGGAGGACGATGGCGGCACTGGCTCACATGAACATGCATGGCGTGGTGGTCACACAGGCCCTGCTCCTGGTCTCCCTAGCTCTCATGGTGCTATCATCATGAGGCACACACACGGCGCCTGCGGTAGAAGGCGGTGGCGCGGTGGTGGTGCCGGCGGCGGACTGCTCGGTGACGGTGACCTCTCGCCCCGGAACTGCGAGGTGGAGTGCTGGAGGCAGCACGGCGGGATGGGGGCATGCGCCGCCGACGGGTGCGGCTGCGTCGTCTGCGCCAAGTACCCTCCCTCCTCCGTCGCAAAGGGAAAATGATAGTACCGATAAACCAGCTAGTAGCTGATATAGGATTCAGACATACATACATACATACAGTGTTCTATGCAGCCGCAAGAAACAGTGTTCTATGCAATAAAAAAGAGATACTCCTATATTACTTACTCCCTCCGTTTCAGAATGTAGTGCGTATAGATTGTTTTTCTTTTCCTTCTCACAAGGCGACTGGGGAAAGCCTTACTCCCCTCGATCTCCGCCGGCGAGCCCGTGGATTCGCCTCCCCTCCGCCTGCCACTCCGACGGCCGGTGGCAGGGAGGGGATTTCTGGTGCCTCGTATCCGGCTAGTAGATAGTAGGGTTTTAGTTCTCGCAGGGGGCGTTTGGATTGATGGCGGCGCTTCTTCTTCGGGTCAGTCTTCCGGACTCCGATCCTCCTCAAGTTCGTTCGCTGGGATGGATTAGACGGAGCTCCGGCGTAGATTCCTGCCAGCTTCTCGGGGCAGCTAGGTTATGGTTTCTCGGCGTGCGTACGCAACGGCGATATTTGGTGTCAAATTCTTCAGATCGATTCAAGGATTCAACGGCTACTATTGCGGCTCCGGAACGTCCTTAGGGGCACGTGTACAAAGACTCACCGGCTGTCATCAATAAGGTCAGGCCGGCTCTGGTATGGGAGCGGCGACATTGGCGAGTTCTAGCGGCCGCAATGGTCGTTCGGTGGTCCATGGACCCCAATGTATTTTTTTAATTATGTTTGAGGTGATTTGTACTTCCGTTGAATCTTTACAATAGATCTAAGCTTTTTGCAAAAAAAAAGAGAATGTAGCGCGTATAGTTTTTTTCTAGAAGTCAAACATCACAAAGTTTGACCAAGTTTATTGAGGAAAATATCAACAACAGTAATACAAAATAAATATAATACTCCCTCCGATCCAAAATAAGCGTCACAGTTTTAGCTCTAAGGTTAGTTTATTTGTCGTTCAAAACGACGAAACTTATTTGTCCACTACTCTACATTTTAAAATTCTAATCAGTACCAGATATGGACAGATGAAACTGGTCACAAACTTGTCGAACTCACAAAACTATACGCTTGCCAACGCCAAACCAATCCTCACTGCGATGTGCATCTCTGGATCGTATTCGGTTCAAATACTAGTGGAAAAAACAGGTGTACCGTGCGCATTGCCACTTTGCAGTCGTGTGACATCTCATCAAGCAGAATTCCATTCCCCCCTCTCTGTCTGTCTCTGTACACACTAACAGCCTAAAGAACCAATAGCACTTCTCCCCTGGCTTGCCAGCCAGCCAGCCAGGTGCTACCTTTCGGGTATGGAGTCCGGCACGGAGAGCCTGTCGGAGCCGCCGTCGTACTTGCTCTGCACGGGCGTGGTCCGCCTCGACTGCCGCTTGGTCGCCACGATCACCTCCTCCGCGCCGGGGTTGTCGGCGACGTAGAACTTGTCAACGTCATCGCTCTTGAACACCGGGTGCAGGTACGAGTCCGCCAGGTACGCCTTCAGGTCGAAGTTGGGCTCCCTCGCGTGCTCCAGCGTGTCCTTCCTCATCGCCTCCTGTGCAAAACCAGAGAAACACCTTCAGACTTTCGGCAGTGAGGAGGACAAGGAGGAACCAAGTCGACGACGAAGAGATTATTAGCTTCCTCACAAACGTTACCTGCAGCGGGTTCCTCACAAACGCGGGTTTGTACCGGTGCGTGCAGTACTTGTGGAACCAAAAGGTTAATATGGGAAGAACGAGGAGAACTGGCGTCGCCTCCTCCAAACCTTTTGTGCTCAAGAGCCCAAGGAGAAGCAGCTGCGATGCAATCAAGGCTACGATTATGCGCAGATGCACATTGGGCCAGAACTGCGCACCACTCTCGTATCGTTGATGGTAGACATTTATGATCTGAAACAATGTAGGATCAAGTAAGGAAACTAAAAATTCAGAGGTTCATCATATTCGAAGATTATCGAAAAATCTCAGAAGTAGCAGGAAGAGCTATTTACCTGGTGGCGGTAGACAACGTATCCCAGCGCAAAGAATACCAGTATAAAAGGTAGCAAGAGCGGTGTCACTGCAGCATACACAAGACCAAGCAAGAAATATAGCTGTATTCGAGGCTCAGACCAGTAAAAACAGATACTGCCCGGATCCATTGCCTCTTCTCTGTCCTTCTCCGTCTTGACCAAGAAAAAGTTTTTCAGGTGGTATAGTACAAATGCCCTTATTCTCAATATTTCAAGAGATACACCAGCCCAACCATCAACCATTACGTATGTTATGAAAAATGTTGCCTTCATTGGTATGGCTACACCAATGATCCTTGGTATGCTGCAAAAAAAGCAATTTAGACTCACTGGAGATAGCGATCACCATTCAATTTAAGAATGTGAAGAACAGATTTTCAGATGCATGGTAAAAAAGTGTAAAACTGAAGATCAGTGCGCAATAAGGAACACAAACAAAAAATACCAACAATAACTAGTATGTTAAGTAAAAAAGCATCAGCAGCACCTAGCACAGGTCACTACATACAGTGATGTTCCAGCCAAGTCCACGAGTTAGCTTTTACCGCTGGGTACCACAACTGACCTAATTCCTTTGCCAATTTCAAGAAACTATATGTGTTGGTCTAATTTAGAGAAAGTTAATCAGAATTCTAATATATACCATGCATTAAGCGTAATTCATGTTTGTTTCTAAGACATGAGTTCTCCATAAGTCAAAGAAGCTAGGCCAGGTCAGGGTTCACAAACTGTAACCAAATGCAAAATCATAGTCTTTTTCCCAAAGCGGGTGACGACCATTCCGTCCTGGTACCATTAAAGCCAAGAAGGCGGACATTTTTCTTCCAAGAATAATATATCATGATACACTGCCCACAAAGTTATCACGGACACACTGCTAAATCTGGTGAGGACTCCTCCCATAATAAGGTGAAGTAAAAATATCATCACCGGAAAATGCAACGTCATGCTTAGGAAAGATAAGATAAAATGCAACTGACCAACCACATATGACCTACATGTTGCAGCAAACTTATAAATGATGTGCTATTTATACACCTTTTACTCTAAGTGCATAATTGGTAAATGTGTCTGTACGGGACATACTCATTAGCTGACGCATGAAGGTAGGTATTAAGCTGCTCCAAAGCAGATCCTGTAACGATGCTCCCCAAAAATACATTGAAGAACAAGAATATAAAATACTTGGATGCAGTTCTTCGCTCTAGTGATGACTGTGATATCAATCCTTCAAACTGTGACATGTACATCAGTATAGTTGGAAGCACTATCAAGAAGATCTTCAGAGCAAGTCCAGGAAGAAACCCTTGGATGAATGATTTAATGGAAGGTCTGGAATATAGTTGACAGGCAGAAATCAGGAGAGGACATCAATATGACATCTCAACAATAAACTTTCACACTGATTCTACAGCAATGACGGAAAAGCTATGGAGACGCCACAAAACTGGGGAGTAATAAACATTGTGAAAGTAGACTTACGATTCAATTAAAGGTTTTAGAAATGGTAGTGCCTTCTCTATGCCTTCAAGATTTGCAAGAGTCTGTACGAATGCTATTGGAATGACATAGAAGAAGTTGAGGAAGAAGAAGGCCACGCCAATTATCAACCTCCTGACTGTGAGGGAAACAAAGGGAATAGATAGATTACTCCAGTACACATCACGAGGTTCTGGAGCCCATTCAGTCAGCCAAAGGGTTGGGTTGCTGGTTTGTTGTGTCTGTGCACAAACAGCTGCACCCCACCGTGAACGAAAAGAAACAAAGGCTGCTGGCATAATTGACTTAGGATCCTTCATGACCTTTTGACGCTCTTCAGCTTCCTGTGTATTGTCAGGTATTAGACTATGTATACTGACAGTTAGCTGTAAGCAATAGATAACCTAACACTTAAAAAGAACAAAGAAAGATTAAAAATCTAGTCAAAACGACAACATGCATAGACGAATAGTACAAAGGTTTACATGAATACATATTTTGTAACTTACTTCCTTTCCTATCTTTTCAATCTCTGATTTGCAGTGATCAATAGCATCCACTTCAGAACCAAAACATCCAAGAAAGCCAGTCTGTAATTTAAGTCCAAAGATAGGCAAAGGAATTAAAAAACAGACCCGAATACAATGATAAAGCAATAAATGGGTAACTATATTTGCAGACCAACCTTAGTTGTTGGCCTTTTGGATTTTCGCTCAAGCTTGTTTTGGTAGTAATCAAGCCAATTCCGCATTTTCTTCTTCTTTTCAACCAGATCAGCAAGTTTATTTGCATTGTAAACTGTCTATTGAGCAACAAGACATAAAAGATTAGTCCCCTACATAAATCATCTGAAGAGGTATTCAGCAAGAAAGAAATGCAATATAAGGCTTAAACACAATAATTAGTTTTAAGGAAAATCATAGTTATTATTTTTAACGAAGTAGCTAAACGACAAACTGTGAACCCAAATACCATCATATGATTCATGTCGTGCTATAGCATATCAGTACCCTGATAATTGCTTTGCACTGCACACTTCCTTACATTTGGATTAGCAGATGATTCTTCAAATAGGAGATGTTCCAAAATTTAGTGATTACCTGATGTTTCAGATAATGATCAGGATGATTGACAAGGAAGAAATGTTCCACAAGCTCGCTAACTGATTCATCGGGGTCTGGTGGTATGTTCCGTACAAGAACCTACAATAAAAATACATTGATGACTCAGAATCAAAAGAATAATCGGAGAACCATTAATCTAGACAAGATCATTCTACTGAGATCATTGCTGTATGCAGCATTCCTTTTTCTAGAAAAGGGATCTAAAGTCTAAACTGAGCTCATGTATAAGTTGCAGTCACAAAGGTGCTTTATACCAACAATTTGCCAGAAAAATCTGCTCCAGAATTTGCTATCGAATTTTAAAATAATAGGAACATTTAAATGTTTATCAAGTATACAATTCGAATTTTGAAATAATAGGAATATTTAAATGTTTCACCAAGTTACACAATAACAAAAAAAGAAAAATCCATTGTGTAATCCTTATAGTCCCACAATTTGCTACTCTGCCAGCACCTTTTGACTTATCCAAACTTACATACAACACCCTAAACATCCCAATCTACTAAATAGGAAGAGTATAGGTAAATGGGTATACATACAGTGAACTGATCCGGTCGGCGTTTCTCTGAAGCAAGAAAGCGCAACCTCATAGTCGCGACTCTTTCATACTCATTCTTAAGTACATAGCAGGTCCAAAACGTAAATACATAGGCCATAACCAAGTGAGCTATAAACCTGCACAAAAAATGGAAGCATGAGCATAATCATGAACATACAAGAATGAACGAACCTCTAACAATTATGGGTGGAAGATTTATGTTGCGTGGCTGATATGCAACAACATGCTTTTGAGAAGAACAACTTCCTATAACTGGATTTTTTTATTTTATTTTTTTGACGGGCAGTTGCTAAATGCTAAGCCTGTACAGAGTGCTTGCACCTTACTAAAATGACACAAGAATGGTGCATTGCTCACCCAAATAAACACTAAGAATCCTGCAACTATAAGAAACTCATGTGCCTACAGTGCAAGCAGTATGCATATATAGATATTACTTGTGGCAAACCAGCGCCACTATTGAATATCTACAGCTTCTATGAAACAAATCAGCA
The DNA here is from genome assembly GCA_011799875.1 of Thinopyrum elongatum. Taxonomy (NCBI): domain Eukaryota; kingdom Viridiplantae; phylum Streptophyta; class Magnoliopsida; order Poales; family Poaceae; genus Thinopyrum; species Thinopyrum elongatum. The sequence continues at coordinate 33,601,470 of CM022297.1, read as the reverse complement.
AAGCATTTTCATAATCAACATAAATAAACCATTTCTGCTACATATCCCGTTGCTCACCTCTTTGATCCATAAGGTATGTTGGATATTGAAAGGTTGTCAATATCACTGTGGACTACCTTCAAATCATCTAGCGTATCATTGGTCCAGTTCACAGGGACCAGAACACCAAAAGCAAGAATCGTAATCGGGACAAATATCTTCAGTCTGCAATGATTAGTTAAAAGTTCGTCAGCATATAGGCATCGAAAGATTGGGCACTTGACATGAAGGATGCTATGCGCAAAATGGATAAGTAATATAATGTACATATGCCCATCTGATGTTCCAAATACAGTGCTAAACCATTGTAATTAAAAATAATAATAAGGAAAAACGTGTTTGCATGACAGAAATGGGCCTGCTTATTAAAACCCACATGATTTGTGTGACCCCATTAATAGACTTCAAGTGTAAGTAACAACACAGGCAGAGCAGTAAAATTTGGCAACCTGTAGACATCATTCCCATGCAACATGCATGTAAAAAGCACTAAATTTGGTAGTTATGCTCCAGGTTTATGCCTTAAGAGACTGAGAATGATAAAAAAAATTGCTGGCACCAAAAAGAATCACATAACCAAGTAAGAATAAACAACAAAGACAAGCGGTTGCAAAGAGCCACCAAGAGCGCAAAGCTGCAGCAACGTACCCCGTGAGGTATATCCGTAGATAGACAACAGAATCGAGGCCCGCATGCTCGATCAACTCCTCCTCGGGCATCTTGAGAGCAGCCGGCATCCAGCTTAAGAACTTCAAGTATGACCTCAGGTTCAGGTTGACATACTTGGTCACGGCGGCGCCGGCGGAGGACGGGCTGTCTCGCATTCCCTTGAGGTACCATTTCGGGAAGAAGACCCTGTCGTTGACGGGCTGTAGCCGTAGGAAAGCGAATATCAGCAGGAAGATGGTGGCGGTCACTATGTTGAACGCCGCCCCGACGCCAATGTCTTTGATCGTAGCCATGGCTGTCCTTCAGATGACTTAGCTTGACAGAGAGCACGGCCTGCACATGTGGATCGTATGATGTAAGAATGACTGAAACCAACCATATGATGCAATAATGTCATAGCCACTTGTGAAAAGATAAAATTGCGCCACAAACATATGAAACCGATTGTGCACTGATTTAGTTGTACAACTACATCACCCTGGTTGCCAGCATGATTGCACACGTATTCGGTGCCCGAATGGACGACAAATGCCGGCCACTAATTTAGCGAAATTGCTTTGCACACGATCTTTGTACATACGATCTGATGTGTCTTCACTAGACAACATGCTGCATTGGTTTTCTTTTCCCGATGGAGATGGCTGACTGGACGAAAGCACATGCAACAACACATCGTATGTGTTTCCGACGTGAAAATGTCGTACGTATAGCAGCTCTGCTAATTTAGACAGACAAACGGACGGGCGCTCGCTGCCACATGTTGAAGCAGCAAGCAGAGCACAAGTGGCAGCCAAAGCAACCCCCAATGATGATTAGATAGCAAGCTGGTGGCGCTGGTGCACGGAAAGGAACCGGCAACGGAATCGAGAGCTGTGCCGATCAATCAATCAAACAAAGTATCCATCTCGTGGGGCGTGTGAATCAAATCAATCAAAGCTGATGGATGGGTTTGCGTATGTACTATCAGCCGGCCACCCGGAATCGTCGGAGCGTGGTATGTTTGACCCCGGAAAGGGAGAGGGTTTCAGATTCAGGGGCCCCGTGCCGACTTGCATGACAGCAACGGCAGAGGAAAAGGTGGGGTATTATTATTTGCCAGCATACATACTATTGGCAGCGTATCACGGGGGAATAAAATACGTGGTGGTGGTGGTGGTGGCGGTGGAGCAACTACGGGGGAAAAGAAGAGGTTTTTATTTTTGTCCTGTTTATGTCTGGATTTTGGCGAGAATAATAGTAGAAGATGGTGGTGGTGGTGGAGAAATTGGAGAAATCCGGTGGTGGTGGTGGTAGACGCACGGGAGGTGGAATAGTTGTGGCCAGCGGCGTTGCTTAGCAGCTAAGATTTCGCGAACGAAAAGATTAAAAAAAATCGTATTTATTTTTGGCTCCTCTTGTTCCAGCAATGCGGAAAGGATGACGAAATCATGCGGGGTTGGGGATGATGAAACCTCCAAATTAGCTGCGCGGATCGGAACTCAATCCAGCTGCACGGGAAACGACGGGGGACGCGATCCGCGGCGGCTGGCGAGCGAATACCGGTGCGTATCCCTTGTGGGCAATCGGTCGAACAGTTGGGCGGCGGCGGCGCAGAAAGCGCTCGAGCCCGGCTACCCTACCCCATCCATCCAACCGAAAGAGAGCTGAGGGGAGGGCAGAACAAGGAAGCAAGCAGGTAGAAGGAGGAGAAGCATACCTGGGCTGTCGGTCTCCGGTCGATCTCTCTCGCGGCCAGCCCCAAAAGCAGCTGCTGGTATCTCTGGTGGTGCTAGGGTAGGGATAATCCTCCCCTGCTCCTCCGCTTCCTTGCTTCCCCCGCAGCCCCCCTTCCTCCCCCTGGCGTGGCGGGGCGGATTGCTTGGCCGCCGCGCCGTATTTGCCGGCCGTCGGTTGCGTCCGCGAGCAGCCACGCCACGCCGGATTCGATGCTCTGCTTCGGCTCAAACCCCTCTCTCCTCTGCTCTGCTACCACTAGTAGTATATCTATCTATCTATCTATCTGGAACTCTGCTTCCGTTTTAAAAGGGCGGAGACGGAGGAGGCTCCCGATGGGAAAGCGAACGGAGGGGAAGCAGATATCGGGATGGATGGATTGGTTCCGGAGCGCAACGGTCACCTCGGCTGGGCTGAGCTAGAGCCAAGCTGTGCCTGTGCCTGTGCGTGCCCGGCAGGGAGAAAAGGGCCGGGCCGGGCCGGGCACGCGGTTTCGCCACGGCGAGGAGAGTCGGCCAGGCCCACCACCCACCCACCACGTGGAGGGGGCGGCGCCTGCGTCCGAATGGTACATGTACGATCGATGGGATCGGATCGGTCGACTAGCAGCCAGGCAGGGGGGTCCCGAACACGTCGCCGTCACGGATGATTCGGTTGGGGCATCTCCTCTCCTGCGATACCGGCTAGCGTTTCTTCTTATCAAATCACGGCAAGATCCAAATCCTCCGTGTTGTTTTTACGATATTTTTTCTTTAAACCGGCAAAATGCGTACGCTGCCCCTCAGGAAAAAAAAAGTAATTTTTTTTTTGAGGGATGCAATGCACGTTGATATCAGGTACAAAATTGATTGTCCATTCGTGTTGGGCAGAAAAACAATTGCATGTTAATATCAGGTGGGATATCAAGTACGCGTTAATTACATGCATGGACAGTCTATATTTGGTGGTAGTATGTTATTAATTGCGCGCTAAACATGATGAACGCTCGTCATTGGAGCAATATATGTCGTTCAATTCACACTGTTTAATGTCTAAGATTTGTTGGATCTACCCATTTGCCTCTTTTTATAATGGTCTAGGTATAGATTAAAGAGAAAAGTACGTTTTTCGTCCCTCAAGTTCCCAAAAAGTACAGACTTCGTCCTTCAACTTTTTTTGGTCTACTTTTGGTCCCTCAAGTTTCAAAACCGGTCAAGTTTCGTCCGAATTCCGGTTTCGCTAGAAAACAGGACACGTGGCGTGGTATTCTCTCTCCCCTCACTTGCCACGTCGGACCTGCCGTTGGGTCAAACAGACCGTCCACGCGACGCCGTCAGCTCACTCTCCGTCCCGACCTCGCGCTCTTCTCTTCCTCTTCTCTCTCTTCGTCCCGACCTCGCCGTCGCCTTGCCCGGCGCCGTCACCTTGCTCGCCGCCAGCGCCGTCACCTTGCTCGCCGCCAGCGCCTTGTTCCCCGCCGGCGCCATGCGAACTCGCGAGGAGATCCTTGGGTGGATGAGTGAGGACAGCAGTAGTTGTGCTCCTACACAGGTAAGTGCCAATTTGTGATCTAGGGTTAGGGATTTGGGGATTTAGGGTTCTTCCTTGGTGATTGAGGGACTAAGGGGAGGTGCTGCTCGGTGTTGTGTGTCGTTGAATAGGTCTATATGCCTGGCAAACTGATATCTGGCAAAGTGCCACTCGCAATCGAAGATCCAGAGTTCTGCGGCCTTGAAACCGAGAGCAGTTTTAGTTGTTTTTGTGGATTTTTGCCGGTGAGAAAGGTTGCTTATGAAGGTGTGAACACTAGCAGAAGGTTCATTTGTTGCATGCGGGAGGTGAATTTAGTTGTCGCATTCATTTCTTTCTACCAAATCTGTATGATAATGTTCAGATGAACTGATGCAATTTATTTGAATTTAGGATGAACAAGCATGTGATTTTCTGATGTGGTATGATCCTGAATGGTCTGCACCAGCGCAGAGATCTATCAATGCACTTTATGCAGATAAGTTGAAGGCTGAAGATTGTAAGATGGAATTGGAGCTCATGTTGGCCGATAAGATATCTGACATGGAAGAAAAAGAGAAGAAAAGCCAGCAGAAGATGTTATCCAAGATGAAGGCAATGAAGATGCAGCTAAACAAGAAGGATCTGTTTATCTGGGTGTCAGTTGGTAGCAATATAGCTTTATTTGCAGTGCTATCTGTGCTTATTGGACTGAAAATGTAATGTTTTAGTAAGTTGCGGTGCTAGCTGTTGCCAAGAAGTGAATGTAATAGGCTAAGATGCTATCTATGTTAGTTTGTTGTGCTTATAAGCACTGACCAGTTGTACCTATTTCAGTTGACATTATAAGCACTGAATTATTCTGTACTAAATTGTGCTCTATGCTCTACATATTGGCTTGATCTCTCTTTGGCATTTGGACAGCAAGTAGGCACACTTAAGAAACATAGCCCAGGTTCATCTTGTTCAGTACACAAACAACAAATTTTATGAAGGAAACAAACAACAGTGTTCAAATTTAACTGGACACATGAGATAAGAAGGAAACAAACACACAGGTTTTCTGAACATACACACTGGCCTCACTCAAGTAGCCTGCTGGGCACTTTTTTTGCTCTTTTATTTGCTCCAGTGTAGTTGGTGTTAGCAACTCCAGAACTGAAATTCATAGTAACTCCTGAGCTGCTGCTAACATTGACATGAACATTCTTCACAGTGGCCTTTGAGGTAGCAGTGACCTTGCTCTGAGGTGGTTTGAAAGGCTTGAATCTGATAGCATTTGAAGGTGGCCTTCTTGAAGTAGATGGAATGTCTGATGGAGCTTTTCTCTTGCTACTCACATTTGTGCTTTCCTGTGAGGGTTGCACAGGACCCTGCAAGCATTTTCATTAAGCTATGTTTGACATAAATAAAGGAGTGTTATTGCACTGAAAATAAGGTAGGAACTCACCTTTGTAGTTGGCCTAGAACTAGCCTTTGTAGCTGGCCTAGAACTGCCCTTTGTAGTTGGCTTTGCACTAGAATTCCTAGCAATTGTGGCACTGCTAGCAGATGGTTTAGGAGCAGTACACTTTGTTTTGAACTGCTGTTATAATTCCCTGAGAAAAGAAAAAAGAAATTGTTAATTATCATTTCCAATTTGCATAAAGTAGCAATAAATTATGGAGATCTCTAAATATGAGATGGACAGATTATATGTAGCACTCACTTTCTGCTGGTCAGATATGAACACCCAGCCTTGACCATCTTCCACTTCCAAATCTCTAAACAGTAAATCACAGAACCAATCCCATGAGTCATTATTCTCCTTCTCAACTACTGCCCATGCAATTGGGTACATTTGGTTATTTGCATCCCTCCCTATAGCACAGAGAAGCTCTCCATTTGTTGCTCCTTTGAAAAAACATCCATCCATTCCTACTACTTTTCTACAACCTGCCTTGAAACCTTCTTTCAGAGCAGCCAAGCACACATACATTCTCAAAAATGTTGGTACTCTTTCCTTTGGATCAAGTTTGACAACAACAGTGCTTCCTGGATTGCTCCTCAGCAATTCCAACTGATAATCAAACACTTTTGAGTATTGGAACTTGGTGGAATCATACACTCTCAGCTTCACAATTTGTTTTGCTCTCTTAATTTGTGCTGTGCTCACATTTGCAAACATGTCCTCTTGCACATGTGCTTTCAAGCTGTCAATCTTCCATCCTGGGTGGCCTCTAATGAGCTTATCATATTTTTGTGCAATCCTCACTGAAGTGACCAGCTTGTTGTCCTTCCTTTTTGGGCAACAATGCTTATCTCTGAAAGATGTCACCTGCCAACTATTGCACCTACTTGTCCTACTAAGTAAACAGAACCAGGGGCATGTCCCCCAATCACACTCAGCTCTGCACCTTACAGAATCATTTTTCTTAAACCAAATTAACCTTCTGTGATGCAGTCCATAAGTAATTATTGCTTTTCTGAACTCTTTCTTTGATTCAAATTTCTGTCCAAGACAGAACTCTGGTACTTCTCCTCTGTCTTTGTACACAGGATATTTTTTAGGTTTGGTGACAGCCTCTCCATCACTGTTTTCTTCAAAAGAGTCATCAAAATCTGAGCTGTCTGAGTAGCTTTCAGCAGCTGAATCCTCTCCAACAAGTTCCCTTGAACCTACTGCTGCATCTGTAATGAACACTTCATCTAAAATGTCTATGTTGCCAGCCCTGAGTTTCTTCTTGTACTCCACATAGTCAGCACTGATCTTTCTTGCTTCTTCATCATCCTCAGATGCTAACTCATCATCAGGTATGTAATCACTGTCCTCTTCATCAGACTCTCCATCTTGTGCATCAGTATTCCCATCTAATCTGAGGACTTGCTCTTCTGGCATAACTACACTTAAGGGGGTGAACTGTTCCTCTTCCTCTTCATCAGAGCATGCTGTTGCAACTGATTCTTCCTCATAATCCCTATCAGCCCCATCAGCAGGAGCATGCTTCTCAACATACACATCTGCAACTCCTCCATCACAAACAAACTCAGCCATCTTAACAAGAGTGTTGTCATCATGCAGAAAAACAAGTCCATCATTCATCTCTTTTCCTGGAACTAACCAATAAAACTGACATTGTATCCCCTCCACATCAGTGCAATGATCTCTTAAATGCCCCAAAAGCTCGGGCAAAGAAAGCTTATCTCTGTCAATGTCTGACATAGCTTCACTGCCTCCCAAATACATCATGTGGTTCCCATTCTTCACAAATTCGCCATTATAATGGAACATGACATGAATTAAATCCAGAGGATCCATTACTCCCTACAATAGATGGACACAAATTTCAGATTCGGCTACACCCTAAATGGATGGCATCTACCTACGTATCCTAAAGAATATACGCAAAAAAACATACCCGAAGGTCTGCCGATGGTCGCTGTCCTGATAGTTCTCGTCGTCGCCGATGTATACTGGATCGGCGCCGCCGCAACCGCAACACTACACCCGCCTGCGCCGCCGCGTAGATCTGCGCCTAGGTGTACTGCATCGGCGCCGCCGTAGCTTTTCTCAAGGGCGCCGCCGTCCCTGGCTCCGACGCCAACGCCGACCACCACGCCAAATCGGGATCCGCCGCCACCAAGCCTAGGGTTTGGGAGAGAGGTCACAGAGGAAAGGGAAAAGGGGAGAGAGTGAAGACGGCGTCGCGCGGTCGGTCTGTTTGACCCAACGGCGGGTCCGACGTGGCAAGTGGGGGGAGGGAGAATACCACGCCATGTGTCCTGTTTTCTAGCGAAACCGGAATTCGGACGAAACTTGACCGGTTTTGAAACTTGAGGGACCAAAAGTAGACCAAAAAAAGTTGAAGGACGAAGTCTGTACTTTTTGGGAACTTGAGGGACGAAAAACGTACTTTTCTCTAGATTAAAAGAAAGTAGACCTTTACAAGTCTGCGACTGCAAATATAAGAAATGTGTAAGTCGATATTTTTGGCCGTGGGGTCTTCATCGGCCATCACCACCCATGACCATTGGTTATCCCTCTTTCATGTCTCCAACTGTGACGCCACAACTCGTTGTCGCTCACAACGCCATTCCTGGCTCTTGGATAGTCCTGGCTCGGTCTCGCCGGGGTCAAACGCTCCTCGCTACCGTTCATCATGACCCCCCCCCCCCCCCCCCTATCTAAGGCCTCTGGGTGAGCTTGTATTGTCTCCAAAATAAACTTGTGTTAATTCACATTTTAGATGATGTACAAATAACTAGTGCGAAGTTAAAAATTAAAATCTAAGGACGTTATGATTTTTGGTCCGCGGCCAAAAGAGCATGCCAAGATGTTTTCTAATACGGCGGATGTCATGGGATCCGGGGTGTGTATGTCTTCGGTGGATCCGATTTTCATTCGTCTGTGTGCATGTGTCTATAGGTTTGATTTTTCCTATCCACACTTCTCTTCATCGGCGGCAGTTGATGTTCTGGTGCGCTTGTCCTTTGAGAACTTACCGCAATGACTTCCGACTGTCTAATAAAACAAGGTTTGTCAGGGGGTGCGCCTTCGGCTCATTTCAGTGTTTGTAATCGTCGCTAGGTGGTCTACAGACATGGATGCAATTTTTGTTATTTCTCGTGTTCTTTGTACTACCATGATGTTTAATAAATAGATTGAAAGTTTTTCCGCAAAGAAGAAGAAGCAGAAAATGTTTTCTAGTACGCACATTTCACAAAGAAGCCTTTGCACCAAACTAAAAATAATATGCATCATGCTCCATCATCCATGATTTTAATGAATTTATCAAAACGTCACTCCCCCCGTTTCATAATGCTGTGTATATGTTTTTTTAAAGTCAAATCTTACAAACTTTGACCATTTTTTTTAGAGAAAAACATTTACATCTAAAATAACAAGCATATTTCACTAGATTCATAATAAGAACTAGTGTTGGTAGTGTAGACATAAAAAGTTTTCTCTATAAACTTAATTAAAATTTATAGAGTTTAACTTTTTTATTTTAAGAAAAATATACACACCACAATATGAGAATATGTTTCGCACAGCCGGGAGCATTCGGTCCTGACCTCACTTGTCAGCTACTACCAGAGAAACGCTTGCTAGCGAGCTTGCTGCATGCTCCTCCGCTTCCGCTTAAGCTCTTCACGTCGGCCGAGCTAAAGCAGACTGGCCAACAGGGACACGGTTTTGCCACGGCGGTACGTCCGTCGACGTACATACACGTCGCGCGAGTCGACTAGAAGGGGTGCTACGTCCTCGGATGTCACTGTCACGGGGGTGCCACTACAGTTTAAGCCAATTCGTGGCTTAAAATCAAGTATATTGTACAATAATACGCCTCGACCCTTGTCACTGTTACTTGGATTTCCGGTGATGTTACGGTTAAGAGATGGAGGTAGTAAAATCGTACTCCCTTCGTCTCATAATATAAGATGTTATTGTATGTGATATATTGTACTCTCACTTAGTGATCTAAACGCTTTTATACTTCTTTACGGAGGAAGTAGCAGTTACTTCCGGACGACTTGAGTCATTGGCAGACACCGGCTGCGAGAGACCGAGAGATGAGGATGATCAAATTTGCTGCACCAGAGAGCGCAGGTGCATATTTTGATGAGAGCGTAAAAAAGCGCAACTCCAAAAAGCAACGGTTTGCCCGAAACGCAAAACATACTACTATGTGCACATGGCATGTTTTCAGTTTTTTTTTCTAAAAGTTTACAACATATACTTTATAAAAGAAAAAAAAATCAAACTAAGCAGACGAGCTCGGAGCAGCCAGTCCACTCTCCGATTTGTTTCCTTTTGCTCAAGCTAAATTGTCTATATTTTCCCTCCTCTATATCAGTATCAGTGTTACCCTCTCAAACACTGTGATCGAGGTGAGGTGAATTGAGAAATGCCGCCTAAATTTGACCGTGATGATTTGTAATATTACTACGGTTGTTATTATTGTTTCATCAGGTGGAATTGTCTATTATTGTTTCCATCAACGACTCAGCGTACGAGGACTAATCTTCTTCTTCCGCGTTATTCTAAACCGTAACCTCAGCGCCTTTTATTTGACATAAATATAATAAACGACACGTTACGTAGTCTTGGAGCGCCCATGCCATTCGACACCAGTGGCGGTTCTCACATTAAATCACACAAAAACGAAATTGAAGTCGATGCACGTGCCAAGTTATTATAAACCAGTGGCAGTTTCAAAATTAAAATAGAGAAAATGTAAAAGAAGTCACGCATGGTCGATATGTCCGAGTGGTTAAGGAGACAGACTTGAAATCTGTTGGGCTACGCCCGCGCAGGTTCGATCCCTGCTGTCGACGATTTTTTCCTTTTAAGTTTTTATTTTTTTTTCCTTTTTTTATCTCTTCCTTTTCCTTGTCATTTTTCTCGTCGATCCTCAGTAGTAACTTTTGTAAATTCCTGCTGTCGACGCATTCCATGATTATTTTTTACGCCTTTTTTCTTACCATTACCAGTCTCCCCCTCAAGTACTTCCTCTTTTCTTTTCTTTTTTTAGATTTAGATAGAAAGATCAGAACATGCTCCTCCAGCTGCTTAACATCACTGTCTATATGATCACAACAATTTCAAATATATTCGTTGAATGTGCTTCATCCAACAGTCGAGAGATGGCAAATCTCTTCAGTCACAACACACATGGCTGGGTTGTGATCACCGTAATCTTCTATCGTGGAGTGCCCATTCAAACACGGACGCCAAAACATGATTTGCCTCGCGCTAACCCTCCCTGTTTTTCTCCAACATATAGTGTAAAATAAATAAGATAGTGATAGTGATTTGCCTCGCCACGTATTTCTTCATCATCCGACACCCTGTTCCTGTATCCCACATCGCTAGCCGCCATCGGCCCCAGGGATAACATCACCCGAGGAGCTTGCACACGCTCTATGCCGGGGCCCTCCAGCGTCTTGAGCGTTGAAAGATAACTTTTGGCAATGCAACTCGATGTATTGATCGGTGCATAAAGCACGTATATATGGGTGTACAACGTGGGCCTCGACCTCTACTATACAAGGACCAAGAGGTGGGCCAGGATATACAATATACATGCAAAACCATATATTCAACATTGAGCAGTTGAATTGGTAAGCATTGAGATGGTTTTCTTTCATTGTCGGTGCCATTTCAAAAGTACAGAAAATCGGTTGTTCACCATTACAGAAAGAAAGATTGATGCTGACATGTGCTCCAGGAGTAATACCCATTTGGACCTCTCTGGAGTTAGAGCTTAGTTTCTGCTGCTTCCCCTGGCTGTTGGCTGTGTAGCTGTAATAATTTTGAACCAGGTTTTTTTTTTCGTTTCTTTGTTGAACATGCCTTTAGCATGATGTATGGATGGATCTCTCTGGTTTTATTCAAGAATGGAGCCGGGGGTTTCCCGCCCTCCTGATGTCTAACAAAAATTCTTCTCAACGCGCCAAAAATTATAGTTGGTGGCTGAATACAACTTACTTCTGTGGTGAACGGGTAGCAGAACGCTCAAGAGTCCCTAATTGCCGCCCGCGAATGCGAGAAGATCATATTGGTGATATTGTTCTGCTCTTCCGAGTGATGAAGGATCGTGCGTTTTGCTCTCTCCCCTGACCCCTTCTTCCTTCTTTAGTTTGTACTCCCTCCGTAAAGAAATATAAGAGCGTTTAGATCACCTACGGAGGGAGTAACTATTTTCTCCTCTATTTTCTCCTTCTAACTGCAATGAAAAGCAGTGGCCCTGCCTTTTCGTCCAAAAAACAAAATGAAGAATCACAGGAACCGACAGTGTTCTGAATCAAGGGCCAGGTTTTTGTGGGAGCAAGGAACATTTCGATTGTTGTGTGAACGATGCATTCCTGTCAGCTTTAATGATCTTCACTTCCATTTTACTTCCCCGCATTTTTTAAAAACATGGTACCCTATCAGTGAAAGTTTGAAAGAGAAGTGTCGCGGTACGCCAAAATTTAGTTGATTAATTACGAGAAGATAGCATCTACTTTCTTTTGAGAAAATTTGCGACATGCTCATCAACTATCAAGGCAGTACAAAAAACACTAGAAGCATCTAGGTGCATTGACGACCTAGCGACGACTATAAGCAGTGGAAGTGTCAGATATACACGAAAACTCAAAGCATGGAAAATTGTGTCAAAGACATAGACGCACCAACTTTGTTGCCATTTGGCACTGCTTACCGATGTCATCCTAACATTCATTTTTTAGATAGTAAATCCTCCCGTAGGGAGCAAGGACGGGAAAGTAAGATCCGATACTCTTAAACAGTGGCATCGAACTGGTAAAAGAACTACCACTAAAAGAAAGAGATTAAACCAAAAAAAAAAATTGTGACAATGGTTGGTTGTTGCTATGTGCGTGCTTATCTGAATAGGTTTCCCTCCATTCCATTTTGTGACCTTCTTGATGACCTAATTATTATTATTATTTTGCGCTAAATTGATGACCTAATTAGCATTTGAGAAATAAAAAATTCCCACATGGTAAGGTATTCTTTTGTCTTCCAAAGTCATACCATATATTGAGACCTACCTCGCAAAAAAAATTGAGACCTAGAGCCAAATGAAATCTTCAGGTTTAAAGGTTTTTCTTTTCTTGTAAAGATGAACCAATAGTCATTTTATATCTTGGCAGCTTTGTGAAAAGAATGAGCACTACATTTTTCTTTCAGACTCTATAGTCATCAATGAGACAATGAGCACTCATTCGCATTTGGCAATGCAGCTTTGTGAAAAGAACACACTTCTTTCCTTTTCCAAGTCTTATACATTTAGGAACAGAGAGAGTAGTTATCAACGAACATTCATTTACATTTAGCAATGCAGCCTTGTGAAAAGAACAAGCACTTCTTTCCTTTTCCAAGTCTCATAGTTATCAACGAGCATTCACTTACATCGAGATATGCGATGCAAAAAAGTTATTTGTTCTTCGGAAGAAAAACTTATTGTTCAAAGGTAATGATCTGAAGCATGGCAGTGTTAATGCCACTATGGTCGCTAGCCGTAGTTTTTGTTCGAAATGCACCTGCCATTTCTGTTTGAATGAGGTTACCCTTTCCAGCACGGATTGTACTGTCATGAAGTTTCTTTGTTCTCTGTATTAATGTTATTCATACAGTATATGTTACAAAAAATAGGTTGGTTGTACCACTCATGATTCGAACTTCAACCTTTACCTACTATCACAATTAGTGTTCCAATCCTTCTTTCTCAATTACAAGAGTAGATAGATTTCTCCAAATTTTGAAGTTCATGTGTGAATTAACATAGGTAAGTTGACTGATAACACTTCTCATGTTTATGTTTTGAGTTTCTCCTTAATGTGTGCTAAGGAAAGTACGTGATCGAACAAAGTTCTAAATTGCTCTCAAATTCAGTGTGTTAAGAGCCCCAAATTAATTAGTCGATACATGGAAACCGTGCACATCATTTGGTTAGGCGGAGAAAGACGCTGTAAAACGAATTTTCTGCGCCTGGTTGATGATTCTAGACGAATGACACGTTCTCCTTCCGTGACGACTTGAAAATTGAACCATGCAAATCTGGTCACTGAAAGATGTCTTGTTTATAAACTGCAGGAATCAAATTCACACCAACGGTGGTCGATATGTCCGAGTGGTTAAGGAGACAGACTTGAAATCTGTTGGGCTTCGCCCGCGCAGGTCTTTCGTTCTCTTCCTTTTTCTTGTCAGGCGTATGTTTTGCAGGAACCTCGGAGCTTGACTGTCTGCACAAACTGGGAAACCAGAGCCACCTTCATTCAGAAATCAGAGCCCCACGCTCTTCAATCTGGTTATCATTTCTCTAGAGATATCAGTGGCGCGTCTCACAATTGTGTGCTCATCAGGTTTTTACTCGATCAACAGGACCATGCCTGAACTCAGCTCACAGATCCTGGGTACAAGTACAACCAATTGTGACATTCGCAGCTCACTAGTAGTACAAATCATGTCACTCACCAAGTCACTGCTCACTAGTGCTAGTTTCTGGTTGGTGAAAATGAAGATTACAATTCCGAACCAACATCGCCCTCCTTCCTGACGACTAGTACAACACCAGACGAAGAGATTGACAGCTCGGCTGAAAACATGATATACTTCTCTTCGGTCTGGCCGATTCTCAGTATAAATTTTTGTAAATGTCAATCGACGAAAATAGCACATCATATGTGGAAAAACCAAAACATTCCTTTGTGGTATGAATACCCACATTCGTGATCGGATTTTGCTAACTGACCACGAGAAGCGATCGAGGCGAAGGAGTTCGCGCCAGCCAGAACTCTGAAGAAAACAACGGGTGCAGAGAAGCAGTTCGTGCAGCTTGGATGTCTGAAGAAGTGACAGATGTAGAAAAGCAGTTCGTGTAGCCTCAACTCTGAAGCGAAGCAAATGAACTCTGAAGTGAAGAAAGATGTGGTCGTGGAAAGTTGAAGAGAAGGGCAAGCATGGCCACTTGCCGTGATTGAAGTCGAACACGGTGGAAGAGCCATGAACCCCATATAGCCGACGCTTCCGTGGACGACGGCGAGGCATCTCCTACTTGAGACTGACGCCCGAGGAAGCCCCCACGCCGAGTGTCGAGTGCATTTTCACCTTCTCGGCGCGAACGAGAGCGCGGATGATGCCACTGAACGTAGGCAGCACACAGCAGTCACGGCACACCTTCAGTCGTCCTCTGAACCCTCAGGGCACCGGTCCGTCAGCAGCGAGTGCTTATTGGGATGAACGCCTGAATGATCTCTGCCATATGATCTGGTACAAAACGTCAGTGTCAAACGACAAAAGCATAGGAAGATACGTACTGATCATGCCAAAACCATACTGCACATACCAGCAGCGTGGAGCTCTGGACTCTGATCTTGACTCTTCAGAATGTCCGGAGCGTTGTACCGTCGGAACTGACGCTCCTGAATCGAACTGCGGGTTTGTGTGACGACAGAGAAAATTCCACTTCATGCTGGGTCGACGACGGATTCCTGTGAACAGCCATGGTCTCGCTTCAGTTTTCTGTAAGCCAAGTGACATCTCTAGATTTTTGTAATGTACTACTAGCAAACAGTGAATGAAAAGTGTCTCAGTGTACTACTAGCAGACTACATTGCCAAGTGGAGAGTTGCCTGCATCGTTGGTTGTGAGAACAGACTGCAGACTGTATTGACTTCAAATTCCCATACAGGACCAACGAGATTGAAAATTTCAGCCTGCAATTTTTAGTTGATGAGATTCTGTTAAAACTTACAAACAAAAGAAATTAGACATTCACCTTAAGTCCCTCAGGGTGTCTGTCGCATTGGTCTTCAAATTCACCGTGCACCGCTGCCACATGCAAACTGTAATACGCCATTCCAGAATGTAGGCGCGTGCAATCTGAGACAGAATATAAGTAGAGCAGCTGTAAAAGGAATCAATAGTTGTGGTTAGAAAAAAGGACACAGGAAGTCAAAAACACAGGAATGATTTATGGATTTGGACAGTAAATGAAATTCTATAGAAGCCAAAACCATACTGCACATACCAGCAGCGTGGAGCTCTGGACTCTGATCTTGACTCTTCAGAATGTCCGGAGCGTTGTACCGTCGGAACTGACGCTCCTGAATCGAACTGCAGGTTTGTGTGACGACAGCGAAAATTCCAATTCATGTAGTGAACGTACTGCTGAGAACTGATGATACCAAAATAGTTTCCTGGCAGCCGCTTAATTACCAGCAGCCTGGACATAGAACAGGATGCCATCCTAAGATGTAATATGACAGTATGTTGCCACTTAATTATGAGTCACTCGGTTGATTGAAAAGAAAATAAGAAATTACTGTTGAAAATATTGCTGCCACAAAGCACACGGGGATAAATTCGGCGATCCCTGCCTCAGTTCCTGTTAGACAAAACACCCTGCTGAAGATAATCTCGCCCTACGAGTGACGCAATTTTCTTTAAAAAAAAAAGAGTCTGAAAGTCATTTTGCCCATGCTACTGAAGTAACTCTTTTGAGTTGAAGGTAGTGTCTCGTACCTCCTCTCTTATTTGACACTGCAAACTGTAGCCTATGAAGAGAGATGCAGTGATGTACACGCAGTACGAGCCGTGGTGGTGAAGGAACCAATCATCGGACTCAAATCTAACAGCAGACGGGAGAAGTGAAAGCAATTAAGATGGATGGATAGAAGCGTGTACCACAGAAAGGAACCAATCATCGGACATCCCGAATCTCTCTCCAAACAAAAAGAGAACTTGAAGCATTGTACTGGTCAGAGAGCCAATAACATTGCCAAGTGGAGAGTTGCTGCATCTGCTGTTGCGTGTTCCATTATTTACACATTTGCTACAGTCCCGAGAACAGACTGCAGACTGTATTGACTTCAAATTCCCATACAGGATCAACGAGGTTGCAAATTTCAGCCTGCAATTTTTATTTGATGAGATTCTGTTAAAACTTACAAACAAAAGAAATTAGACATTCACCTTAAGTCCCTCAGGGTGTCTGTCACATTGGTCTTCAAATTCACCGTGCACCGCTGCCACATGCAAACTGTAACACGCCATTCCAGAATGTAGGCGCGTGCAACACCTCAGTGACCCCCACTTGTCTCAGTTGCCCCGCTGGATTATCAGATGACCAGGGCCCGGCACATCACATCACATCCCTTTCGGTACAACACTGCAGGGTTACTATCGAGTGCCGAGGGTGATACCTCGTATAGCACTTCTGATGTTAACTCTGTAGAGTAGCAATTTGGTCGTGGTCATCGAGGGTGATTCCTCCTTCACCACTCCCGATAACGACGCTGTCGTGCAACACCTCAAGTGTGAACCCATCGAGGGTGATTCCTCCGAGTTCACCTTGACAGATACATCGAGTAGGAATCCAACAAGGGTGATACCTCGGATTCCCATGATGCTATGGACACACGGATACTTGGACTTTATAACTGTTACTTGGAAAGGCGGGTCGACCCTGAGGGGTACCCGCGCGAACCTAAGTGGCGAGTGATGTGAAGTCGGGTTGACCTGGAGGGTACCCGAAAGATAATTACGAGGCGTGGCCGGGCATTCTTAGCTCTTACAGCAAGTCCTCGAGACGGGGCGACGGGGTCACATCGATCGTGAGTCTCTGCTCGTTACCGCACGCTACCAATACACTCACGATTTGGATATTTGATCTGAGTGGGCCTCTGGCCCGATATCACTAACCATCACGCGGGAATAAGTATGGGCACTCTGCGTCGTACGTTTCTTCCGAAAGCTTTGTCAGACGTCCAGTTCAGCATAGCGGCACGGACGGACCGGCGCCATCCAGGACAGAGGTGGTGCCTGGCTTCACCGTGTGCGCAACGACCCGGAGTGCAATGGGCGATGGGCCAAAGACCCCGGAGCGCTTAGGACATAGACCGACGGGGACCTCTCTGCTGAGCCTAGGTAGGACTACGGCGTGTCGTTTGGCCGAGGCCGGGCATGACCCAGAAAAATGTGTCCGGCCGGAGTTAATCGAGCGTGGTGGGTAAGTTGGTGCACCCCTGCAGGGAAGAACTAATCTATGCATAGCCGGATCCTCGGTAACGGACGCTCGGAGTTGTATCCCGATCGATACAACTAGAACTGGATACTTGTGATGAGAAATGGATAGTATGGCTCTGGGATTGCTTTCTCGCAGGGAGTCGAGGAAGGATCTCTGGGCGAGGATGATCACTACTACTACTATATATTGTGCTAATCTACACTCTTCTAATGCTGCAAGACCGCTGAAGATGCTAGTCTTCGATAGGACTAGGCCTTCTCTCTATTCTGGCATTTCTGCAGCCCAGTCCACATATACAGCCTCTCTTTGATAATGTTGCATATGTAGTGTAGATCCTTACTTGCTGAGTACTTCGAATGAGTACTCACGATTGCTTTGCTTCCTCTTTTTCCCCATATCCGTTTGATGCGACCAGGTGACGGAGCCCAAAAGCCAGCTGCCCCTGTCGACGATCACTACTATTACCCTGAGGATGGCTACTACTACGAGTTAGCTGACGACCAGGAATAGGTTTGGAGGGTCCCAGGCAGGAGGCCTGCGCCTTTTCGATCGTAGTGTTTTCTTTTGCCCCGCCTTTTAAAGGCCTATTTGTCTCTCTTTTATATCTGTACTCAAATATCTGATGCTTTCACTGATGCTTGTAAGCGAGCTTATGTATTCGAGCCCTCGAGGCCCCTGGCTTGTAATATAAAGCTTGTATTATTTTAATTTGTGTCTAGAGTTGTGTTGTGATATCTTCAAGTGAGTCCTTAGGCTTGATCGTGTGCATTTGCGTGTATGATTAGTGCATGATTGAGCCGGGGGCATCACAGTTTGGTATCAGAGCCGACTGCCTGTAGGATCCCCCTTTCCAACTCCTTGGCCGAAGTTGAGTCTAGTATCCGAAAAACTGTTTTACTAACTTGGTTGTGTGGCTTACGGGCCCACGTCGCCATTGAGTGGTATTAGGATCTTTTATTCCTCTTCTATACTCTGGGACTCTGAATTCTCTTCTTTTTAGGTTAAATGTTTTGCTAACTCTGACATTAGGATCTCGTAATCACATTCATCTGGAGAGCTGGATATTTGCAACTAATCCTTTCCTTGGAATGATTTGTCTGATAACTATCATTTTTTCTTTCCATTGGTTTGTTTAACCTTTCCTTTACAAGTATCTTATGCTTCTCACACTGTCATTTGACACTTTTGGAACCTCTCGGCAAAATGTGTCATGATCAGCGTCAACATTTTGACTTCTTCTGAGATGTTAATTGAATTCATGGTGAGCAATGCCATCCTTGACCCTCGCTAATCTGTGTTATCAGTGACAACCTTCTTGACTACCTGCCCGCGTATTGCTGTTAACCCGGAGCGGGTTCAAGCTATTCTTGAACGGACTCCACCGAAGAATGTCAAGCAAGTCAGAAGTTTTCTCGGCCTT
This sequence comes from Thinopyrum elongatum, assembly GCA_011799875.1. NCBI lineage: Eukaryota > Viridiplantae > Streptophyta > Magnoliopsida > Poales > Poaceae > Thinopyrum > Thinopyrum elongatum. The sequence continues at coordinate 33,582,624 of CM022297.1, read as the reverse complement.
GCAAGCTACTGTCGTCGTTTTGTCGAGAATTTCTCAAAGATTGCTAAGCCTTTGACTGATCTGCTTCACAAGGGCGTTAAGTTTGTGTGGACAGAAAAATGTCAAGAGAGTTTTTAAACACTTAAAGATAAGTTGACATCTGCCCCAGTACTTGCTCCTCCAGATTCTCGCAAAGACTTTGTGATTTATTGTGACGCATCCCGTGAAGGATTAGGTTGTGTCCTAATGCAAGAGCGTAAAGTGATTGCTTATGGCTCTCGACAGTTGTGTCCGCATGAAGAGAACTATCCAGTACATGATCTAGAACTAGCTGCTATCATCTATGCATTGAAGTTGTGGCGACATTACCTCCTCGGTAATCGTTGCGAGATTTACACGGATCATAAAAGTCTGAAGTACTTGTTCACTCAGCCATCTCTGAACCTCCGTCAGCAAAGATGGATGGAGAACATTATGGACTATGATTTGGGTATTTCTTATACCCCTGGCAAGGCTAATGTAATGGCTGATGCTTTGAGCCGTAAATCCTACTGCTGTGAACTTGAAGTCCAGCTACAGCAACCACTACTGTATGAAGAGCTTCGAAAGCTAAATCTCGAGATAGTTCCTCAAGGATACCTAAATACCTTGGTTGTTGAACCAGACCTTGAGAAGGCTGTTAAGAGTGCGCAAGCTAAAGATGCTGAAGTTGATCTGATGAAGAAAGATCTTCACCTTGAAAAGTATAGGGATTTCTCGCTGTCTGAAGATGGAACCTTGTATTTCAGAGACCACATTGTCGTACCTCGCTTCGAGCTTATGATTGACAAGGTCATGAAGGAGGCACATGATACACCGCTGTCTATTCATCCGGGTAGCACCAAGATGTATCGTGATCTCCGTCAAAGGTACTGGTGGTCCAAAATGAAGCAGGATATTGCTCGATATGTTGCTGAATGTGATGTGTGTCGTCGCGTTAAAGCAGAACATCAGAAGCCTGCTGGAATTCTGCAACCCCTTCCTATTCCTCCATGGAAATGGGATAAGGTTCAGATGGATTTCATTACTGGCCTTCCCAAATCACAAAAGGGTCACGATGCTATTCTTGTCGTCGTCGACCAACTTTCTAAAGTTGCACACTTTCTGCCCGTCAAGGAGACTATCACTGCTAGTCAGTTAGCAGAATTATATATCTCCAGAATTGTATCACTCCACGGTATTCCGAAGGAGATCAGTTTGGACCGTGGCGGCCTTTTCACTTCTAAGTTCTGGGAAAGTTTCCAAGAAGCTATGGGAACTCATATTACCTGGAGTTCAGCTTATCACCCCCAGTCCCAAGGCCAAGTCGAGCGAGTAAATCAAGTGCTTGAAGATATGCTGCGAGCTTGTGTTATTTCCTTCGGCAAGAAGTGGGAAGAATCTCTCCCGTATGCTGAGTTCTCTTATAACAACAGCTATCAAGCCAGCTCGAAAATGGCTCCCTTTGAAGTACTTTATGGATGTAAGTGTCGAACCCCTCTGAACTGGTCAGAAACTGGGGAACGACCGCTCGTTGGCCTGGATATTATCCAACACGCAGAAGAGCAAGTTCGTATCGTCCGTGAAAACCTCAAGGCGGCTCAGAACTGCCAGAAGAGCAATTACGATCGCAAACGATGGGGTTTGACTTATCAACCTGGCGATCAAGCTTATTTGCGAGTCACTCCTATGAAGGGCACTCGCCGCTTTGGAATCAAGGGCAAGTTAGCTCCATGCTACATTGGTCCCTTTCGCATTCTCGCCAGACGTGGTCAGGTGGCATATAAATTGGAGTTGCCGCCGCAATTCTCTCATATCCACGACGTCTTCCATGTGTCGCAACTTCGTTGTTGCTTTAAGGAGTCTCCGCACCGAGCAGTGGATCATGAGATGCTCGAATTACAAGATGATCTTTCTTATAAGGAGCATCCGATCCGCATTCTCGATGAAGCTGAACGTCGAACCCATCAAAATACGACCAAGTTCCTCAAAGTGCAATGGTCGAACCATACTGAAGATGAAGCCACTTGGGAACGCGAGGATAATCTTCGAGCGGAATACCCCGACCTCTTTTCTTCTACCTCCTGAATTCTCGGGACGAGAATTTCTTTTAGAGGAGGAGAATTGTAACACCCTTGTGTAATAAAGCACTGTGACTTTGTGTTAACCATGACAAGTCATCATCATTTGCATCATAATGATCTCGGTGGTTAAGCACTTCCATCCAAATTCCTCTCTGAAAACAATTCAAATTCCAAGTGCAAAATGAAGTTGTTCAAAAGTTGCTGGAAAAATGTTCACCCTCTAGCAAATAATCCAAAACATTTGTTGTTAAGGAAAACAACATCACCATCAATTTGCATTTGGGTCTAAGCATTTCAAAACAGTGCCAAAACAGCACTTTAAATGCCCTATTCATTTTTGAAAAATTCAAATGAACTTCAAAATTGCCCAAACTTTTTGTGGCAATGCTGGATAATGCATATTATTTTGTGAACAAGTTTCACATTTTCCCAAATGCATTTGACAGCTCATTTAATTCAAAAACCATCTCTGAAAAAGAAAAACAGAAAAACTGGAGAAGAAAAAGAGAAAGGCCACTGTGCACTGGGCCTAAGTGCACAGTGCCTGAGGCCCAGCCCACCAGGCCCACCGTTCCCTCCTCTCTTCTCTCTCCCTCGTGCTGTCACCGTGCCCGTGGCTGCGCGTGCGCTCGCCGATGAGACACCGACAGCGAGACACCACCGACGCCGAGGGGATAAGGACCCCCCTAGTCCATCCCCCCTGGCCCTCCCTCGCCACTTCTTCCCTCTCTCCTTCCCCTCGCACTCGCCTCTCTCCTCTCTGCCGAGCGCCATCGCCGCCGTTCATTGCGCGCCACCGCGGCCACCGGCGCCTGTTCCTCCCTCCGTGGCGTCCGCGACCTTCGCCTTCCTCGACTACGTCGACCATGCCGAAGAACGCAAGCCGGAGGCCACCGCAACGCCGCCACGGCCTCTTCTTCCCCTTCGGCTCCGGCGGGCACCACTGCCTCGATTCGCCATCGTCTCTGCGCTCCCGTTCACCCAGAGGGCCTCCGTGTGCCCGCTAGGTGAGCCGCTTGCCTCCTCTGCCCTTTAGTTGCTCTGGTTTGCGCCGTAGCAGTAGCCGCCGCCATGGCCGTACCTGCCGCCATGCGAGCTCATCACCGGCGTGGTTCCGGTTACCCTTTGGTCACGCACGCATGTCCATCCGCTTTGTTGGCCCGTGTAGACGCCGTAGGAACCTCGCCCCGCTCGTTTTGCTTGCCGTAGCTTAGATTCCGACGACACCCGAAGTCCAGCGTCCGCTGCGGTGCTCGCCGTCGTCGTTACCGGCCACCTCCGGCCCGGAGACCACCCGCGTTGGACGCGGCGTTCCCTGCTCGTTCGAACGCAAGTTGAGGCACGCATTTTGACCCCCTATACGCGTTTTCTGGCGAGATCCGAGCCGCGCCGCCGCGTTTTTGGTCGCCGGCGTTGCTCCGGCGTCGGCCGCCGACGTGGCACACCTGGGGCCCCACCCCTGGCTCGCTGCCAGTGGGCCCTGGGTTCCTCGTTGACTGGGTTGACCCAGTAAATGTGCTGACTGGGCAGCCCGAAGCCACTGACAGGCGGGCCCCACCACTTAATCAACATTTTATTAATTAAAACTTAATTAGCTAAACTAATTAGTCACTGAAAGGTGGGGCCTACTTGCTAATTAACTCAGTTTAGTTAAATTTAAACTCTTGTTAGTCCTCTGTCTATGACAGGTGGGACCCACTGGTCAGTTTGACCAGTCAAACTGGTCAACTGACTGTTGATGTCATGCTGATGCAATGCTGACGCATTAATATATTTCTGTTAATATAAATAATTCCACATAATGCTTTAATCTTTGAAAATTCATAGAAATTAAACCGTAGCTCGGATCGAAAAACTTTATATATGAAAGTTGCTCAGAACGGCGAGACGAATACGATTATGCCTTCCTCATACCTGTCATGTGCCTCTAGCATGATGAACATGGAACTTTCCCCTTCGTTTCATCTGTCCGATAGTCACCCGGAGCTGGGAGAACACTCCCGGATAATCTCCCGCTCCCACTAACTTGCGTAGTACTGCATTAGGGCAGCCCTCAAATAACGTGCTGCCATGCCATGCTTCTGTGATTGCTTTTGTCTGCCTTTATTTATTGTTTCTTCCCCCTCCTCTTTCGATAGCCCCCGAGACCAACGCAGCTCCGGAGATCGACAACCCCACTGACGACCCTGCCTTTGCCACCGAGCAACCAGGCAAGCAACCCCCCCTTGAACATGCCTATATCGCCTATTCTCTTCTCTCTTGTGCTTGCATTAGAATTTGCTACTGCTTTGAGTAATCCTATTCTGATGCATAGCATGTTTATTGTAACCTACTATTGATACCTTACCTGCTTATCCTAAACTGCTTAGAATAGGCTGGTTAGTAATTCCCTAGTGACCCCCACTTGTCTCAGTTGCCCCACTGGATTATCAGATGACCAGGGCCCGGCACATCACATCACACCCCTTTCGGTACGACACTGCAGGGTTACTATCGAGTGCCGAGGGTGATTCCTCGTATAGCACTTCTGATGTTAACTCTGTAGACTAGCTATTTGGTCATGGTCATCGAGGGTGATTCCTCCTTCACCACTCACAATAACGACGCTGTCGTGCAACACCTCAAATGTGAACCCATCGAGGGTGATTCCTCCGAGTTCACCTTGACAGATACATCAAGTAGGAATCCAACAAGGGTGATACCTCGGATTCCCCTGATGCTATGGACACACAAATACTTGGACTTTACAACTGTTACTTGGAAAGGCGGGTCGACCCTGAGGGGTACCCGCGCGAGCCTAAGTGGAGATGTTGGGAAACGTAGCATGCAATTTTAAAAAAAAATCCTACGCTCACGCAAGATCTATCTAGGAGATGCATAGCAACGAGAGGGGGAGAGTGTGTTTACGTACCCTCGTAGACCGAAAGCGGAAGCGTTTGACAACGCGGTTGATGTAGTCGAACTTCCTCTCGTTCCGACCGATCAAGCACCGAACATACGGCACCTCCGAGTTCTGCACACGTTCAGCTCGATGACGTCCCTCGAACTCTTGATCCAGCAAAGTGTCGAGGGAGTAGATGAGTTCTGTCAGCATGATGGCATGGTGACCGTGATGGTGAAGTGATCCACCCAGGGCTTCGCCTAAGCACTGCGAGAATATGACCGAGGGTGTAATCTGTGGAGGGGGGCACCGCACACGGCTAACAATTGTTGGTGTGTGTTCTAGCGGTGCCCCCCCTTCATATATATAGGTTGGAGGGGAGGAGAGGCAGCCAAGGGGGCACCCCAAGTAGGAGGAATCCTACTTGGGCGCCTCCCAATTCGGCCTCCCCCCTTACCATATCCACCGGAGGGGGAAGGAAATAGGAGGGAGGAGGGAAGGAAGGGGGAGGCCGAATCCCTCCCCTTCCTTCTCTCTTCCCCCCTTTCCTTCCTCCTAAGGTGCGGCCCATATGGGGGGCGCAGCAGCCCCTGCTGGCTGCTGCGTTTCCCCTCTTGGCCCATTAGGCCCATATCTTTGCCGGGGGTGCCCGGAACCCCTTTCCGGTGACCCGATATGTACCCGGTACCCCCGGAACACTTCCGGTGTCCGAATATCATCGTCCTATATATGAATCTTTACCTCTCGACCATTTCGAGACTCCTCGTTATGTCCGTGATCTCATCCGGGACTCCGAACAACATTCGGTCACCAAATCACATAACTCATATAATACAAAATTGTCATCAAACGTTAAGCGTGCGGACCCTACGGGTTCGAGAACTATGTAGACATGACCAAGACACCTCTCCGGTCAATAACCAATAGTGGAACCGGGATGATCATATTGGCTCCTACATATTCTACGAAGATCTTTATCGGCCAAACTGTTATGACAACATACGTTATTCCCTTTGTCATCGGTATGTTACTTGCCCGAGATTCAATCGTCGGTATCTTCATACCTAGTTCAATCTCGTTACCGGCAAGTCTCTTTACTCGTTCCGTAATACATCATCCCGCAACTAACTCATTAGTCAGATTGCTTGCAAGGCTTATTATGATGTGTATTACCGAGAGGGCCGAGAGATACCTCTCCGATACTCGGAGTGACAAATCCTAATCTCGATCTATGCCAACCCAACAAACACCATCGGAGATACCTGTAGAGCATCTTTATAATCACCCAGTTACGTTGTGATGTTTGATAGAACACAAGGTATTCCTCTGGTATCCGGGAGTTGCATAATCTCATAGTCAAAGGAATATGTATATGACATGAAGAAAGCTATAGCAATAAAACTGAACGATCAATATGCTAAGCTAACGGATGGGTCTTGTCCATCACATCATTCTCCTAATGATGTGATCTCGTTCATCAAATGACAACACATGTCTATGGTTAGGAAACTTAACCATCTTTGATTAACGAGCTAGTCTAGTAGAGGCTTACTAGGGACACTGTGTTTTGTCCATGTATCCACACATGTATCAAGTTTCCGGTTAATACAATTCTAGCATGAATAATAAACATTTATCATGATATAAGGAAATATAAAATAACAACTTTATTATTGCCTCTAGGGCATATTTCCTTCAGTCTCCCACTTGCACTAGAGTCAATAATCTAGTTCACATCGCCATGTGATTTAACACCAATAGTTCACATCTTTATGTGATTAACACCCATAGTTCACATCGCCATGTGATCGACACCCAAAGGGTTTACTAGAGTCAATAATCTAGTTCACATTGCTATGTGATTAACACCCAAAGAGTACTAAGGTGTGATCATGTTTTGCTTTTGAGAGAAGTTTAGTCAACGGGTCTGCCACATTCAGAGCCGCATGTATTTTGCAAATTTCTATGTCTACAATGTTCTGCATGGAGCTACTCTAGCTAATTGCTCCCACTTTCAATACGTATCCATATTGAGACTCAGAGTCATCTGGATCGGTGTAAAAGCTTGCATCGACGTAACTCTTTACGACGAACTCTTTATCACCTCCATAACTGAGAAATATTTCCTTAGTCCTCTAAGGATAATTTTGACCGCTGTCTAGTGATCTACTCCTGGATCACTATTGTATCCCCTTGCCAAACTCATGGTAAGGTACACAATAGGTTTGGTACACAGCATGGCATACTTTATAGAACCTATGGCTGAGGCATAGGGAATGACTTTCATTCTCTCTCTATCTTCTGCCGTGGTCGGGCTTTGAGTCTTACTCAACTTCACACCTTGCAACACGGGCAAGAACCCTTTCTTTGACTGATCCATTTTGAACTTCTTCAAAATCTTGTCAAGGTATGTACTCATCGAAAGTTTTATCAAGCGTCTTGATCTATCTCTATAGATCTTGATGCCCAATATGTAAGCAGCTTCACCGAGGTCTTTCTTTGAAAAATTCCTTTCAAACACTCCTTCATGCTTTCCAAAAAATTCTACATCATTTCCGATCAACAATATGTCGTTCACATATACTTATCAGAAATGTTGTAGTGCTCCCACTCACTTTCTTGTAAATACAGGCTTCTTCAGAAGTCTGTATAAAACTATATGCTTTGATCAACTCATCAAAGCGTATATTCCAACTCCGAGATGCTTGCACCAGTCCATAGATGGATCGCTGGAGTTTGCACACTTTGTTAGCATCTTTAGGATCGACAAAACCTTTTGGTTGCATCATATACAACTCTTCTTTAAGAAATCCATTAAGGAATGCAGTTTTGACATCCATTTGCCAGATTTCATAAAACGCGGCAATTGCTAACATGATTCGGACAGACTTAAGCATCGCTATGAGTGAGAAAATCTCATCGTAGTCAACACCTTGAACTTTGTCGAAAACCTTTTGCGACAAGTCGAGCTTTGTAGATAGTAACACTACCATCAGCGTCCGTCTTCCTCTTGAAGATCCATTTATTCTTAATGGCTTGCCGATCATCGGGCAAGTCCACCAAAGTCCACACTTTGTTCTCATACATGGATCCTATCTCAGATTTCATGGCCTCAAGCCATCTGTCGGAATCTAGGCTCATCATAGCTTCTTCATAGTTCGTAGGTTCGTCATGGTCTAGTAACATGACTTCCAGAACAGGGTTACCGTACTACTCTGGTGCGGAACGTGCTCTGGTTGACCTACGAGGTTCAGTAGTAACTTGGTCTGAAGTTTCATGATCATTATCATTAGCTTCCTCTCTAGTTGGTGTAGGCATCACGGGAACGGATTTCACTGATGTGCTACTTTCCAATTCGAGAGAAGGTACAATTACCTCATCAAGTTCTACTTTCCTCCCACTCACTTCTTTCGAGAGAAACTCCTTCTCTAGAAAGGATCCATTCTTAGCAACAAAGATCTTGCCTTCGGATCTGTGGTACAAGGTGTACCCAACAGTTTCTTTTGGGTATCCTCTGAAGACGCACTTCTCCGATTTGGGTTCGAGCTTGTCAGGCTGAAGCTTTTTCACATAAGCATCGCAACCCCAAACTTTAAGAAACGACGGCTTTGGTTTCTTGCCAAACCACAGTTCATACGGTGTCGTCTCAACGGATTTAGATGGTGCCCTATTTAACGTGAATGCAGCTGTCTCTAATGCATAACCCCAAAACGATAGTGGTAAATCGGTAAGAGACATCATAGATCGCACCATATCTAATAAAGTACGGTTACGACATTCGGACACACCATTACGCTGTGGTGTTCCAGGTGGCGTGAGTTGTGAAACTATTCCACATTGTTTTAAATGAAGGCCAAACTCGTAACTCAAATATTCGCCTCCGCGATCAGATCGTAGAAACTTTATTTTCTTGTTACGATGATTCTCCACTTCACTCTGAAATTCTTTGAACTTTTCAAATGTTTCAGACTTGTGTTTCATTAAGTAAATATACCCATATCTGCTCAAATCATATGTGAAGGTTAGAAAATAATGATACCCGTCGTGAGCTTCAACACTCATCGGACCGCATACATCGGTATGTATTATTTCCAATAAGTCATTAGCTCGCTCCATTGTTCCGGAGAACGGAGTTTTAGTCATCTTGCCCATGAGGCATGGTTCGCAAGTATCAAATGATTCATAATCAAGTGATTCCAAAAGCCCATCTGCATGGAGTTTCTTCATGCGTTTTACACCAATATGACCTAAACGGTAGTGCCACAAATATGTTGCACTATCATTATCAACTTTGCATCTTTTGGCATCAATATTATGAATATGTGTATCACTATGATCGAGATTCAATAAACCATTCACATTGGGTGTATGACCATAGAAGGTTTTATTCATATACACGGAACAACAATTATTCTCTAACTTAAATGAATAACCGTATTGCAATAAACATGATCTAATCATATTAATGCTCAACGCAAACACCAAATAACATTTATTTAGGTTCAATTCTAATCCCGAAGGTAGAGGGAGTGTGCGATGGTGATCGTATCAACCTTGGAATTACTTCCAACACACATCGTCACCTTGTCCTTAACTAGTCTCTGTTTATTTTGCAACTCCTGTTTCGAATTACTACTCTTAGTAACTGAACCAGTATCAAATACCGAGGGGTTGCTATAAACACTAGTAAAGTACACATCAATAACATGTATATCAAATATACCTTTGTTCACTTTGCCATCCTTCTTATCCGCCAAGTATCTAGGGCAGTTCCACTTCCAATGACCATTTCCTTTGCAGTAGAAGCACTCAGTTTCAGGCTTGGGTCTAGCTTTGGGCTTCTTCATGGGAGTGGCAACTTTCTTGCCATTCTTTTTGAAGTTTCCCTTTCTTTGCCTTGCCCCTTTTCTTGAAACTAGTGGTCTTGTTAACCATCAACACTTGATGCGATTTCTTGATTTCTACCTTCGCTGATTTCAGCATTGCGAAGAGCTTGGGAATCGTTTTCGTCATCCCTTGCATATTATAGTTCATCACAAAGTTCTAGTAACTTGGTGATAGTGACTAGAGAACTCTGTCAATCACTATCTTATCTGGAAGATTAACTCCCACTTGATTCAAGCGATTGTAGTACCCAGACATTCTGAGCACATGCTCACTAGCTGAGCTATTCTCCTCCATCTTGTAGGCAAAGTACTTGTTAGAGGTCTCATACCTCTTAACACGGGCATGAGTCTGAAATATCATTTTCAGCTTCTTGGAACATCTCATATGCTCCATGGCATTCAAAACATTTTTTAAGTCCCGATTCTAAGCCGTAAAGCATGGTGCACTAAACTATCAAGTAGTCATCATACCGAGATTGCAAAACATTCATAACGTCTGCATGTGCTCCTGCAACAGGTTCGTCACCTAGTGGTGCATCAAGGACATAATTCTTCTGTGCAGCAATGAGGATAATCCTCAGATCACGGACCCAATCCGCATCATTGCTACTATCATCTTTCAACTTAGTTTTCTCTAGGAACATATCAGAAATAAAATAGGGGAGCTATACGCGAGCTATTGATCTACAACATAGATATGCAAATACTATCAGGACTAAGTTCATGATAAATTAAGTTCAATTAATCAAATTACTTAATAACTCCCACTTAGATAGACATCCCTCAAGTCATCTAAATGATCACGTGATCCAAATCAACTAAACCATGTCCAATCATCACGTGAGATGGAGTAGTCTTCAATGGTGAACGTCTCTATGTTGATCATATCTACTATATGATTCACGTTCGACCTTTCGGTCTCCAGTGTTCCGAGGCCATGTCTGTACATGCCAGGCTCGTCAAGTTTAACCCGAGTATCACTACAGGAATCAGGCACTTTGCCGTCTGCCATGGCTGATGGCAAAGGCATGCCTGGCGGACGGCAAAGGCCTTTGCCGTCAGCCAGCCGACGGCAACAGGTTCGGCTGAATAGGCTACGGCAAAGGACCTGGACGGCACATGTGGTAGCTTAGGGCCGTTAAGGGGTTAACAGCGTGCTTTGCCGTCTGCTAGCGGACGGCAAAGAAACAATATAGGCCAGCCAAGTGCCCCCTAGGTTGCACAGGTAGCTACCACGTGGCAGCTTTGCCGTCTGCCAGCAGACGGCAAAGTGCCTGTATAGCCCCTGTTTTTTCTTAAATTCATTCAATTGGACAGAATTTCACAGATATATATATACACACACATTTCAAAATAATTTCAACAAGCATACCAACAATAAGTTTTCAACAACATAAGAAACATACAAGTTTCCAACAACATATCCAACATACAATGATTTCCAACAAGAAGTTTCCAACAACATATCCATATATACATACATATCCAAAAGAAGTTTCAACAACATATCCATATATGCATACATATCCAAAAGAAGTTTCCAACAAGTTTCCATAAACAAAAAGGAAGCACAAGGAGAAGAGTACACTTCATCAATGCAAGCTTCCTCATCTAAAGCAAATCTGCAAATTGGGAAAGATGAAAGTTAGAAGAAGAAGAAGAAGAAGACTAGCTAGAAGAAAAAGAAGAAAAGGAAGAAGAAAAAGAAGAAGAAGAAGAAGAATTTATATTCTCTTTCTTTTTCTCCTTTCCTCTTCTTTATCATCTTCTTCTTCTAACTAAGCTAGGTAAAAATGCTAAGTGTGTAGGTCATTTTAGAGCTAAGCTAGGTAAATAGGTCATTTTGGAGCTAACCTAGGTAAAATGGATCATATTGGAGCTAACCTAGGTAAACTTGGTCATTTGGGAGCTAACCTAGGTAAAATGGATCATATTGGAGCTAACCTAGGTAAAATTGGTCATTTTGGAGCTAACCTAGCTAATTATGCCATTTTTGAGTTAACTAAGCATATTATGCCATTTTTGACATAAGTAAGCTAAGTATAGGTCTTTCTTGAGCTAACCCAGGTAACTAAGCATATTAGAGCTAATTTAGCATTTTAGAGCTAACTTAGAGCTAACTTAGCATATTAGAGCTAACTTAGGTCATTTCGGAGGAAACAAAGCTAAGTATAGATCATTTTGGAGATCTGACATACCTGACATACTTCACTCCTCCTTCTTCTCCTTCTCCTTCATCATCCTGATGCGCTTAGAGCGGCGAGGCAGTGGGATGTACTCTTCTACCACAATTGGCATGGTCATGTCGCCCGGCTGTGGGATCGCCGGCACCACCACCATCGCGAGGTCATTGTCAGGCACCACCACCATCGCGAGGCCATCTTCAGGCAGCACCATCGCTAGGTCATCCTCAGCCACCACCATCTCTTGCCCATCGTCAGCCACCACCATCGCTTGGCCATCGTCAGCCACCACCATCGCGAGGTCATCGTCAGACAGAATAGGCTGCACCTCCTCATCCCCACTCTGCTCCTCTTCTTCCCCCACTCCATTCCGGATCATCCACGCTGCTGCTTTCGCTGTAGCCAGACTCGCTGCTGCTTTTGCTATAGACAGAGTCACTGCTGCTGCTCCCATTGCCTGACCAAATGCAACAAAGGTTTTTTAACAATCAGTGTGAGACAAAGCCAAATGGAGAGGAAGAAGAGGCAGAGCGTACTGGCATCGTCGTCGTCCTGGTAGCGCATGCGGCACATAGTCGTGTTGAACACCTTCACGGTGAGCATGGCGTCGCCGTTGTACCTGAAGACAAGGAAGTACCCGTGGCGCAGGTCGTAGGCACGGACGAACTACTCCCAGCCACGATACAGGTACATGTGGTCGTTCCTGATCACCACCTCCACGTCCCAAAGCCTGCGAAGTCCGCTGTCGGCCTGTCGCAGCTTCACATTCTTTGGTCGATGGCCGTCCAGCATCTTCATAAAAGTGTCAGGCAGCCTCTGCAGCGTGGGTCAAGGAGTGATGTAGCAAACAGCAGAGTTATGATAAAGAGATGGGTGAAGGGGAGATCTCTCCTTTTATATACCTGCCTCCTGGAGGAATTCTCAAGTACGATCGTGAAGAACTCGAAACCTTCCAAGTCGTACTCCGGTGTGGCAGAGCGCAGCCTGCGGTGGCGGCCTCCCCCCATCTCTGATAAGTAGCAGAAGATACCAATTACTACCCTTACAACATTATCAAACAACATTACAGCAGCAGAAGTTTTGAGCAGTAGATAATCAACTACACCGAGTCATCATTTCATATTCAAAAAGCAATGCACTTGTGGACATATGATGGCAACAGCTAGAACCCTTCAAAACTAGGGATTTCTTTAGACATGAAACAAAACTGAAAATGTAAACCAAATTGATGGTGATACCAATAAGAAAACATTACCACTACCAACGATATTGATGGTGATATTCAAAGATAACACAAGGTTCAAGTGTAACCAATATTTTTTCATTTATTTTTGGTAGAAAAATTATTTGAAATTTGGTGAAATATAGACAACTACAATTCTGCATGACATGCCATGGACCTTATGTCTTCTACTGTCACACTTCAACCAATATCATAATTCATTTAATAATTTTTTTTTACCAAGTGACAATTACGTTGCGGAATTAAAATGGACAGCAGTTCACATAGGGTTAAAAAAATATCATTGAATGATCAGTTCCTCACTCCATATCACATAAAAATTGCCGTTTTTGACAATTAATTGTTATTATAATATTTGTATAAAACATGAAAATCAGGAGATTCAACAAACAGTCCTAACAAAAACCTATACATTGTTGTACATGTATGTTGTTCATTAGGATTTTACCCCTTTTCTATAGCACACTTTAATTAATGGGTACAAAATTTTGAGCACACCCAAGTTTTATTTAAAGAAAACATTCCCATGTTCTCAACACGGCCATCACAGTGAATACTTACTTACCATGCATATTTTGGTTATGTGGCGCTGGTATTCTACAGTTTCTAGCACTAGGAGATATGTATAGCCTAAGGACAATCAGCAAAATAATCTTGATTAACTAATCAAAAATCCAACAGATCAGCATGTCTCACTCGAACCAAACTGATATGTATGTTAAACATCACATACAAGTAATTCGAATAAAAGAATGTCAGCGAAAACAGAAGGCACAAAGACATGCTGTCCACTGAATATTTAAATTAAACTAAATGTAAACCAAAACTTAAAAAACAGAATCAAAATCTAAAGTAAACCTAAACTAAACCAAGCCTAATTTAAACTAAACCTAAACTAAATCTAAAAAAACAGAAAAAAGATACAAGTTCTCACCGGAGCAGGGGTCGCCGGAGCGGCGGGGCGGCCGCGGGGGTGGAGGAGAGGGGGCGTCGCGGCGGCCGGGGTGGAGGAGGGGGCGCCGGAGCGATGTGGGCGGCCGCGGTGGTGGAGGAGAGGGGCGCCGGGGCGGCCGGGTGGAGGAGGGGGCGCCGAGCGGCGGGACGCCGCGGGTAGTGGAGGAGAGGGGCGCCGGGCGCCGAGGTAGTGGAGGAGAGGGGCGCCGGGGCGGTCGGGTGGAGGAGCGGGCGCCGGAGCGGCGGGCGGCCGCGTGTGGTGCCCTCGACGGCGGGGCGGAGACGTGGTTGCGCTTTGCTAGTAGTTTGGTCGCCGGGTCGTACTTTTTCGTCCGCACGACGGTGGTGGGCGTGCTGCACTTTGGCGGGGCTGCCGGCGACGGGGGTGGCGCAGGGCGACGGCGGCTAGGGCATGGGGCGGAGAGAGAGAGGGGACAGAAAGAGGGGTGGGGCGCGGGCGTTGGCTTTTTAGTTAGGGCACGGTTCTTTGCCGTCTGCTAGCAGACGTCAAAGAGCCTAGCTAACGGATGTTAGTTTGGCCAGCTTCTTTGCCGTCTGCTAGCAGACGGCAAAGAAGCTTTGTCGTCGGCTAGCGGACGGCAAAGAAAGTGGCCGTTAGGTGGCTCTCGCTAGTGGGCCACCCTCCCTCTTTGCCGTCCGCTAGCTGACGGCAAAGCTTCTATGCCGTGACCTAGCGGACGGAAAAGATACGGCTGACGGCAAACAATATCTTTGCCGTCTGCTCCTTCTTTGCCATCAGCTTTCTGTAAGCTGATGGCAAAGATCATCTGTGCCATCAGCTAGCAGACGGCAAAGAGGCGGCTGACGGCAAAGATTTTGATTCCAGTAGTGTATTCCGCATGTGCAAAACTGTCTTGCACCCGTTGTATTTGAACATAGAGTCTATCACACCCGATCATCACCTGGTGTCTCAACACGATGAACTGTCGCAACGGTGCATACTCAGGGAGAACACTTATACCTTGAAATTTAGTGAAGGGGTTATCTTATAATGCTACCGCTGTACTAAGCAAAATAAGATGCATAAAAGATAAACATCACATGCAATCAAAATATGTGACATGATATGGCCATCATCATCTCGTGCCTTTGATCTCCATCTCCAAAGCACCATCATGATCTCCATCGTCACCGGCTTGACACCTTGATCTCCATCGTAGCGTCGTGGTCGTCTCGCCAACTATTGCTTCTACAACTATCGCTAACGCATAGTGATAAAGTAAAGCAATTACATGGCGTTTGCATTTCATACAATAAAGCGACAACCATAAGGCTCCTACCAGTTGCCGATAACTTACAAAACATGATCATCTCATACAACAACATATATCACATCATGCCTTGACCATATCACATCACAACATGCCCTGCAAAAACAAGTTAGACGTCCTCTACTTTGTTGTTGCAAGTTTTACGTGGCTGCTACGGGCTTCCAGCAAGAACCGTTCTTACCTACGCACAAAACCACAACGGTGTTTCATCAAGTTTGCTGTTTTAACCTTCTTCAAGGACCGGCCGTAGTCAAATTCGATTCAACTAAAATAGGAGAAACAGACACCCGCCAGCCACCTTTATGCAAAACTAGTTGCATGTCTGTCGGTGGAACCGGTCTCATGTGCGTGGACATGTAAGGTTGGTCCTGGACGCTTCATCCCACAATACCGTTGAATCAAAATAAGACGTTGGTGGTAAGCAGTATGACTATCACCGCCCACAACTCTTTGTGTTCTACTCGTGCATATCATCTACGCATAAACCTGGCTCGGATGCTACTGTTGGGAAACGTAGCATGCAATTTCAAAAAAAAATCCTACGCTCACTCAAGATCTATCTAGGAGATGCATAGCAACGAGAGGGGGAGAGTGTGTTTACGTACCCTCGTAGACCGAAAGCGGTAGCATTTGACAACGCGGTTGATGTAGTCGAACTTCTTCTCGTTCCGATCGATCAAGCACCGAAGGTACGGCACCTCCGAGTTCTGAACATGTTCAGCTTGATGACGTCCCTCTTGATCCAGCAAAGTGTCGAGGGAGTAGATGAGTTCTGTCAGCACGACGGCGTGGTGACGGTGATGGTGAAGTGATCCGCGCAGGGCTTCGTCTAAGCACCGCGAGAATATGACCGAGGGTGTAATATGTGGAGGGGGGCGCCGCACACGGCTAACAATTGTTGGTGTGTGTTCTAGCGATGCCCCCCTTCATATATATAAGTTGGAGGGGAGGAGAGGCAGCCAAGGGGGCACCCCAAGTAGGAGGAATCCTACTTGGGCGCCTCCCAATTCGGCCTCCCCCCTTACCATATCCACCGGAGGGGGAAGGAAAGAGGAGGGAGGACGAAAGGAAGGGGGAGGCCGAATCCCTCCCCTTCCTTCTCTCTTCCCCCCTTTCCTTCCTCCTAAGGTGCGGCCCATATGGGGGCGCAGCAGCCCCTGCTGGCTGCTGCCTTTCCCCTCTTGGCCCATTAGGCCCATATCTTTGCCGGGGGTGCCCGGGACCCCTTTCCGGTGACCCGATATGTACCCGGTACCCCCGGAACACTTCCGGTGTCCGAATATCATCGTCCTATATATGAATCTTTACCTCTCGACCATTTCGAGACTCCTTGTCATGTCCGTGATCTCATCCGGGACTCTGACCAACATTCGGTCACCAAATCACATAACTCATATAATACAAAATCGTCATCAAACGTTAAGCGTGCGGACCCTACGGGTTCGAGAACTATGTAGACATGACCGAGACACCTCTTCGGTCAATAACCAATAGCGGAACCTAGATGCTCATATTGGCTCCTACATATTCTATGAAGATCTTTATCGGTCGAACCGTTATGACAACATACGTTATTCCCTTTGTCATCGGTATGTTACTTGCCCGAGATTCGATCGTCGGTATCTTCATACCTAGTTCAATCTCATTACCGGCAAGTCTCTTTACTCATTCCGTAATACATCATCCCGCAACTAACTCATTAGTCACATTGCTTGCAAGGCTTATTATGATGTGTATTACCGAGAGGGCCCAGAGATACCTCTCCGATACTCGGAGTGACAAATCCTAATCTCGATCTATGCCAACCCAACAAACACCTTCGGAGATACCTGTAGAGCATCTTTATAATCACTCAGTTACGTTGTGATGTTTGATAGCACACAAGGTATTCCTCCGGTATCCGGGAGTTGCATAATCTCATAGTCAAAGGAATATGTATATGACATGAAGAAAGCTATAGCAATAAAACTGAACGATCAATAAGCTAAGCTAACCGATGGGTCTTGTCCATGACATCATTCTCCTAATGATGTGATCTCGTTCATCAAATGACAACACATGTCTATGGTTAGGAAACTTAACCATCTTTGATTAACGAGCTAGTCTAGTAGAGGCTTACTAGGGACACTGTGTTTTGTCTATGTATCCACACATATATCAAGTTTCTGGTTAATACGATTCTAGCATGAATAATAAACATTTATCATGATATAAGGAAATATAAAATAACAACTTTATTATTGCCTCTAGGGCATATTTCCCTCAGGCGAGTGATGTGAAGTCGGGTTGACCTGGAGGGTACCCAAGAGATAATTACGAGGCGTGGCCAGGCATTCTTAGCTCTTGCCGCAAGTCCTCGAGATGGGGCGACGGGGTCACATCGATCGTGAGTCTCTGCTCGTTACCGCACGCTACCAATACACTAATGATTTGGATATTTGATCTGAGTGGGCCTCTGGCCCGATATCACTAACCATCACGCGGGAATAAGTATGGGCACTCTGCGTCGTACGTTTCTTCCGAAAGCTTTGTCAGACGTCCAGTTTAGCATAGCGGCACGGACGTACCGGCGCCATCC
Source organism: Thinopyrum elongatum (assembly GCA_011799875.1). Classification (NCBI taxonomy): domain Eukaryota; kingdom Viridiplantae; phylum Streptophyta; class Magnoliopsida; order Poales; family Poaceae; genus Thinopyrum; species Thinopyrum elongatum. The sequence goes on along the minus strand of CM022297.1, from coordinate 33,564,526 downwards.
AGGACAGAGGTGGTGCCTGGCTTCACCGTGTGCGCAACGACCCGGAGTGCAACGGGCGATGGGCCCAAGACCCCGGAGCGCTTAGGACATAGACCGACGGGGACCTCTCTGCTGAGCCTAGGTAGGACTACGTTGTTGTTTGGCCGAGGCCGGGCATGACCCAGAAAAATGTGTCCGGCCGGAGTTAATCGAGCGTGGTGGGTAAGTTGGTGCACCCCTGCAGGGAAGAACTAATCTATGCATAGCCGGATCCTCGGTAACGGATGCTCGGAGTTGTATCCCGATCGATACAACTAGAACTGGATACTTGTGATGAGAAATGGATAGTATGGCTCTGGGATTGCTTTCTCGCAGGGAGTCGAGGAAGGATCTCTGGGCGAGGATGATCACTACTACTGCTATATATTGTGCTAATCTACACTCTTCTAATGCTGCAAGACCGCTGAAGATGCTAGTCTTCGATAGGACTAGGCCTTCTCTCTATTCTGGCATTTCTGCAGCCCAGTCCACATATACAACCTCTCTTTGATAATGTTGCATATGTAGTGTAGATCCTTGCTTGCTGAGTACTTCGAATGAGTACTCATGATTGCTTTGCTTCCTCTTTTTCCCCATATCCGTTTGATGCGACCAGGTGACGGAGCCCAAAAGCCAGCTGCCCCTGTCGACGATCACCACTATTACCCCAAGGAGATGGCTACTACTACGAGTTGGCTGATGACCAGGAGTAGGTTCGGAGGGTCCCAGGTAGGAGGCCTACTCCTTTTCGATTGTAGTGTTTTCTTTTGCCCCCCTTTTAAAGGCCTATCTGTCTCTCTTTTATATCTGTACTAAGATATCTGATGCTTCCGCTGATGCTTGTAAGCGAGCTTATGTATTCTAGCCCTCGAGGCCCCTGGCTTGTAATATAAAGCTTGTATTATTTTAATTTGTGTCTAGTGTTGTGTTGTGATATCTTCAAGTGAGTCCTTAGGCTTGATCATGTGCATTTGTGTGTATGATTAGTTCACAATTGAGCCGGGGGCGTTACAATAATCCACCTCAATGCCAAATTCATTCATAAAAGATCATTTGTTTTTACCCCTCCCCCCACCCCCCTTGAAAATTAGCAATGGGATCCAGCGGTTAGAAGATAAATGCCCAGCTTTTACCTGTTCCTGTTAAATGACCTCGTTTCTATCTGATAGTTGGTAACTGTATGCTCTTTATCAAAGATGACCAAGCCTATGACACATCAAATTGGAATATAAACCACTCTTTAGTCGCAAATTGCAATTGCACTTATCATATTCACATCAAAGGGGTTGATCGTTGGGTGGCAATTGGAAAGGAAGACTTGACTTGAAGCATCTTGTCTGCTAATCTCAGAATAATTTCCATCTCTTTTACGTTTTGTGTGAATGCTCTCCCCGATCCAAATATAAGTAATTTTGGATCGAAAGTGACCTCAAGCACCATTTTTTTCTGAAAAAACATGGGTTGCTTCAAATAAATCTTTGATGATTCTTTCTGTCTTTCGTAAAAAAAAACAAAATCTTTCTCTCTCACAGAGTTCGTGCAAGTTTTGCAACTGTTAGATGTCACAGATGATTTCAGGATCATCTTGCACAAGGATTGAACCACAAATAATAAGCAAATGGATTAATCACACCTTAGGACCATATGTGCATCATGTTGATGATGCTGTAGTGACTGGAGATGTCACATAGGGCTTCATGGTGAAGCCCTTGTTCTTCTCCTTCTTCCTTAATCTTCTGGCTTACTCCTGAAACATGTGGAAGATGCTGGAGAGCCCTTCCCATGGCTGCTGTGTATGTGCTGGATTGGGCAACCGGTGGAGTGGTGTATGCCTCTCACCTCTTTTTCTTCTTCTGTCCCATGGGGACAGCCCCTTATATTTATAAGCACAGCACCATGGGGGGACCCACCGGTAAGTTGGTGTGTGTGTGCCCCCAATCAGGGCACCTTTAGTCAAGTTGGAATTGCCAACTTGCTGCTGCTGCTGCTAGCCCTTTTGTTTTGGCCTTTTAGATCAACCAACATCTCCCCCTTGATCATAAGGCAAAACTTATAAGCCCACTTCTTAATGAAATGGCATGTGAGATAAAAGGATTGCAACGGCCAGTTAGTACCGCAGAACCCAGTTACTACAATATACCACCTCATCTCGAAATGGAACTTCTTTAACTTTAGAAGCTCCATGAACTTAATGCTTATTTGAAAACTTATGAGCTCATTTCTTTGTTGGAACTTATACAGAGTGAATAAAATACATTGGTCAATTAAGTACCATTGATCTAATTGACCACAGTACATCATTCCATCGAAGAAACAAACCCCCTTAGGTTTGTGGGGAGATGGTGTTGCAATGGTCCCAAGAGTGCATTTTCTCTTCATATACTCTTGTGCATATCCTTATGCGCGAGCTTTTGAAAAGAAGAGAAATATATTTTGTTTCCAGAATCATAATTTGTCCCTTAATAATAGCCTGCCATTTATTCTTTATGCCGGAAACATTAGAAGGCAAGCCTCTTTAAATATAATGCTTATACCTTAGCATAATACTTATGAACTAATCATCAAGACATTAAACTTAAGTGATGCTCAACACTTATGCCTTAGATTTAATACTTAATTTGTTGAGCCCTAAAACTTAATTCATCAAGGCCTTGAATATGTTTGATTCTGGAATTAATCTTTCACAATGTCATAGGTCTGACAGATACCTTTTCACATGTTACTCAAATAATCTGCACTCTTACATAATAAATTCCGGGATAAATAATCTTAAGAAAACTCCTCATTCTTGAAATTCATATGGATCAGGGACATAAATCCATATCTTAAAAGCTTAGGGATTAAAGCATGCCAAAACTTTAATTTTCATTCTTCATGATGTCTTAAAGAGAATTGGGTAAAGCCATTCCACAATATGGCTCCCCTGCAAGGGTGAAACTTTTGTGGATAAAGCTTTCGTAAATTCACACCTTGCCAAAACCTTAGCAGTCCACAACTTGGTGGTCGCCTTATATCTTAAAACGTGAGCGTGCAATCCCTTAATGTGATATACAACACATTATTACTTTAGTGCTGATGCCAACTAGGCAAAGTTTTTCTTAATAATTTTTTAGGGGTCCAATCCTGGACTTACGTCTACCAGTTATCCCGGTCTCATAAACTTAAATGGCGCATAATAACTTAAGCATTAGTAACATGAGAAAAACTTATCGCCCTTGAGGGAGTAGACATAAACCTTTAGAATGAACTTAATGCTCCCCTTTATGGCCCAATCTTAGTGAATCTTTAAGACATAAGAAACATCACCAAGATTAACTTAGTACCCCTAAGAAAAACCCTCAGGTCTTATGCAATATCCCTATTGCTTATAGTCAACATAATATTGACCAATCATAAATTCCTTATCGAACTTATTTCTTATTGAGCTTTGTACCACTATCTGATACTTATCGTCTTAAAACTGATCAATCATCATAACTGATTCCTTTGTAATGCAAAAGGAAAAACTGTATGAAATATCCATCTCTAAAATCTGAAGTTTGGTGACCATATGTCACCTTTTCATAATTTATTTCCTCAAACTCCCATTTTGCATTAAATTTCTTTCAACAAGTCTTTAGCAAGACATGTTGCTTAAACTTTAATAGGAACTTTTGCCAAGGATTACCTTGGCGGTCTGTGTAGGGTAACGCAGCAGAAAACAAAAAATTTCTGACCTACGCACCAGCCCAGGACCACTATGGAGACTGCATACAAGGTTTGATCTTTTTCGTTACCGACTCGTAGCGCAGCGGAAGTAGAGTCGATGACGATCGGCGGTGCAGATCCCTGCAGCTAGGATTTACAACCTCCCAACCGCGAGGATGTATACCCTCATCCGCGCCCCGGACAGCCCTCCGGGAGGACCTTCGAAACTCAGACGGTCACTCGGACAGCCCTTCAGGAGAACTCACAGAACTCGGACCGTCACTTGGACAGCCCTTCAGGAGGCACTTACGAACAGCCCCTCGGGCACTAAGATCGAAACTACGACCTCTCTACAGAGTTGCACACATACGGTGTCATCTATCCGGCAGGGCTTCGCCGTCCAGAACTAGTTCCCACCGGAACCCAGACAGCCTTTCGGCTCTACGAAACTCTTTTCGTGGGAGGGAGATAGAAGCCAGATAATTGCATGGCATGAGTATGAGAGCAAGGGATGAGTGTGGAGGGCTGCCCCTCCACCTCTATTTATAGGAAATCCCAAGGGGTAGGGTGGTTTTACAATAAAACCCAAAATTACATGAATGAAGTCCTTCCACCAAGGGCATAGAAGTGAAACCAAGGAACAAGAGGGGCTCCATGGTGGCGATCGAACAGTCCCCCGGACGGTGTCGCAGACAGCCCTTCGGGAGGACTCACAGAACTCGGACCGTCACTTGGACAGCCCTTCGGGAGGCACTCTCAAAACAGCCCCTCGGGCACAAAGATCGAAACTACGACCTCTCTATGGGGTTGCACACATATGGTGTCATCTATCCGGCAGGGCTTCGCCGTCCAGAACTAGTTCCCACCGGAACCCAGACAGCCTTTCGGCTCTACGAAACTCTTTTCTTGGGAGGGAGAGAAGAAGCCAAATAATAGCAATGGCATGTGTATGTGAGAAGGAGTGAGTGAGGAGGGCTTCCCCTCCACCTCTATTTATAAGAAATCCCAAGGGGTAGGGTGGTTTTACACTAAAACCCAAAGGCACATGAATGAAGTCCTTCCACAAGGGCATATGGGTGAAACCAAAGAACAAGACGGGCTCCAAGGAGGAGCCACATACTTGGCCGGACACACCCCTTGGGGGGCTCCCAATCCATCCATGTCATCCCTAGATCTTTTGAGTAAAGCCCCAAAAGGTGGCTTTCCATAAAATAATCCAAAAAGCACTTTCACTATTCACGACGACATTTTTTAGCGTCCGTTCGAACTGAAAATATTTATGTGGGCTTAGAACATTTCTAGTACCCACTAAAATAATTTTCAACGTGTTCTGGAACAATTCCAGTTTAGTGATTTCATCTGCGAAAAGCATCTGAAGCGGTTCCGGCAGCTCCGGAACATTTCCGGTTTTCATCTCGGGAAATTCCCAGAAGTTTCCAGAATGATTCTGGCACCCTCCAAGAATTATCAAGCATGTGCTGAAACCAATTTGACTTTATGGTATCCTCTGAAACAACTTTTTAGTTTCACCGAAACTCGTCCGGTGTTCTCTCTGCGGAACTTTTCCGCTGTCCGAAACTTTTTCGGTGTCCGAAACTTTTTCGCTGTTTTTTTCTCAGACTCCCTGTCTAGTATTCAGCAGATAGATGACCCTTAAGTGTGTGACCCTATAGGTTCGGTGAAGTATAGACATGACCGGAACACCTTCTGATCAATGATTAGCATCGAAGCCGTGGACACCCATATTGATCCTTATACCCACACGAATGAATATTCGAGTGAACCTCCAGTTGCCGTGTGCTATTCCTGTTGCTTCGCGATATGTTACAAATACCCGAGGTGAGACATGATGGCATCCCAGTGGGTCAATTAACTTGTCCACTATGCCAGTTACCTCGTTACCGGTATTGTTCTCTTTTCTCGTTACCGTGTTCCGGTATCCCGTGATCAAATCACAAAGTGTCTGGCCAGACGATGATGGATACCGTAACACCGAGAGGGCCCAGAGATATCTCTCCATCATCGGAGGAGCAAATCCCAATCTCGAGCTATCAAGTTACTTGACATACTTTTCCATGAACCCGTAAGCCGCCGTAATAGCCACCCATTTACGGATGACGTTTAACAAACCCCAAAGTTCATGAAGCAAGCATGAAGAAACTCGATACTCTCATGGTCTAAGGAATCATGCAAACATTAACCATCTCTGTGTTATTAACCATTTAACTTGTGACGAATGTATCTCATAGCATAACATCAATCGGGTCGATTCAACACAAATGTTCTGCTAACATTGTGCCCTCAAAGTTGCCGGCATAGTCATGCCCATGATGAGGAAAACAGGATCATCATGCAATACTTGAGCCAGTCATAGAGGCTTGACTAGGAATACATTTTACCGTTTATTATCCCACACGTGCACATGAGTTTCCCTCCAAGCCTCGTTTTATTTGTAGACTCGAGAATCATTGCAGTTATAGCATGGAACATAAACATAATTATGAATAGGGAGATAATCAATAACATTTATTATTGCCTCTAGGGCATATCTCCTACAGACTCCCACTTGCACTAGAGTCAATAATCTAGTTAATGCTAATGCACTTTACACCTGTGGCACACCGGTGTAAATATGCTTCGCTTGTGGTATAGCCTGATGTCCAACGGATCTGACGACTTCAGCTCCGTGTGCATCTTTGCATATCCTCGCGTTTTCACGCTTTCACAAAATTCATATTTTGTGTGGACTTGGCTTTGTATGTATGTGAATCACAGGTCGAACCTGGATTCCTTAGACTGAGTTATGGAGCAACTACCTGCAGTAGTGTCCCATTGACAAAAGCCAACTTGGAACCATACTAAGTTCATGAATGAACTATATGATTCAACATCTTCTTTGTCGCTGTAAAAGCGGCAACATACTCCGCCTCTGTTATAGAATTCACCACAGTAACTTGTTTGGAACATTTTCCAACTAACTGTGCCACCACATTGTGTGTTACACAAAACCCTCAATTTAAATCAAAAATCGCATGGAGAAAAGATGAAGACTGTATCGATGTAGCATTTTACAACGAACTCTTCATGATCTCCGCTTGCGAGAAAACATGTCATCAGTGCTACTCTAGCACTCAATGACACTTTTCACTGTTGTCCTATGATCAGTACTTTTGATCACTTTGGTATCTATACTCGCAACAACTTTGGAGTATTGGGCATATCTGGTTGTTTTTACATACCATGGAATACATGATTAATCCAAACACAAGAGTATGTGGAATCTCCATCATGTATTTTGCTCATCAGTGTTTTGGGACACCGAGTCTTGCAAAAACTCTTTCCATGTGACTTCGGCAAGAATCACTCCTTGATGTTTTTAATGCTAAAAGGTTTTAGCATTTTGTCAATATGTATCTTTGCTCAGCCCCATTAGGTAAATCTATCTCCATAGATCATCATGCCTAATATAAAGGCTATTTAGCCCAAGCACTTCATCGAAAAACTATTTTCAAATGAAGTCCTAATTCGTGTCAAGAAATTTATTTCCAATTAACAATGTGTCAAGCACACAACGTTTTTAGAAATTTTATTATGCTCCCACTTACTTTCTTGAATCACAAGCATCTTCATTACCCATTGATGAAGTCAAAACCCTTTTTGACCATTTCATCAAAACACGAAGATTCCAACTCCATTTTTATCTCTTCTGTCCATTGCTGGAACTCTAAAGTTTGCATACTTACTAGCATCCTCTGGACTGACAAAATACCTTGGACCGTAACACATGCAAGTCCTTGGTTTTATTTCCATCAGATGGAAATCCTTTTGTCATCCTTTGTTTCATATCTCATGATATGAAATATGTATTAATTGCTAGTTCAACCCGAACCGACTTTAAGCATCGCTACGATGAAACAACCTCATCGTAGTCAACTCCTTGAACTTGTATATTGCAACAAGTCAAGCTTTATGGATAAAACATTTTTATCCGTATCAGTTTTTAGTTCCATAAAATTCGTTAGACTCTAAGTCTTCCGAAAGGTGTATCAAGATTTTAATCTTGAAACATTTATATGGAAACTATCTCGGATTGTATTGGCATTTAGCCAATTCCGGAGTCAGGGCCCATCAATGCTTCCTTGTGTATCGTAGGTATACTGTTGTCTAACAACAATATCTCGTCTGCGCACCTGAGAGGTTTGCACGAGCCTTGCCTACGTGGTTTAGCTGCAAGTTCGATCGAAGTCCATACATTTTATTGTAGAGACTTCCGTATCAGTCGCAGTAGGAAACTCTGGAATTACTTCCAAGGTCTCTTTCCTTTGATCTGATGATGAAGATACTGTTTATCTCATCGAGTTGCACTATTCTCCCACTCACCTTTTTGAAAGAACCATTTTCTTCAAAAAGCATACCGTTCTTTGTGGCAAACCTATTTGCCTCGGTATAGTGAGGGAGGAATACCCAATGACTTGGGATAACCTACAAAGTTGCACTTGTCTGATTTGGAATAAGTTTGTAACCTTTTACACAAGCCCCATATTCCAAATGTTAAGAAAAGATATAACATGGTTGGGCGTACCATACCATGGTGTCATTTCAACAAACCCGATGGAGCTCTTTTCAGTGTAAAAGCCGCAGTCTCTAAAGCATCACTCTTTAAAAGGGATAATGGCAAATTTATTTATGTCATCTTTGATCTTACAATGTCATAAATGGTTCGATTACATCTTCACAGACTTTCCACTCACAGTGGTGTTCCGGGAGGTGTAAGTTATGAAACTCTTTTCACAACTCATCAGGCATTCGCTAAACTTGTAACTCAAATATTCCTTTCTGCAATCCAATTGTAGAAACATAATTTTCTTGTTACAATAACTTCTACTTCATTCTTGAAAACCTTTTGAATGAATTCAAAAGATCTAGACTTACGTCTCATTAAGTAAATATCCATATATCTACTTGAGTCATTTCTGAAGACAGATAAATCCACTATTAACAACATTTATCAGACTACACACATCAAAAGTATGATCACCAATAAGTTTGTTGTCCATTCCTTATGGCCTGTGAATGGTATTTCAGTCACTTCACTTTTCGGAGAAAAGTTGCAAGTGTCAGATGATTCAAAATCAAACGACTTCAAAATCCATCATAATGGAATTTTCCATGCGGATTTCTCCAATGTGACCAAATGCAGTGCCACACTTGTGTGGTATTCTTTTAGTCTTGCGACATTTAGCGTCAGTGTTATGGATGTATCATATTACCATCAATATTCATAACATACATCCCATCTTGGATGGAAGCATGGCCCTTCATGTTATTCATAATACTGAACAACAATTGTTGTTTTTATGAACAACTCTTTTGCAACAAACATTGTGCAATGGGCTAGAGTGTATGAAACTCTAAAATGAATTATGAAAGTAAACCCAGAGGTAATGTATTATTATCAATATTCATAACATACATCTCATTCATAATGAAAGTATGGCCCTTATGTTATTCATAACATCGAACATCAAAAGTTCTCTTATGAACAACCTTCTTGCAAGATACCTTATGCAATGGGCTAGAGTTTGTGAAACTCTAAATGAATTATGAAAATAAATACAGACGGTAATACACCGATGGAAGGTATAGTAACATTTACTATGTTCCCTGTGTATACCTAAACCTCATTCCTGGCTAGTCTTTCAGGCCATAGTAGTTCTTACATCGAGTTGCAACATAATGCAATCGAGCGGGTATCTTTGTGATTGTCTCACAATACCCAAGAATTAGTGATTAACATGTTTAACCATAATTCCCAAGAACTATATCTTTTACCAGCCTTCTATACATCAAAAACTTGTATGACATTCATACATGAGCTGGATATTCCAGTCTTCTTTCTTTTTGCCTTTATACTTCTAACAGTTTAACTTTCAGTATTTCTCCTACTCTCAGAAGAAGCACCCAACTTAAGAGTGGCGTTAGCCCTGGACTTCCTAGGCGTGAAAGTTTCACTAACACCCTACGGACACTTCTTTCTCTTTAAGTTGTTGTTTTATTCACCTTTCATCATATGACAGGCGTTCTTCTGGATCCCTCTCTTATCAGTCTAATGCATAGTAAACTCCTTTACTAACAGTTTGCAAACAAACATTGCTTTGGATATCTCATATCTTTTAGCCTTTGTCTGTCTCTGAAAATGATTTTCAGATTCCATGAATATCACAATACTATCCAAACTTTCGAAGTTCGGGTCTCATGGAAGCAAACATATTGCACTTGACTGAAACGGAATTCTAGCTTTTGGATCGAAGGACGAGAGTCACATGATCCATAGCATAAGCGAGAGAATACCGAAAGTATGCGATAGGACAAGTCCTTCTCGGCACTCTTGAGGACAATCCACACATTATGTTACCAACCATAAAGTTTTAACTAGATATTTAATAGCTATTCAATTTTAATAGGGAAGGTGGAAACGCGAGCCATTATTCTACAACTATTTTGCAAATCACACTTTAGACAGTGTTCAAAATTAATTGCACTGAGAATTTAAACAAGTTAATTCTGCAGTGCGCTCCCACTCAAATCAATATCTCTCATGATTGATTGTGAGTGATTCAAGACACAAATTTCAATTCAACGCCATTGATGGTGAGCATCACTGATGACGAGGACTTCAATCGTTAGGCAAACTTGCCGATCACATCTCTATGTGACTCTTGTTCATCTTTCGATGCGTGTGTTCTGAGCTCATGACTTTCATGCCTGAACGTCAAGACAACCACGTGATCTCGCTACGAGGTCTCAACTCACCCGCCTCACACATCCCTAATCGTTCGTACCCATGTCAGCATGGCGCACCCCGAAAAGTTAGGTGCCGTGATGGTGCTACACTTGGGAGAACACTAACTACTTGATATTTTTGTGAGAGATCACCCTAATAAAAGCGACTACCGCACAATCAAGAAGGGTGCAATATAAGGGATCAACATCTCAGGCAATTCATAATAGCATGATATGGTATAGCCCTATCTGACGGAGAAGTCTTGTATTTCTTCATCTTCGGCATTCGCGTCGGTGTTCACCTTCGCGAAGATTGCCACCACCATGTCGATGCACCAGATAATATTGCTATCTCTATAGCTAATAAAATAAGTGCATTACTTAAGGTTGACACGCAGGTCATTAAAGTGCAATCATATGGCTCCAGCCATCATGCCGAATCATGACACGCAGGTCATGTTAATTTTACATCATATAGACATCTCATACATAATCAAATTAATATGAGCACTGCTATACCACATCATATGCACATGCAAACCCTCCTGCAAAACCAAGTTAGACGCCTCTAATCGGTTCATGCAAAAACTTATTTTTCGTGGCTTCTAAGGTTTCGAAACAAACCGAAGCTACCAACGTCCGTCATCAAGTATGATAATTCAAGTCGCTAGATTAACTTCACGGGGTGTATGAAACACGAGATAATAAAATCTCGAGCCCCATACTGAACTTGGTCATACGCATGACCCCCGTGCAGATCATATCTGCATTGCCCTTTCGTCTGCGAAATTTCATCTTTCTTTTTAACTACGGTGGAATTCAATGAACTGTTAGCACTTCGTTGATCAATCAGGATCGCGGATTGCCAGAACATTGAAACTCCACCATGCCATTATCAAGATCAGAAATATGCAAATTCCAGGGAAGCAACAAGAATATCGGGTAACATATTTCATCTGCTACCCGCACAAATAATTTTCAGTAATAGAACTCATTTACTACCTAATTATATTGTGCAACACCCATACATCTCTATGTATTCTAGATCGCAACCTACATCTACGCATAGCATGGCTCATGATGCCACTGTAGGGTAACGCAGCAGAAAACAAAAAATTTCTGACCTACGCACCAGCCCAGGACCACTATGGAGACTGCATACAAGGTTTGATCTTTTTCGTTACCGACTCGTAGTGCAGCGGAAGTAGAGTCGATGACGATCGACGATGCAGATCCCCGTAGCTAGGATTTACAACCTCCCAACTGTGAGGATGTACTCCCTCATCTGCCCCTCGGACAGCCCTCCGGGAGGTGGTCGAACAGTCCCCCGGACGGTGTCGCAGACAGCCCTTCGGGAGGACTCACAGAACTCGGACCGTCACTTGGACAGCCCTTCGGGAGGCACTCTCAAAACAGCCCCTCGGGCACAAAGATCGAAACTACGACCTCTCTACGGGGTTGCACACATACGGTGTCATCTATCCGGCAAGGCTTCGCCGTCCAGAACTAGTTCCCACCGGAACCCAGACAGCCTTTCGGCTCTACGAAACTCTTTTCGTGGGAGGGAGAGAAGAAGCCAGATAATAGCAATGGCATGTGTATGTGAGAAGGAGTGAGTGTGGAGGGCTTCCCCTCCACCTCTATTTATAGGAAATCCCAAGGGGTAGGGTGGTTTTACACTAAAACCCAAAGGCACATGAATGAAGTCCTTCCACAAGGGCATATGGGTGAAACCAAGGAACAAGTGGGGCTCCAAGGAGGAGCCACATACTTGGCCGGCCACACCCCTTGGGGGGCCCCCATGAGGGGCTCCCAATCCATCCATGTCATCCCTAGATCTTTTGAGTAAAGCCCCAAAAGGTGGCTTTCCATAAAATAATCCAAAAAGCACTTTCACTATTCACGACGACATTTTTCAGCGTCCGTTCGAACTGAAAATATTTATGTGGGCTTAGAACATTTCCAGTACCCACTAAAATAATTTTCAATGCGTTCTGGAACAATTCTAGTTTAGTGATTTCATCTGCGAAAAGCATCTGAAGTGGTTCCGGCAGCTCCGGAACATTTCCGGTTTTCATCTCAGAAAATTCCCAGAAGTTTCCAGAATGATTCTGGCACCCTCCAAGAATTATCAGGCATGTGCCGAAACCAATTTGACTTTTTGGTATCCTCTGAAACAACTTTTCAGTTTCACCGAAACTCGTCCGGTGTTCTTTCTGCGGAACTTTTCCACTGTCCGAAACTTTTTCGGTGTCCGAAACTTTTTCGGTGATTTTTTCTCAGACTCCCTGTCTAGTATTCAGCAGATAGATGACCCTTAAGCGTGTGACCCTATAGGTTCGGTGAAGTATAGACATGACCGGAACACCTTCTGATCAATGATCAGCATCGAAGCCGTGGACACCCATATTGATCCCTATACCCACACGAATGAATATTCGAGTGAACCTCCAGTTGCCGTGCGCTATTCCTGTTGCTTCGCGATATGTTACAAATACCCGAGGTGAGACATGATGGCATCCCAGTGGGTCAATCAACTTGCCCACTATGCCAGTTACCTCGTTACCGGTATTGTTCTCTTTTCTCGTTACCGTGTTCCGGTATCCCGTGATCAAATCACAAAGTGTCTGGCCAGACGATGATGGATACCGTAACACCGAGAGGGCCCAGAGATATCTCTCCATCGTTGGAGGAGCAAATCCCAATCGCGAGCTATCAAGTTACTTGACACACTTTTCCATGAACCCGTAAGCCGCCGTAATAGCCACCCATTTACGGATGACGTTTAACAAACCCCAAAGTTCATGAAGCAAGCATGAAGAAACTCGATACTCTCATGGTCTAAGGAATCATGCAAATGTTAACCATCTCTGTGTTATTAACCATTTAACTTGTGACGAATGTATCTCATAGCATAACATCAATCGGGTCGATTCAACACAAATGTTCTGCTAACATTGTGCCCTCAAAGTTGCCGGCATAGTCATGCCCATGATCAGGAAAACAGGATCATCATGCAATACTTGAGCCAGTCATAGAGGCTTGACTAGGAATACATTTTACCGTTTATTATCCCACACGTGCACATGAGTTTCCCTCCAAGCCTCGTTTTATTTGTAGACTCGAGAATCATTGCAGTTATAGCATGGAACATAAACATAATTATGAACAGGGAGATAATCAATAACATTTATTATTGCCTCTAGGGCATATCTCCTACAGTCTGGGAGTTAGGAATGGCTCCTTTAATAATGTTAACAGTGGAGCTCTTAATTGTCATAAAGCCCTTATAATTTAACTGCTCTCCCTTTAGTTTTTTCAACATCATACTTTATTTCAGAGTATCATAATTTTCCTCATCCTCCTCTAGTGCTTTAGGAGGATCATTATGGAGAGCATAATTAAATCTTTTATCTTGCTTAGGAGAAAAAACTTATGCAAGATTTATCACTTAATATGACATAAACATTAGAAGGAACATAATGGCTAATCATATGGCATTAATATTAAAAGAACAATTTAATTGTTCCTAATCATCATAATCATCATGCACTGAGATAATAATAATAATAACAATACCCCTAAGAGATGGAAACTTAAGAAATTTGAATAAAAGTTGTACTTAACAAAAGCTCAACTTTCATTCATAATTCTTGGCCATAATTCCATAATTCTTAGCATTACTTAAAAATAGAAAGTGAGAAGTGGAATTTAAATTTAAACATATCAACATATACCAACATACCTCGGAAGTTCAATTGCTCCCCCTCAAAATGTGGACGGAGCTATTGCTCAACATTTCGATGAACTTCCATAATGAATATTTCACTTTTAGAGGAGAAGTCAATAAAATCAACAACATGAATCACATTATAGAAATGGAAGATGAAGAACTTTATTCAGTGCTAATGGAAAACTTCCAATAGCCTTAACATTAGCCTCCATTCCAACTTTGAAACTTCACCTCAAATATTCTGGTCCATGAGGCCATGATAATATCATACTTATAGTATCCAATTTTCTTATGGATACAAATTTCTTTTGACCTTAATTCCAGTCCACTTTATATATTTTATTGTAAATAACACAATAAAGTGAACTCAAAAGCTCCGTAAATTCATCATGGCCCAAGCCTTAAATGTTGAGTTTTTTATGATTAATATGATCTCATAAGATTTTAAGATGCTTTTCAAACTGTCAAACTGAATCATTAATGCGAGGTATAACTTTATTAACTGAACTAGGGAATTACTCCCTAGGTTCTTACTGGCATACTCCCCCAGATCTTTACTGGGTTTTGCTCCCAACTGATATTAATAGATAAGAAATTTATTAAATTCTTGTCAATGCCTTAGTAGTCAAGGCATCTTTAATGGGAGCTCATTAGATTTTTTTTATTATGCATGACCTCATGAAACATGATATATTCATAAGCTTAAATCATTACTTATGAGGAACATTAAATCAGCCGAAAACATTATGGCTGAATTGAAAAACATTAGCAATAGGGATAAAATGCATTTGATCACAAATTTCTATAGTGATCATGCAGAACATAATTCCTTATGTAAACATTAATCTCTAGGGAATGGCACATGTACCAAATTAACTTTGGTTAGAATGAATTCACGTGCCATAATTCATCCCAAAATAACATTAATTCTCCAACCAAAGTTTCCCTTTGGTTCCACCTTAATTGGAGACAACTTAGTGATCATGATAATAATCACAGAAGCTTATAGCTTCAAGAATTAATTGATCTGGGAATTAATTAAATGACTTATGGCTATAATTAAAACTTTAATAACTTTATACACATACAACCATGAATCACAATATTAATCAGAAGCACTTGATTGCGGAAGCATGAAATTCAATTATAAGTATAAACTTGCAATAACTTAATTATCAATTAATAGATTTATGTCCTTTAGTTCAATTCCGCAAAGTGGCCTATTTCAAAAATTTGTCCAAAAGCCTTATGCATGAGAATTCTTTTCCCAGATCATAAACTTCTTTTGTTGATATGATCCACATCAGCTTTGGCCAGAAGTGTATCATAACAACAAAATTTTGTGATCAAGTTTCATTAATCAACTTTGGCCAGAATAACAAATACCAGTCATACTTTATGGCCTCTTCAAACTTCTTTTACTGATCCAACTCACATCTGCTTTGGCCAAAAGTGAGCAGGAACAGTAAAATTTTGTAGTTAGATATTCATCAACCAGCTTTGGCCAGGATGACAAACATCAACCACTCTTAATTAAAGTCATGTCTCTTTATTCTTTCCTTTTATTGAACTAGTCCACATCAACTTTAGTCAGAAGTGGACAAGAACAATGAAATTCTGCAGTCATATGCTCACCAGTCAGCTTTAGCTAGAATGGTGAACATAGACCACACTTCATTAGTCACAAACATTTAATAAAATAACCTCATTGAATATGCATGGCTTTAAGGACAAAACTTCTTTAGTGGGCAATAATGTTATGACAATCCATGGTTTGGTTAAATATGACCATGAAAAGTTAATATTAGGTTTTTCTTATGCCCAGAGCTTAATTGTAGCTCAAATCAAAAGCCACTTAATTTCTTGAATAAATCAACCATTAATTGAATTTTGGGGAACATCATTATCATAAAGGCCTCATTCAAAGAATAATACATTATTTGAGCAACAAACCTTAATTATCTTAGGGCCATTTCATAATTAGCATAATTGCTCATAAAGAGCATAAAGCCCCAACTTAATTTAGTTGCTCAAAACATTATCTAATTGAGGCCACACTAAAATTAGAACCTTAAAGCCTTCTTTAGACTTAAGTGGAATTACATTACTTTAGAACCAAAACATAATAAAATGCCTTAAAACAATTAATTATAACATAATTGCCTTTAGAGAACATTAAGAATAACATGATACCATAATAATCGTTAAATATGGCATAAGGATATAGTAATAATTATTATGATCATAAAATGCAATAAAAGAAAATAACTAAACATAATTGAATTGCAGCGAGGGGGGGGGGCTTCCATAATGATCGTAATGAAATTCAACATTAAAATAATTTAAAAAATGCCATGATGGAAAATAAATTGATCATAATAACATGAATAATTTTAGCATGGCATGAAAGGCATAAAAATATTACTTAATAATAAAAGAACATAATAAAATTGCATTTAAAATAACTAAGCATGACACATAATATCTAGCATAAATAAGTATAATATACCATGCATAATTTTAGCCCTAAAACTTACTTATTTTAGCCCAAAGAATTTATTTATTCTAGCCCAATACATAATTTTTCCCATAATTAATTAAACACCATTTTGGCATAATTTTAGAATTATTTTCAGTACATAAACATTATTATAATACCTTAATAAACCGAAGAAATGTACTGAAAACATTAAAATGACAAACTCATAATTTGGCCTGCTGCAGTTTGTTAGAATATCCAGCCCAGTAACTGAATTCCTTAACTAAATACCTTTAAAGAAGGTAAAAGTTACTGAGGCAATAAATTTATCCTGCGCCGGAGTCTGCAACCAAAAATTGGCCCATTAAAACACTGCCGGCCTGTTAATAGGTGCCAGCCCATTGAGCCGACCGACGCTTGTGGGCCATCGAACAAAACCACCACCCGCAGCTCCCCCGCGAGAACCCTAGCCTCATTACTTCCTCCCCCTTCTCTATGCATCCGCCGACGACCGAGTGAGCGAGAGAGATGCAACAGCGTTGAGCACCGACGCGTCAGGGAGGAAGACTGGGGCATCGACGAGTGCCTTTCATCGGAACCGCTTGCTGCCTTGGCTGGCGCGCGGCTCCGTCGAGCGGTGCTCGTCGGTGCCCTACGGCGTGACAGCAGCGCACAAGCGGGCATCCTGCATCAGCGGTGGCTGCCCTCACCAGATCCGGCACCGCAGTGGACCTTAGCGACAACAAGGCGTTCGTGAGAGCACCGCCATGGTCCGGTGTGGTGGACGGCGAGGTGCCCGAGCACACCTCCATCACTGAATGGATGGCTCCGACACCGCCGTCGCCAGCGGCGGCGACGATGCCCTTAAAGTAAGTGTCCACCACCTCTTAATCCATAATTTAGGGTTAGGGTTCCAATACTTCAGGAAATTGGGAAAAATTATGCTTCTAGGGTTTCGGATTTTGGGCATTTGATTTAGGATTTGCATAAATTCGGCTCATCCCCATCCATTATATGCTCAGTCCGAAAACCCTAACCTTAATTAGGGAGAAATTTGGTACCTAGGGTTTCATAGAATTGGGGAAAGCTTAGGATTTAACCAGTTAATCTAATTTCCCCTCTTACTTGACTTTATTCATGAAACCCTAGCTTCACAACTTATCGATGCGGGCAGTGAGCAAGAATAGGACATAAACATAAGAAATTTGGATAAAAACTTGAGGATTTTAGGGCTAAGCCGAAGCTCAATATAAACTGATTTGGTCAAGAGCATAGCTTAACCATAAGGGGAGCATAAACATAAACTTGGGCTCATTAAAACAACATCTAAAGCATAAACCTTAGCTTCATAACAACATAAACACATGGAAAGGAAACATATGCCCCTGGCAGCAGCATATAGGCATAAAATTGAGCTTAAGAGGGGCTCAATCTTGAGCAAGAAGGCTCTGGTGCCATTGTTAGATGTCACAGATGATTTCAGGATCATCTTGCACAAAGATTGAACCACAATAATAAGCAAATGGATTAATCACACCTTAGGACCATATGTGCATCATGTTGATGATGTTGTAGTAGTGACTGGAGATGTCACATAGGGCTTCATGGTGAAGCCCTTGTTCTTCTCCTTCTTCCTTAATCTTCTGGCTTACTCCTGAAACATGTGGAAGGTGTTGGAGAACCCTTCCCATGGTTGCTGTGTATGTGCTGGATTGGGCAGCCGGTGGAGTGGTGTATGCCTCTCACCTCTTTTTCTTCTTCTGTCCCATGGGGACAGCCCCTTATATTTATAAGCACAGCACCATGGGGGGACCCACCTGTAAGTTGGTGTGTGTGCCCCCAATCGGGGCACCGTTAGTCAAGTTGGAACTGCCAACTTGCTGCTGCTGCAGCTGGCCCTTTTGGTTTGGCCTTTTAGATCAACCAACAGCAACTACAAGAAAAGTTTGTCTTAAGTGTTTTTGTGCTACGAGGCTCTGTCTGATGATTCTCTCTTATAGGTTCCTAGGCCTAGCCGCTTCTCAATCCTTGAACCATTAGTTCAAGAAGCTAGCACGCGTATGAACCTGAGTACCTCCCATGGTGCAGAAGTTAGAATCCATTTTTCTACCCATGAAAGGCCAGCTGCTGCCGTTGTGTCATACTGTCACAATGCAACACATACATATAAAGGGGTATCTTTTTTTTGAAAACTAAATGGGGTATCTTTGGTACTGCGATATGGAGTTGCCAAGGTAAGCCTAATCAGTTCCTTTGGTAAATGCGATATCAAATCAAAGTGTCGAAGTGGCACAGGTTCCACAATTTCAGGTGGTTGAGCTCGATCTGCGACATACAGATAGATCGTAGATATACAAGACACATATTTTGGATGGGTTTCATTTTCGAAAAATAATTATATTTGTGGGGTTTCAGGCCTGACCTGGCACTGAGAGAATCTGCTGGAGAGTTGCTTGGTTTCAGGCCTGGCTGGAGCGCCCCCGCCGCCGCTGGCAGGCGGCAGGGCTGGGCGCAGTATAATCCCGACCACGGCCGCCCACATCCGGCCCCAACCGCACTCTGCGCGCAGAGCCGCCGGCCGTCCCTGGCCGCCTCCATCCCATCGTACCCATTGCGACCTCAGCTCCGCCTCCAGAGCTCCCCCGCAGCCATGACTGAAGAACAAGAGAGCTTGGATCGATGGCTCGAAGGGCCGGACTACTGAAAGATCGATTCATTCGGAACTTGGATTTATAAAGCTCAGGTTTTTGGACACCCCTTATCCTTATCCTCCAATCTTGCTTTGAGATCTGTGCTACACAACTAACTTACAGCACGAAATTTTCTCTTTTTTGTTCCTTCAAAACAAAACAACATATGAAGTTCAAACTTTGCAGGACAACAATACATTCTTACTACAATGTGGGAAAAAACTTTCAGATTTTTTTGTCCGACATAAATATACAAAATGAAATTTTTTGAGTAAAAAATATTATTATTTTTGTATATATGATTCACGAAAAAATCTGAAAGTTTTTTTTCCCACATTCTAGGTAGAATGTTTTGTTGTCCTCCAATGTTTCAACTTCATATGTTGTTCTATTTAGAAGAAACAAAAAAGACAAAAGTTGCTCGCATGAATCGCGATGCAAAAATGAATGGCTAGATAATGAGGTGTAGGAAAGCCTATGCTTTCTCAAATGTTAACCGATTCATTCGCATCGGCGGAGTTGCGAGTCGCCCCCTTCTTTTTCTTTTAACCTTTCCCTATAAAATTTGGATCCTAATAAATGCCACGCGTATGACACGAACACGTGGCAACTTCAGACGTTTTTTATGGCAAATTTAGTGATGTGAGGGTGGCAATTTTAGTTGTCAAGCATGACGACTTTCTTTTTGGGTGGCAAGTTTTAGTTTTTTTTTTCTTTTCGAATGTTAACTTTAGTTGTAAAAATCGTCAGGGCCGAAGTGCTTCGCGCCACACATGTGATACTTAGGGCATATACGATGGTTGATAAGACAGTTTTATAAGTGTTGCATGTGATTTAGATATGACAATAAAAGTATATCTCCAATGGGTAATTTCTTAGACTTATCTTTAATAACTAGCTATTCCTAAAAACATGGTGAGACATAATGTGATAAGAGAAATCTCTTAAATAAGAGAAGACAATCATTTTCTATGATTTCTCTTTCCTCCACATCAACCATTTATCCTACATGGCACTCCTAAGATAGCACCATTGCAAATGTCCTCATCATTTGGGTAAATTTAGGGCTTCTTTGATTGTAAGAATAAGAGCAACTCCAACACGCCGATGCAAACGGACGCGTGATTTATCCGTTTGGGTCGGTTGGGTGCTCGTTGTCCGCCTGTGTCCGACCAGTGCGCCAACCGGACAATGCATTTTTGTCCGCGTACAAAGCAAACTGAACTTAAAAAGGGCCAGCGGACAGAGTTCATGCCAGTGTCCACAGTTCATGCAGGCATACATGTCAGCCTAAAAAAACAATACACAATTCATGCTGGCGCACTTGCCAGCAGCATGCATGGTTGCCAACACACAAAAAAGGGTTGTAGTTCAACCAGGCCATACATCTCAGTCGTGGTCATGCCGGCACACTTCCCGGCATACAAAAAAGATTGCACTCTCGGCCATAGATCAATCATCAAGCTTGAGCATCTTCATTTGCATCTTCTAGAACCAAGGCCTCCTTCTCAGGGACACCATGCTCAAGTCCACCGTCATGATCTCCACCTCCTTCATCATGCAAGCAAGCGCCACTTCTTTTGCTTTGGTCTTGGCATTGGTTGTCTCTATCTCGAGCTTCTTCGCTTGCATGTTTGTGTAACACCCCATGTCATTAGCCACAGTAATCACTTATGATAATGACAAGTCAGCATGATTAACAGTGCCAAATCATCATTTGCATCATATTGCATTTCAACTCGTAAGTCAAAATTCAAATTTAAATGAAAGTGGAAAATAAAAGTTGCTTAACATAGAAACTAAAATGTTCAATAAATAGCAAATATTCCAGAGACTGTTCTAAAATTATAATCAACAATTAATAAATTAACTAAGTGACTCTAACAGTAGAAAAGCAGAGTTGGTTAATACCTTTTTATTTAAATAAAATCCATATGAAAACATTTGGCCCCAAAACCATTTTATACTAGGGTTGGATATTGCACTGATGTTATATGGGCAAGTGCCATATTTTACAAAAGTCATTTGGAGTAAAAACAAAAGACAAAACAGAAAAGAAAAGGAAAACAGAGAAAAGAAAAAGGAAAAAAAGGGAAAAGGCCCACTGTGCTGGGCCTCGAGTGCACAGTGCCGGCCCAGCCTGCGCAGCGCCGTCCCCCACCTCTCGCACTGCTCCTCGCCCTCGCTGTCGAACGCGGACGCGCGCGCACACCCGGACCCCCCCCCCCCTCGTCTATGCTCGACAGCGCGCTGCCCCGCCGCGGACGCCTACAAGGGCTGCCCCTTGACCCCGCGGACAAACCCTAGTTGCTCCGCTCGCTCTCTCTCTCTCGCTCCCCCACTCCACCCGAGCGCCGCCATGATCGGCCTCCGTTGAAGCTCGTGGCCACCGCCTCTGCCTCGCCACCACAACGTGTCCACGAGCTCCGCCGCGTCGAGCCTGTCCTCCTCGACCACAAGCCCGAGCCCCGGGAGCCCTGCATTGCCCGCATCACCGCCGCGCCCGCACGCACGCGCTCCCCGTGCCGTCCACCGCCCGCGCTCGTGCACGCCGCGCGCTGCCCGCGCCCACTGACCTCGCCCGCGCTGCCTGCAACTGCTGCTGCTACTCCGCGCAACCGCCGCTGCCGCGCGCTCGCCGTTCGGCCTCGTGCCGCCGCTCGCCTTGCAGCTGCTGCGCACGCACGCGCCACATCACCGTCGCGGCTCGCATCGGCGCCTCCCGCACTGGCTCCGGCCGCGCTCGCCGCCAAACCCCCCGCACCGGCCACGCCCACCCCGCGCCCAGCCGCGCTACGCCGACCGCGCCGCCCCGGCAATCCTTGCTCGCCCCGCTCGCCGTGCCGGCCCCTTGCTGCTGCTGCTCCAGCAGCGGCCGCGGCCACAGCCGCCGGCGCCGGACCCTAGTAGCCCGCGCTCGCGCCAGTTCGGGCGGCGCCCACCCGCGCCCGTGTGCCCGATAAGGCCCCCTGGGTGGCCCCTTGCTGCTGCTGCTCCAGCAGCGGCCGCGGCCACAGCCGCCGGCGCCGGACCCCAGTAGCCCGCGCTCGCGCCAGTTCGGGCGGCGCCCACCCGCGCCCGTGTGCCTGATAAGGCCCCCTGGGTCGCTGACGAACGGGGCCCGCCCCTGTAAAACAAAAAAATAAAAGATAAAAATAAAATAATTAATTAAGTTAATTAACTCTGATTAAGCTAATCTAATTAAGTAGTTAGTCTAATTAAACAGTAATTAAATTAGTTAAACCCTAATTAACTAAACAGAGTATGACATGTGGGACCCACTTCTTAGGTTGACCCAGTCAACACCTTTGTTGACTGCTGACATCACACTGACATCATGCTGACGTCATAATTGCATTTTCTAATTTAATTAATTTTGTTAATTCTAAAAATGATTTAAATCTTTAAAAATTAATATAAAATAATCCGTAAATCGGATGAAAATACTTTGTACATGAAAGTTGCTCAGAATTTCGATACGAATCTGAATACGCCCTTCGTATTCCTGTCAGATGCCTCTAACTAGATGAACATGGAACTTTTAGACCGTTTTCAGTAAATGAATAGTGCCCAACTTTAATAAAATAAATCCGAATAAATTCCTAAATTAACTAAATCATTTAGTTAGGCAGTAGAACACCCCGGCATACCATTTAGGCATGTCATGCATATTGTTTGCATTTTGCCGTGAATTTATTGTTTCTCTCCCCTCCTTCTCTCTCGATAGACGCCGAGACCGACGACGCTGCAGCTGGGTACGACTACGCTCCAGACGAGCAGCCCGTTGACGACCTCTCTCTCTTGCCAGAGCAATCAGGCAAGCCCCCCTCCCCCCCCTTGAGCATCCAGATATCGCCCATTCCATTTCTCCTGCTTGCATTAGATTTTGCTACTGTTAATATATGCTCCTATTCTGATGCATAGCCTGCTGTTGTAACATGTTCATTGTTACCTTACCTGCCTATGATAAACTGTTTAGTATAGGTTGGTAGTGAACCATCAGTGACCCCCACCACCTTACCCTTGTTGCCCCTGCTAGATCATCGACGACTCGATCAACGTGATCGTCGACCAGAGACCGACACCTCACTTCACACCCCCCCCCTAGTTGTACGACTCTGCATAGTAACTATCGAGTGCCGAGGGTGATACCTCGTAACGCACTCCTAATGAATACTCCGCAGTGTAGCTGTTCGGTCGTGGTCATCGAGGGTGATTCCTCCTTCTCCACTTCCGATACGACTCTGTCGTGCAACCCCTCAGTGTGAACCTCGAGGGTGATGCCTCATACATTCACCCTGATGTTTTCGTCGAGCGGAATCCACCAAGGGTGATTCCTCGGCGTTTCCCCCCTTGATGTTATGACCACACGGTTACCTTGACCTTTGTTACAGGCGGGTCCACCCTGGTGGGTACCCGCTGGGGATCTGTGATGTCGAGTGTGCCGGAAGGGCAATCGAGTGTGATATTGTGGCGGAGCTTCAGAGACTCTGATTGTCTCCGCGTGATACTAAATGAGCCTATTGGATTTGGGTGTGTGATCTGAGTGGGTCGACGTGCCCTATACGCACTACCACCATGCGGGATTATGGTTATGGGGCCCTCTGCGATGTACGTTTCTCCCGAAAGCTCGTCAGACGTCACGATTCACCATGCGGGCTGATTGTCGGGATTGGGCTGGATACTTCACTGACGAGTTCAGTGTCGCGCCTGCACCCCGGCCAGTCTCGCAACGCGCAGGGTGCCTAGGGCGATGGCCCAAGACCTCTGGGTGCATAGGTTAGTCCGGCATGCTGACCTCTCTGCCGAGCCTAGGTAGGGTGCTGCTTCGTGTTGATCTTCCGAGGCCGGGCATTACCCAGCAAGTGTGTCCGGCCAGAGGTGATCGAGCGTGTTGGGTAACAGTAGTGCACCTCTGCAGGGATGAATGATCTATCGATAGCCGGTCCTACGGTAAAGGACGCTCAGTTTGTATATCCCGATCTACTACTTGAACTAGATACCTGTTTAATTAATTGAAGCTTTGGGATCGCTTTCTCGCAGGGAGTCGAGGAAGGATCTCTAGGCTTTGCTTCAACATGTTTGCTAAATAAAATGCTATTCTACTCTCTTCTACTGCTGCAAGATGATGGCTTCGTGAAGACGCTAGTCTTCGATAGGACTAGGCATTCTCTCTATTCTGGCATTTCTGCAGCCCAGTCCACATATACAGCCTTTCTCCATTGATAATGTTGCATATGTAGTATAGATCCTTGCTTGCTGAGTACTTCGGATGAGTACTCACGGTTGCTTTACTTTCTCTTTTCCCCATACCCCACCTTGATGATACATCAGACGATGGAGTCTAGGAGCCAGATGCCACCTCAGGAGCTTACTACTAGGAGGGTCCAGACGGCACTTACTACTGGATCGAGCCAGCCGACCAGGAGTAGGATCGGAGGCTCCCAGGCAGGAGGCCAACGCCTTTCGATCTACAGTCGTTGTTTGTGCTAGCCTTCTTAAGGCAAAACTTGTCTAACTATGTCTGTACTCAGATATTATTTGTATGACTGACTTATGTATTCGGATCTTCGGATCCCTGGTCTGTAATATTGTGGATCTCCGTTTAATTGTGTTTAGAGTTGTGTTGTGATATCTTCCCGTGAGTCCCTGATATTGAGCGTACACGTTTGCGTGTATGATTAGTGTACGATTGAGTCGGGAGCGTCGCAATTTGGTATCAGAGCCGACTGCCTGTAGGAAGCCCCCTTCCAATTCCTTGGTCGAAGTTGAGTCTAGACATCGAAAAACTAATTTACTAACTTGGCTGTGTGGCTTACGGGTCCACGTCGCCAACTGGGTGGTATTAGGATCTTTTATTCCTCATCTATACCCTGGGACTCTGATCTCTCTTCTATTCGGGTTAAATAAATTTTACTAACGCTGACACTTAGGATCTCATAAATCCCATCTACCCGGAGAGCTGGATATCTGTGCGATTTCCCTGTCATTGATCTGATTAGCCTGATAATCATTTTCCTTTCCATTGTTTTGTTTAACCTTTCTCTCCGAGTTGTATTATACTCCGAGTTGTCATTTGATAAGACCGGGTTCTTCATCAGAGTGCACATGGAGTGCAGGATTTTCCTGCTACGGCCATTCGTCGTCCGCACTCGCAGTTACCCCGTTTCAGTGGTTTTCCCCGACGTTGATGTAGCCTTTGCTATGTCTCGTTGTGTACTTCCTTACCGCGTGCTTGCGCATCGCCTAGCATGTCTAGTTTTTAAGTTTGCGCCGTTATGTTGTCCGCATGTACCCGACTCTGTGTATGGATCTGTATGTCATAATTGACTACTGTTATGAATCTGTTACACTGCTTAATTGTTGTCGAGTTACATCATGCTTGTCGCTAAACACTCGCCATTGCTTTTACTAAACTACCCCCTATTGATACTTAGCAGGATGATTAGACCAGGTGGTCGTGGTCGTGGTCGTGCCCCTGAACGTCCACCACCGCCAAACTATATGGCAGCTATGATGCAACAGTTCGAGCTTAACCGTCAGTTCATGACTGGAATTATGGCTCAGTTTCCGCATCAGAACAACCAGAACCAGAACCCTGTTTCAATAACTTTGACAGAGTTTATGCGACTCAACCCCACTCAGTTCCGCAACTCTGACAAGCCACTGGATGCTGATGACTGGCTCCGCGACATCACTCACGAGATGGAGTCTGCTAATGTCGCCCTGCCAACTTCGTCACCTTCGCGGCCTTTTTCTTAAAAGGCCCCGCTGCTCAATGGTGGGACACCCACAAGCGTACACTGTCTGTTGGAACAGTGGTTACCTGGTATGAGTTCCAGGCTGCTTTCCGTGCTCGTTACATTCCTCAGGGAATTATGGAACGGATGAAGACCCAGTTCCGCAACCTCACTCAGGGCAACAAAACTGTCGAAGCTTATCAGCGGGAATTCCTTGACCTATCCCGCTATGCTGAAGAAGACATCGCCACGGATGCCCGTAGACAAGAGAAGTTTCGTAATGGACTCCACCCAGACATCGAGCTTGCACTTGCTGCTCAAGACTTCAATGACTTTTCTACTCTTGTGAACAAGGCTATTCTGGTTGAGACCGCTCAGATGAAGCATAAGGACTCACAGAAGCGCTATCGTGATGCTGGCTCATCTTCGATCTCAGCACAGAAGTGTCGAGTCTGGATTCCCAACAATGTGTTCCGTCCAAATACCTCTGCGCCAAAGAACAACTATGCTGCACCACGTCTGCCTCCTCCACCACCGAGGCAGCCAAGAGCTCAAGCTATTCAACACAATGCTCCTCTTCGTCCTCAAGATGGTCTTTGCTTCAAGTGCCGCAAACCAGGTCACCAAGCTAAGGACTGCCGCCAGACTCAGAATCAGTTGGCTTTCCCTCGTAATGGCCGTGGCAATGGTCGTGGCAACAATCAGGCCCGCAACTATAATACTGGGTCTGCTGCACATGGTCGTGGATACGCTTACAACATTGATATTGAAGAAGTCCAGGATCAACCTGCTACTGTGATGGGTACCCTTCTCGTTAACTCAGTACCTGCTTCTGTTTTATTTGATTCAGGAGCATCACATTCATTCATCTCTGGAAAATTTGCATTCATGCATGGCATTCGATATGAGAAGTTGCATACTCCGTTAGTCGTTAAAACTCCCGGAGGTCATTGTCATGCTGACGTGATAGCACCTGACGTTGTCGTCGAAATTAAAGGGTTGAAATTCCTTGCCTCACCCATCGTCTTGAAGTCTTCCACTATAGACCTCATTCTCGGAATGGATTGGTTGAAAGCTCACATTGCTTCGATCAATTGTGCCACTAAAGTTGTCCAACTTCTTCACCCCTCCGATGAGATAGTGAACTACACCGCCTGAATTACACGGGATGCTGAAGCTCAGATATATGCTCTGAATGCTTTGAACGCCTCACCTCTGGAAGGAATCGAGAACGTTCCTGTCGTTCGAGATTTTCCAGATGTCTTTCCGGAAGAACTTCCAGGGATACCTCCGGTTAGAGCTGTCGAGTTCGTCATCGACTTGAAGCCTGGCACTACCCCTATTGCGAAGCGTCCTTATAAGATGCCTCCGCACCACCTTCTCGAGCTTAAGGAAGAAATCGACAAGTCACTTAAGAAAGGTTTCATCCGCCCCAGTTCCTCTGCTTGGGGAGCACCTTCACTCTTCGTTAAGAAGAAGGATGGAACTAACCGATTGGTTCAGGATTACCGGCCCATTAACCAAGCCACAATCCAGAATAAATACCCACTACCCCGGATCAATGATCTTTATGATCAGCTTGCTGGATCCTCTGTCTTCTCGAAACTCGACTTGAGGTTGGGTTATCATCAAATCCGTGTTCGCGAAGAGGATATCCCAAAGACTGCCTTTGTTACTCGATATGGCTCTTATGAGTACACCGTCATGTCATTTGGATTAACCAATGCTCCAGCAACTTTCTCGCGGTTGATGAACTATATCTTCATGGATTATCTCGACAAATTCGTCATAGTTTATCTGGATGATATCCTTATATATTCCAAGAATGAAGAAGAACATGCTGAACATCTTCGGCTTGTATTGGAGAAGCTACGAGAACATCAGTTGTATGCTAAATTCTTCAAGTGTGAATTCTGGTTATCTGAAGTGACCTACCTTGGTCATGTGATTTCCAAGGATGGAATTGCTGTTAACCCGGAACGAGTTCAGGCTATTCTTGACTGGACTCCCCCGAAGAATGTTAAGCAAGTCAGAAGTTTTCTCGGACTCGCTAGTTATTGCCGTCGATTCGTTGAGAACTTTTCCAAGATTACAAAACCATTGATGAATCTGCTCCACAAAGGTGTTAAATTTGAGTGGACAGAAAAATGTCAAGAAAGCTTTCAGACACTGAAAGATAAGTTAACATCTGCCCCAGTGCTAGCACCCCCGGATTCCCAAAAGGATTTCGTGATATACTGTGATGCATCTCGTCAAGGATTAGGTTGTGTCCTAATGCAAGAGCGTAAGGTGATTGCTTATGCCTCTCGACAATTGCGTCCTCATGAAGAAAATTATCCAGTGCATGATCTTGAACTTTCTGCGGTTATTTATGCCCTGAAGCTATGGCGACATTACCTTCTCGGTAATCGTTGCGAGATATACACGGATCATCAAAGTTTGAAGTATCTATATACTCAACCAGATTTGAACCTTCGTCAACAAAGATGGCTCGAGACAATTGCCGAGTATGATATGAATATCTCATATACCCCTGGCAAGGCCAATGTAATGGCCGATGCTTTGAGTCGCAAGGCTTATTGCAGCAACCATATGGTTCAGGAAACGCAACCTGTTCTTCATGAAGAGCTTCGCAAGTTGAACCTCCATATTGTTCCACAGGGTTATCTCAATACCCTGGTTGTTGAACCAGATTTAGAACACAGCATTAAAACTATGCAACGGTATGACTCTGAAGTTGAAAGGATCAAGCGATACCTCGAAAAAGGAAAGCCGTCGCAATTCCATATTGATGATGATGGGATCCTATTCTTCCAACGCCGTCTCTTCGTACCTAAGTTCAAGGATGAGAGGGAACACGTTATGAAAGAAGCTCATGACACTCCTCTGTCTATTCATCCTGGTAGCACAAAGATGTACTGTGACATTTGTCAGAGATACTGGTGGCCTAATATGAAGCGAGACATTGCTCGTTATGTTTCTGAGTGTGACGTTTGCCGCCGCATTAAAGCAGAACATCAAAGGCCTGCTGGAACTCTGCAACCCCTTGCAATTCCTGAATGGAAATGGGACAAAGTCCAAATGGATTTCATTACTGGTTTTCCCAGATCTCAGAAGGGTCATGATGCTATTTTTGTCGTCATTGACCGCTTCTCAAAGGTTGCTCACTTTTTGCCAGTTAAGGAGACAATCACAAATATTTTTTGATACGAAATTTCTTTTGGATTCACAAATATTTTTTGAAATCAAGAACTTTCATATTCACGAGCATTTTTTGTATTCATGAACAATTTTCTAATTTGCAATATTTTGAATCCAGGAACATATTATGAAATAACCATTTTCATTTTTGCACACCTTTTTTGATTTTGCAAAAAAAAAAAGAATTTGAGATTTTTTAATTCACGAACATTTTTATCGTATTGTCAAGCTTTTCTTGATTTTATGGGGAAAAATCTCAAACATTTATACGAATTTGTTAAAATATATTCACGAACATTTTTTTTATTTATGGCCAGATTTTGAATTCATCAACATTGTTTTTGAATCCAGGACAATTTTTTGTGTTCACGAACAGTTTTTTAATTATGAATATTTTTAAATTCGGGAATGGTTTTACATATTTGCTATCATTTCTCTATTTTGCATCCATTTTTCGAATACGCAAACATTTTCTGTTTCGTGAACATTTTGTTACAAATTCATGAAAATTTCTTCAAAGCCATGAATATTTTTTTGTAATTCACGAATAACTTTGAATATACCACCATTTTTTAAATATTTAATTTTTTAAATTTTCCCCAAAAAATTAGATTCTTGAATATTTCTCAAAGTGGATATTTTAAAATTTTCATGAATATGATTTTAAAATAAAATAAAACTGACTGAAATTAAAGCCTGGCCAAAGGAATGACGTATAGAAAATGTACTGTGGTTCATCTTCACAAGTAAATCTGATGAGGTGAGAACAAAAATCAAAATGATAAACCCATACGTAGTCCTTACCACGAGTTAATTACCAAGGATTATTTGTTGCTCTGAAGCATTCATGCGCCCATCCCATCGTGCTGCCTCCGGCACTCCGCCTCGCACTTCCGGGCCTCACACTTCTTGCCCAGCCCGATCGTTGTCACCGAGCAGTCGGCCGTTGGCACCACCAACGCGCCACCTTCTACTACAGGCGCCTTGCGTGTGCCCTGATGATGGTAGCACCACGAGAGCGAGGGAGACCAGGAGTAGCAGGGCGTTGGCTATCTTCATGGTGATCAGCAGGTGGAGAATTGGAGATCGTTCCTGGCGTCGTGATGGAGAAGATGTGTGCGTGGAGCCGTTTTATAGTGTAGATGGCATTCGGTGCTTATTTATTTTAGGATTTGATTCTGGAGCGCCAAATTAATAGCAATTAATTTCTTTTATTTTTGGATATACAAGTATTCATGGGCATTTTGGGATATACAAGTATTCTGGAGCGCCAAATTAATGACCTAAAGCTTGCAGCAGTGTGCACTGCATTTCGCTTACTGTGCGTTCTATCAAGAACACACGCACTCTCCTGCATGGACCGCGGCCCAATAATGCTTGACATTTTTCTTTTCTTATTTTTATTTTCTTTATTTCACTTTGATATTTATTAATTTTAAATTCATTTTTATAGATACATAAATGTTTTTTTATGAGATGCACGAGCACTTCTTGGACGACGTGATCAATTCATTTTGAAAACATGCACAACAATCTGCGATGTAGGGGTATTATCTCTTAACACACAAGAACATTTTCCAACATACATGAACATATGTTTTAAAATGCACAAACAATTATTTTGTCATGTGTGAACTGTTTTTATAGCACAAGAATACTTTTCTTATTGTTAAATTGTTTCTGAACAATGTGAAATAATTGTATTTTAAAATTTACATAAATGACTTTTCAACACATGACTATTTATTAATTATATAAATTTTTGAAACGTTATATTTTAAGTATACATAAACCTTTGTTTTTTGAAATTCACAAAAATTTCACTCCCTCTGATCCATATTTATTGTCGCTGATTTAGTACAAGATTTCTACTAAATCAACAACAATTAATATGGATCAGAGGGAGTAGTTTTAATATACGTATTTGATTTCACAATACATGGATGTTCTATATTAGTATTAAACTGATTTTATAAGTCGTGGCATACATGACTTTCTGAAATCTATAAAAACACTAAAAAAACTATATTACCAATTAATGGATCACATCAAATGTTTACCCATTCCGCCTATTCATTTTTGCCCGTGATTCTGCTATAAGCCTCTCTGCAAAAAGAAAGAGAAAAACATCTACTCTGAGTCAGACCACAATGCAAGGTGCTAGCTTAGAGAACTAAATGGGTTCTCCTTTAAGCGTCGATGATTGGTTGTATGCCGCAAATGCTTATGTAGACATCTCTACCATACAAATGATCCATTGGTGCTTTAGAAAAAAGTAATGATTTGTTTTTGTAAGTATATTACTCTAGTCACGCAACATCGTCACTCTAGATGTGGGCCAAGGCCCAGGCCCACAATGACAATGCAACCATATGCCCCCTTCATACGGATTTACTAGTCCGCATTGAATGTTTTGCCGAAGTTTTACCTGCAATTTAACTAACAAAATGTGAGATATATGACGGGAAGAAAATTATATCATCGGATTCATGTTCAATAGAAGTTTCACTTTGTTCTATAGTACACATTTAACTCGTAATTTAGTGGTTAAATTTTGGATCAAAATTCAAAGACGATAGACCAGGACGAAGGAAGCTAAGCAAAACCAGTTAATAAATCTCTGTGTTCCCATTTGGCTTGCTTTCTTTACTTACCCGCCCAGTTAGAGCCTATTCGGACTCCCTCCAACTCCGCAACTCCACTCCGGAGCGGAGCGGCGTCCAGTTGTAATTTATGGAGCAGCCAAAGCGATGCTCCGTCCACTCCGCTCCGTGATGGAGGTTAGTTAAGCAAAAAGCTTAGTAGCAACTTAATCCAGTCTCGCTTTGCTGCTGCTAGCGTGTTCTGGAGGCCGTACGGTCTACGAGGTGGGTCACGTGCCGTCCATGCGACAACCGACAGCGGCCTGCAGCACACTTAATAATCACACTGCCACGACTCTACCTAGTCCACTCGCGCGCATCCCATGCACTAGCACCACTTTCCTCCTCCGTTCCGTTCCGTAGGCCAAGCAGCAAGAATATGTTAGCAATATTCAGATGCTCCCCTCCCCTCTGCTATCTCGTAATACTTGCATTAGTTTTTACTAAAGTCAAGCTTCACAATATGTAGTGCACACATGTTCATGAGAAGGCATGAAAATCACCTAGTGGGGTGCCTCTATTTAGATATAGAAGATCTATGTGAACTTTATGAGAGCTTACAAAATTTAGTTTTACAAAATCCCATACAAAATTACATTTTGGAAAGAAAGAGGGCATTATGTATGTTTATTTCTCTCTTTTCACATTTTTTAGACGGTGCCATTCATCGCAAATGTTTACTCAAAAGTTAAAACCAACCAACTCTAAAAAAACCCAGCAATGTATAGGTACTCAAGTAATGCAGTGCGCATTGGTTTGAAGTCAAGCTTCACATATAGTGCACACATTTTATAATTTTTTCTGTAAGCCTGATCAAAGTTGACAAAAAAATAGCCTAAAAAAAGTTGACAATTTTTTTAAAAAAATAATACACATTATATTTTAGAATGGAAAGAGTTGCATTATGTATGTTTATCCCTTCCATTTTCACTTTTTTAGACGGTGTCATTCGTCGCAAATGTTCACTCAAAAGTCAAAACCAACCTACTAGTAAAGAAAAAGTCAAAACCAACCTACTAGTAAATAAAAAGTCAAAACCAACCGTGTCAATTTATTAACGTGACCTATACCGTGACCTCTCTGCTCTGAGAGAGACTCCAGGGGCCGAAGAGCATTTGAGGAGCCGGAGGGATCCAAAGTACATACCTGCAAAGCATGTCTCACGTATGAGTAGATCTCAATTTTTATGAGTGTGGCGATTTGGCTCCCGGGCTCGGATGAGCCCGGGCCAAATGAAAAAATCAAAAAAAAAATAGAAAAAAAAAGTAAAAAAATCTGAATTTTTTTTTGCAAGAAAGATGCTTGTGTGTGTGATGTTCGTTCAAAATTTGGTGCAGTTTTGACATTCGAGGAGCGCGCGACAAAAAAGACAAAATCCATCTCTGTGAGTAAGGTTACTGTTCATGCACTGTTTTGGCCGGTTTTCTCTATTTTGCCACGAGCTCCACAGATGTCCAAATGGGATGAAAATTTGCACGCACATCATGCACTCAAACATCTTGCACCACGAAAAAACCAACTAGCATCAACTACAAGGGGTAATCAACACTACTAGCAACCCACAGGTACCAATCTGAGGTTTTGAGACAAAGATCGGATACAAGAGATGAACTAGGGTTTGAGAGAAGATGGTGCTGGTGAAGATGTTGATGGAGATTGACCCCCTCTCGATGAGAGGATCGTTGGTGATGACGATGGCTTCGATTTCCCCCTCCCGGAGGGAAGTTTCTCCGGCAGAACAGCTCCGCCGGAGCCCTAGATTGGTTCTGCCCAGGTTCCGCCTCTAGACGGCGGCGCTTCGTCCCGTAAGCTTCCTTCTAATTTTTTCCAGGTCAAAACACATCATATAGCAGAAGGTGGGTATCGGTGGCCTGCCAGGTGGCCCACAAGGCAGGGAGGCACGCCCAGGGGGGTAGGGCGCGCCCCCCACCCTTGTGGCTGCCTGGTGGGTCCCCTCAGGTGCTTTCTTCGCCCAATATTTTTTATATATTCCAAAATAATTCTTCGTGAAGTTTTAGGGCTTTTGGAGTTGTGCAGAATAGATCTCTCAGATTTGCTCCTTTTCCAGCCCAGAATTCCAGCTGCCGGCATTCTCCCTCTTCATATGAATCTTTTAAAATAAGAGAGAAAAGGCATAAGTATTGTGCTAGAATGTGTAATAACAGCCCATAATGCAAAAAATATTAATATAAAAGCATGATGCAAAATGGACGTATCAACTCCCCCAAGCTTGGACCTCGCTTGTCCTCAAGCGAAAGCCGAAATCGAAAAATATGTCCGCATGTTTAGAGATAGAGGTGTCGACAGAATAAAATACGGACATGAGGGCATCATGATCATCTTTAGAACAGCAACAAATGTTGTCATATAATTTCTTATGCTAAAATAACAATTCGTTCACAAGATAAAGTATAAATCAGAAATTTCATTGAAAACTAACAAACTATGATCTCAGTCATTGAAGCAATTGCAATTATTCATAACATCGGAAAGAGTCAATTCAAGAGCTTTTTGATGTCTACTACACAACTTGTTCTTGTAGACTCGTGTTGGGTCTCCAAGCGCAGAGTTTTGTAGGACAGTAGCAAATTTCCCTCAAGTGGATGATTTAAGGTTTATCAATCCGTGGGAGGCGTAGGATGAAGATGGTCTCTCTCAAACAACCCTGCAACCAAATAATAAAAAGTCTCTTGTGTCCCCAACACACCCAATACAATGGCAAATTGTATAGGTGCACTAGTTCGGCGAAGAGATGGTGATAAAAGTGTAATATGGATGGTAGAAATATATTTTTGTAATCTGAAAATAAAAAAACAGCAAGGTAGCAATTGGTAAAACGGAGCACAAACGGTATTGCAATGCTTGAAAATGAGGCCTAAGGTCCGTACTTTCGCTAGTGCAATCTCTCAACAATGCTAATCTAATTGGATCATATAACCATCCCTCAAAGTGCGATGAAGAATCACTCCAAAGTTCTTATCTAGCGGAGAACATAAGAAGAAATTGTTTGTAGTTATTCTTTCCGATCGATCTATCCAAGAGTTCGTACTAAAATAACACTAAGTTATTCTTTCCGATCGATCTATCAAGAGTTCGTACTAAAATAATGCCAAAGCAAATTCAGATTCATAATACTCAATCCAACACAGAGAACCTCAAAGAGTGCCCCAAGATTTCTACCGGAGAAACAAAAGACGAGAACTTGCATCAACCCCTATGCATAGATTACCCCAATGTCACCTCGGGAATCCACGAGTTGAGTACCAAAACATATCTCAAGTGAATCAATATAACACCCCATTGTCACCACGGGTATTCATATGCAACACATATATCAAGTTCTCTCAAATCCATAAAAGTATTCAATCCGATAAAACGAAATCTCAAAGGGAAAACTCAATTCATCACAACAAGATAGAGAGGGAGAAACACCATATGATCCAACTATATTAACAAAGCCCGCGATACATCAAGATCGTGCCATCTCAAGAACACGAGAGAGAGAGATTAAACACATAGCTACTGGTACAAACCCTCAGCCCCGAGGGTGGACTACTCCCTCCTCATCATGGTGGCCGCCGGGATGATGAAGATGGCCACCAGTGATGATTTCCCTCTCCGGCAGGGTGCCGGAACGGGGTCTAGATTGGTTTTTCGTGGCTACAGAGGCTTGCGGCAGCGGAACTTCTGATCTAGGGTTACCCCCAGGGTTTTTGAAATATTTGGGAATTTATAGGGCGAAGAAGCAGTGCGGGAGGCCACCGAGGTGGGCACAACCCACCAGGGCGCGCCTGGGCCCGTAGGCGCGCCCACGTGGGTTGTGCCCCCCTCGGGGCACCCCTATGGTACTTCTTTGGCCCATCCTGGTTCTTCTGGTCCAAAAAAATTCTTCAAAAAATTTCGCTGCGTTTGGACTCCGTTTGATATTGATTTTCTGCGATGTAAAAAACAAGCAAAAAACAGCAACTGGCACTGGGCACTATGTCAATAGGTTAGTCCCAAAAAATGATATAAAGTTGCTATAAAATGATTGTAAAACATCCAAGAATGATAGTATAACAGCATGAATACTTCATAAATTATAGATACGTTGGAGACGTATCACTTTTCGGCAAGTCCACATACTCAACTATCATTTAATCTTTCACAATTGCTAACACTCACGCGATACTTATGGGTTCGAAGGCTCAGTCGGACACAGAAAAAGATAGGGGCTTATAGTTTCGCCTCCCAACATTTTACGTCAGGGGTAATGTCAACAATAATACTTTATGATAACCTACATCCGAGTGGATATATATATATCTGGATCCTTCTCCAACACATAGTGCTTGCCAAAAGAAAAAGTGTAAAAAGGAAAGGTGAAGATCACCATGACTCTTGTATAAGGGTAGAAGATAAAAGTAAAAGATAGGCCCTTCGCAGAGGGAAGCAGAGGTTGTCATGCGCTTTTATTGTTGGATGTACAAAATCTTAATGCAAAAGAATGTCACTTTATATTGCCGCTTGTGATAAAGAACTTTATTATGCAGTCCGTCGCTTTTCTTTCTTCCATATCACAAGTTCGTATAAAGCTTATTTTCTTCACACTAATAGATCATACATATTTAGAGAGCAATTTTTATTGCTTGCACCGATGACAACTTACTTGAAAGATCTTACTCAATCCATAGGTAGGTATGGTGGACTCTCATGGCAAAACTGGTTTAAGAGATGTTTGGATGCACAAGCAGTATCTCTACTTGGTGCAAAGAATTTGGCTAGCATAAGAAGGAAAAGCAAGCTCAACATGTTGGAGGATCCAAGACACATTATGTTGTCTTCCTTGTCCAACATCAACTTTTCAGCATGTCATATTTTAATGAGTGCTCACAATTACAAAAGATGTGCAAGATAGTATATTTATATGTGAAACCTCTCTTTCTTTATTACTTCCTATTAATTGCAACAATGACCAAAACTATGTTTGTCAACTCTCGACAACTTTTATTCATCATACTCTTTATATGTGAAGTCATTACTCTCCATAAGATCATTATACGATCTTGTTATTTCTTTCTTTTATTTATTCCCTCAAGATCATAGCAAGCAAGCAAAGCCCTCAACTCAAAACTACTCTTTATTATATAACTCACGGACTCGATTACATAGATAGATCTCGAAACAAAACTCAAAGCTAGATCATACTAAAAACTTTTATTCTACTAGATCAAGATATAACCAAAAGGATCGAACTAAGAAAAACGGTAAAAGTAAAGGTGTGATGGTGATACGATACCGGGGCACCTCCCCCAAGCTTGGA
The DNA here is from genome assembly GCA_011799875.1 of Thinopyrum elongatum. Taxonomy (NCBI): domain Eukaryota; kingdom Viridiplantae; phylum Streptophyta; class Magnoliopsida; order Poales; family Poaceae; genus Thinopyrum; species Thinopyrum elongatum. The sequence goes on along the minus strand of CM022297.1, from coordinate 33,527,251 downwards.
AGTTGCCAAGGGGAGTGCCCATACCCATGTATTTAGATCTCTTTCTTCGGAGGTGGTGATGATGGAGTTGTTGATGTATCCGTCAGCTTTATTAGGGCACCTTTCAGGGCTTGCAATTCTCGGAGCACTTGTTGGAGCGTATTTGCATTCTTCTGGATCTCCTCCAAAAGATGCTTATTTTCAGACCACCAAGAACCTTTCCCTGCATTGCTTTCACTTGGACGGGATATGTCCCAATTGGAGGGTATATGCGTACGTGGGGTGTTCTCCACTCCGTAATTATGAACCAAATTATGAAAGTTGCTCCGATGTAACCTGTGTAAGGGCCTCCTAGGGGGAAGCCCTTCTCGAACCTCTTGGTCTTCATGGTTGTTTGTAGTACCTATTGCTTGATGAGGATTTGGAATAGTGGAGATGCCCACCAGAGTACCTCTCTCCAATGCCGGAGGTTGTTCCTCAAACGATTCTCCTTCATCCCCCTCCATCGTGGCTTCCTCGGCATTCTCCCTTCTAAGTTCCATCTGCATCAACCAAGCATCGCCGTCCGCGTTGTTGGAGGAGGAGGAGGACATGATGCCTGGCCTTGAAAACTCTGGCAGAAAACAGTTTAAAACAAAAACAGGAGATTTTGCCGTGGTACGGTGGTCGAAACCTTCGGGAGATTATATAATGAATTTTTACCGACCAAAAGAAGTATTATGCAAGAAAACGGAGTCCGGAGGGCACACGAGGTGGTGGCAAGGGTGGGGGCGTGCCCAGGGGGGTAGGGCGCGCCTCCCTACCTTATCGCTTCCTCGTGCACTTCTCGGACTACTTTTAATTTTCCTAATTTTTTAAATATTCCAAAACGGAGAAAAATTGCCATTAGAACAGTTTTGGAGTCGGTTTACTTACCGTACCACATACCTATTCCTTTTCGGAGTCTGAAACGTTCTGGAAAGTATCCCTTATGTACTCCTCCGGTGTTACAGTATTGATAATATTTGTCTCGACATTTATGGGGGTACCTGAAATATAATGTTTGATTCTTTGACCGTTTACCACCTTCGGGTTGGTGCCTTCGGCATTGTTGATATTAATGGCATCGGAACGATAGACCTCTTCAATAATGTAAGGACCTTCCCATTTAGAGAGAAGCTTTCCTGCAAAAAATCTTAAATGAGAGTTGTATAGCAAAACATGATCACCTACATTAAACTCACGCTTTTGTATCCTTTTGTCATGCCATCTTTTAACTTTTTCTTTAAACAACTTGGCATTCTCATAGGCTTGGGTTCTCCATTCATCAAGTGAGCTAATGTCAAATAACCTCTCCTCACTGGCAAGTTTGAAATCATAGTTGAGCTCTTTAATAGCCCAATACGCTTTATGTTCTAGTTCTAGAGGTAAGTGACATGCTTTTCCATAAACCATTTTATACGGAGGCATACCCATAGGGTTCTTATAAGCAGTTCTATAAGCCCATAATGCATCATCAAGTTTCTTAGACCAATTCTTTCTAGATCTATTAACAGTCTTTTGCAAAATTAATTTAATCTCTCTATTGCTCAATTCTACTTGACCACTAGACTGAGGGTGATAAGGAGATGCAATTCTATGGTTGACATCATATTTAGCAAGCATTTTACGGAAAGCACCATGAATAAAATGTGAACCACCACCAGTCATTAAATATCTAGGGACTCCAAACCTCGGAAAAATAACTTCTTTAAGCATCTTAATAGAAGTGTTATGATCAGCACTACTAGTTGGAATAGGTTCTACCCACTTAGTAACGTAATCAACAGCAACTAAAATATGTGTATACCCATTAGAGGAAGGAAAAGGTCCCATATAATCAAAGCCCCAAACATCAAATGGTTCAATAACGAGTGAATATTTCATAGGCATTTCCTGACGTCTACTAATATTGCCAATTCTCTGGCATTCATCACAAGACAAGACAAACTTACGGGCATCCTTGAAGAGAGTAGGCCAATAAAAACCAGATTGCAATACCTTGTGTGCAGTTCTATCTCCAGCATGGTGTCCTCCGTAAGCTTCGGAGTGGCACTTGCATAGGATCTGTTCCTGTTCATGCTCAGGTACACAACGTCTAATAACACCATCTACTCCTTCTTTATAAAGGTGTGGGTCATCCCAAAAGTAATGTCTTAAATCATAGAAAAACTTTTTCTTTTGCTGGTATGTGAAACTAGGTGGCATAAATTTAGCAACAATGTAATTAGCATAATCAGCATACCATGGAGTATTACGAGAAGCATTTATGACAGCTAATTGCTCATCAAGAAAGCTATCATCAATAGGTAGTGGGTCATCAAGAACATTTTCTAACCTAGACAAGTTGTCTGCAACGGGGTTCTCAGCTCCATTTCTATCAATAATATGCAAATCAAATTCTTGCAGTAAGAGAACCCATCTAATAAGTCTAGGTTTAGCATCTTTCTTTTCCATAAGGTATTTAATAGCAGCATGATCAGTGTGAAAAGTTACTTTGGAATCAACAATATAAGATCTGAACTTATCACAAGCAAAAACAACTGCTAAAAATTCTTTTTCAGTAGTAGCATAATTTCTCTGGGCACTGTCTAGAGTTTTACTAGCATAATGAATAACATTCAATTTTTTATCAACTCTTTATCCTAGAACAGCACCAACAGCATAATCACTAGCATCACACATAATTTCAAAGGGTAGATTCCAATCAGGTGGTTGAACAATAGGTGCAGTAATCAAGGCTTTTTTAAGTATTTCAAATGCTTCTACACAATCATCATAAAAAACAAAAGGAACATCTTTTTGCAAGAGATTAGTGAGAGGCCTAGAAATTTTAGAGAAGTCTTTAATAAACCTCCTATAGAAACCAGCATGACCAAGGAAACTTCTTATATCTTTGATATCTTTAGGACGCGGCATCTTTTCAATAGCATCTACTTTAGCTTTATCAACTTCAATACCTCTTTCAGAAATTTTATGCCCCAAGACAATACCTTCATTAACCATAAAGTGGCACTTTTCCAATTCAAGACAAGATTAGTTTCTTCACATCTCTGCAAAACTCGATCAAGGTTGCTTAAGCAATCATCAAAAGAAGTTCCGTAAACGGAGAAATCATCCATGAAAATCTCAACAATCTTTTCACAAAAGTCAGAGAATATAGTAGTCATACATCTTTGAAAGGTAGCAGGTGCATTGCATAAACCAAAAGGCATACGTCTATAAGCAAAAGTACCGAAAGGGCAAGTAAAAGTCGTCTTTTCTTGGTCCACTTTTGATATAGGTATTTGAGAAAAACCAGAATAACCGTCTAGAAAGCAAAAATGTGTATGTTTGGATATTCTTTCTAGCATTTGATCAATAAAAGGTAGAGGGTAATGATCTTTTCTAGTAGCTTTGTTTAATTTGCGAAAATCAATTACCATTCTATAACCTGTAACAATCCTTTGTGGAATCAATTCATTCTTATCATTAGGAACAACAGTAATACCTCCCTTCTTAGGGCCACAATGAACAGGACTTACCCATCTACTATCAGCAATAGGATAAATTATACCTGCCTCCAGAAGTTTTAGTATTTCATTTCTTACCACTTCCTTTATCTTAGGATTTAACCGTAGTTGGTGATCAACAACTGGTTCAGCATCAGGTTCTATATTGATTTTGTGCTGACATAGAGTGGGACTAATGCCCTTAAGATCATCAAGAGTATATCCAATAGCGGCACGGTGCTTCCTCAGAGTTTTCAATAATTTCTTTTCTTCCTGCTCTGAAAGGTTAGCACTAATAATAACAGGATATATCTTCTTTTCATCAAGATAAGCATATTTCAAAGTATCAGGTAATTGTTTAAGCTCAAACACGGGATCACCCTTGGGTGGAGGAGGATCTCCAAGGATTTCAACAGGCAAATTGTGTTTCAAAACAGGCATTTGGTTAAAGAATATTTCATCTAATTCCTTTCATTCATTCATAAACATTTCATTTTCATGATCTAGCAAATATTGTTCTAAAGGATCAGTAGGAGGCACGGCAATAGAAGCAAGACCAATAATTTCATCCTTACTACGCAATTCCTTATCATGGGGTTGTCTACGAAATTTAGAGAAATTAAAATCATGAGACGCATCCCCAAAACTTACAGTAACAATTTCTTTCTCACAGTCTATCCTAGCATTAACAGTATTCAAGAAAGGTCTACCAAATATAATGGGACAAAAATCATCTTGTGGGGAACAAAGAACAAGAAAATCAGTAGGGTATTTTATTTTCCCACACAAGACTTCAACATCTCTAACAATCCCAGTTGGTGATATAGTATCTCTGTTGGCAAGCTTAATAGTAACATCAATATCTTCTATCTCAGCAGGTGCAATATCAGTCATAATTTCGCGATATAAGGTATAAGGAATTGCACTCACACTAGCACCCATATCATATAAGCCATGATAACAATGATCTCCTATTTTGACAGAAACAACAGGCATGCCAACAACGGGTCTATGTTTATCTTTAATATCAGGTTTAGCAATTCTAGCAGCTTCACCACGGAAATAAATAACATGCTCATCAATATTATCGACCAAGAGATCTTTAACCATAGCAATACTAGGTTCAACTTTAATTTGTTCAGGGGGTGTAGGTGTTCTAATATTACTCTTATGAACCACAGTTGAAGCTTTAGCATGATCCTTTATTCTAACAGGAAAAGGTGGTTTCTCAATATAAGCAGTAGGAACAATAGGATCAACATTATAAGTAATAGTTTCTTCTTCAACTTTAATGGGTTCTACTACTTTTACTTCAATGGGAGGATGATATTTAAACCACTTCTCCTTAGGGAGATCAACATGAGTAGCAAATGATTCACAAAAGGAAGCTACTATCTCAGCGTCAAGTCCATATTTAGTGCTAAAATCACGAAAAGCATCGGTATCCATAAAAGATTTAACACAATCAAACTTAAGGTTTATACCTGACTCCTTACCTTCGTCGAGTTCCCAATCTTCAGAGTTGCATTTAATTCTTTCCAATAAATCACATTTGAATTCAATAGTCTTCTTCATAAAAGAACCAGTGCAAGAAGTATCGAGCATGGATTGATCATTACGAGAAAGCCGAGCATAAAAATTCTGAATAATAATTTCCCTTGAGAGCTCATGATTGGGGCATGAATATAACATTGAATTAAGCCTCCCCCAAGCTTGAGCGATACTTTCTCCTTCACGAGGCCAAAAATTATAAATATAATTCCGATCACGATGAACCAGATGCATAGGATAAAACTTCTGATGAAATTCCAATTTCAATCGGTTGTAGTTCCATGATCCAATATCATCACATAGTCTATACCATATCAATGCCTTTCCCTTCAAAGATAAAGGAAGACCTTCTTATTGACATCATCCTCGGGCAAACCTGCAAGCTTAAACAATCCACAAACTTCATCCACATAGATTAGGTGCATATCGGGATGTAATGTTCCATCTCCTGCATAAGGATTAGCTAGCAATTTCTCTATCATACCCGAAGGAATTTCATAATAAATATTTTCAGTAGGTGCAGTAGGTTGAGGAGCAACTCTTTGCTCTTCCGGTCGAGGTGAAGATACCCCGAACACGCCCCTCAAAGGATTATTTTCCATGGTGACAGTAAATTTCAGCACACTATATAAATGTTTCCTTACCAAATTCCACTTACCAAAGGTGCTTCACTCCCCGGCAACGGCGCCAGAAAAGAGTCTTGATGACCCACAAGTATAGGGGATCTATCGTAGTCCTTTTGATAAGTAAGAGTGTCGAACCCAACGAGGAGCAGAAGGAAATGACAAGCGGTTTTCGGCACGGTATTATCTGCAAGCACTGAAATTATCGGTAACAGATAGTTGTGTGATAAGATAATTCGTAACGGGTAACAAGTAACAAAAGTAACTAAGGTGCAGCAAGGTGGCCCAATCCTTTTTATAGAAAAGGACAAGCCTGGACAAACTCTTATATAAAGCAAAGCGCTCCCGAGGACACATGGGAATTACTGTCAAGCTAGTTTTCATCATGCTCATATGATTCACGTTCGTTACTTTGATAATTTGATATGTGCACTACTGGAATCAGCTTCTTTGCCGTCCGCCATGGCGGACGGCAAAGGCATGTATCACGGATGGCAAACATCTTTGCCGTCCGCTAGCGGACGGCAAACTGTCCGGATGAAAGCCTGCCAGCAAAGGCCTTCTTTGCCGTCCGCTTCTTAGAAACGGACGGCAAAGGATTACGCCGTCCGCCATCCGAGGCCAGCAGACGGCAAAGAAAGCTGACAGCAGTGCGGTGGCGTCAGAGCCGTTAGGGGGTTAACGGCGCTCTTTGCCGTCTACCAGCGGACGGCAAAGATCCCAGCTAGGCAGCACTGGGAAGCTGCCACGTGTCCAGATATGCCGTCCGCCAGCAGACGGCAAAGAGGTTTGAATCATTGCCATCTGCTGGCAGACGGCATAGATGGTCACTTTGCCGTCCGCCAGCAGACGGCAAAATGATCAAATAGGCAGCCAGTGTTCCCAGTTTGCACAGGTGACTGCCACGTGTCCTCTTTGCCGTCTGCTAGCGGACGGCAAAGCTCTTTGCCGTCCGCTAGCGGACGGCAAAGAGGCTATATATCCCCTGTTTTTATTTAAATCCCATTAATTAGACATGGTTTCAAACACAGATATACATGCATACATATCCAACATATCCAACAACATATTTCATCCAATCCAACAACATAGTTCAACAAAGTCCAACATATCCATATATACATAACCAGAAACAAGTTTCCAACAACATATCCATATAGACATACATATCCAAACAAGTTTTCATAAACAACAAGGAAGCACCATAAGAATAGTACACTCCATGATCCAAGCTTCCTCATTAAGCAAATCGTCCAAATTGGGAAGTGAAAGTTAGAAGAAAGAAAAAAGAAGAAGAAGAGAAGAAGACTAGTTATAAGAAGAAAGAAGAAGAGACTAGTTAGCCAGAGACGCAGAGAGAAGACTATTCTCCGCAGCAGAAGCAGACGACTCGTTCGACCGCTCCGACCCTCCGCCGCCGCCGCCTCGTTCGCCGCCGCCGCCGCCGCCTACGAAGACCGACGCCGACTATTCCTACGAAGCCGCCGACGCCGCAGCCTCCGTTAGCCGCCGCCGCAGCCGACGCGTTTCCCGCCGCCGCCTCTTTTTTTTTTCTTCTCTTTCTTTTTCTCCTCTCCTCTTCTTTATCTTCTTCTTCTTCTAACTAAGGTAGGTAAAAATGTCATTTCATTGCTAAGCTAGGTAAAAATGCTAAGTGTAGGTCATTTTAGAGCTAAGGTAGGTAAATAGGTCATTTTGGAGCTTAGTAAGGTTATTATGCCATTTTTTATCTAACTTAGGTAATTATGCCATTTAGGAGGAAAATAAGCTAAGTATCCATTTGTAAAGCAAAACACTAGAGAAAACTTACCCTCATCACAACAAATGTGATGAAGATCGCAACTAAGGTAACAATTGATCCAATGACATAATGATACCAAGCCTCATTATCAATGGCATATTTTCTAATCTTCTTAAGCTTCAGGCGCATTGCATCCATCTTCAAGCGCATTGCACTCATCTTCAAGCGCATTGCATTCATCTTCATCTTGTGATCATCGATGGCATCGGCAACATACAACTCCAATGTCATCTTCTCTTCTTCAATTCTTTTAATTTTTTCTTTCAAATACTCATTTTCTTTTTCAACTAAATTTAACTTCTCGACAAGAGGGTCCGTTTCAAATTCCGGTTCACATACCTCCTAGATTAAAATATCTCTATGTCAACTTGATGGCCATAATTTGCATAAATGTGAAATGCAACAAATAGTTATGAAAAAGAATTTACCACATCCGAATCATAAAGCGGGCGAGGGCCGGCCGGGACGGAAATCAAGACCATGGCACTATGTATAAGAAACAATCATACAAAGTAAGAAAATTATAAATACCAACTATATAAATCATACAATCATACAAATAACTATATAAATCAAGTACAACATAAAAATTTGAATACCTAATAATCATTATCGGTAATGACGTGCTCGTCATCATCATTAATAAAAGCATCATCATCATCGCTATCGGTAATGACGTGCTCATCATCATCATTAATAAATGCATCATCATGTGGAAGGCCACCTTTACATAATCGTTCAAGCATTGACAGGTCATCTGCAGCAGTAACTTCTTCTTCTTCCGGCTCTTCTTGTTCCAGCTCAGGGGTGAAGTCGGATTCACTATCGTTGTCTACTTCAATGTTCTGGGGTGGAGTAGAGCGGTTCTTGAAACGTTTTTTGGAAAGACGTGTTTCTTGGAAGAATTCTCCTTCGTCATATGTGTCTTGGTTAATGTGAGGTTCATAATCCTTTTCATTGGGGGGAGGTGGTCTAACACGTGGCGGCACTTCATAAACGACGTCCCAACCACTGAGATTTGGATCACTTTGACAGGCCCACGGTAGATAGAAAACTTGGGTTGCCTGTTGAGCCGTAATATAGACATCGGGAACATCCAAATAGGTGCTTTGTTTGATTTTGACTAGCCCTATATGTTCATGAGTCTTTCTAGTCTCCCTCGGCTGGAACCAATAACATCTGAAGACTACGACGTTTGGTGGGTTTTCACCATAGAATTCAAGTTCATAAATTGCTTCAACTCTTCCATAATACTCGATACCTCCTTCGCCGATAGCAGAGACACAGCAATTTGTAGACTTTCGGTCGGCCATAGATAGCTCTTTGTCATAGGTACGAAAGCGATACCCGTTGATGTCGTATTTGTCAAATGAACGGACCTTATAGTGAAAACCATTAGCTACTTGTCTCAATTTGGCATCCATAATCTCTGAATTAGCCTACAAGTTTAATACGAAAGGATTGTTGCATTAGTCGCAAATTAGCCAAAGAAAAAAAAGGGTCTAATGGAAATTACCTTTTTTTGAACCAAGAGATGAAACCGGGAAATTCGGCTCCTTGTTTTGCCAGAAGCTCATACTCTTCGACGGAATCCTTTTGGATCACCGCTCCGTACGAGAATATGGCGACGTATCGACTGCATCAAAAATCCAGGAATCAGAGAAGTTCAAAGGAATTAGAAGTTGTGAAACAATGTACCGAGATCTTACTCGATGTACGGCCGCACTTCTGTTAGGTTGTTGAAGATATACAGCGAAATGGTCCGCCATTCTTCAACATCCAACCTTACTGGTTTCCAACCACCGGCTGGTGCGAGATTCCCTTTGAATAGGCTGAGGTTGGATTGACCCTTTTGAGGTTCGTCAGCATTGTACCGAGGCTTCGAATTATGCAAATGACGATATTTGGCTTCGTAGTGTGCGGTCACGAAGTTTGCCGCCTCCTCAGTGATGAATGCCTCCGCCATCGATGCTTCTATTCTACGTTTATTTTTACATTTTGCTCGAAGCGTCTTCTGCATCCTCTCAGTTGAGTAGCACCAACGATTTTGCACGGGCCCCCCCAATCGTGCCTCGGTCGGGAGATGCAAAATCAAGTGTTGCATTGGATTAAAGAAGCTTGGCGGAAAGATCTTCTCTAACTTGCAGATCAACTCCGGCGCCAACTGTTCCATTTATTCTAGGAGGCCAGGCGATAGTTCTTTCGCACAAAGAACACGGAAGAAATAGCTCAGCTCTGCCAGTACTAGCCATTCATCCTCAGGGATGAAGCCACGCAACATCACCGCCATTATCCGCTCAATCCATATGTGCCAATCATGACTTTTTAGACCAAATATTTTCAATTTTTGAAGACTCACTCCCCTCTTTAGATTTGCTGCATACCCATCGGGGAACATCAACTGCATTTTCACCCACAAAATAATTTCCTTCATAGCTGGCCTTCCAAGATTGAACCATGCCTTTCGCTTCGTCCAGTTGATCCCCTTTCCTTTCGGTTCTTTCATGTTTTGTAACGGTCTATCACATAGCTCCTCTTGATCGACTCTAGCCTTAGGATTATCCTTTGATTTCTCCTCTATGCCGAACAATGTACCAAAAATGGCTTCAGCGATATTCTTTTCAGTGTGCATCACGTCGATGTTGTGTGGGCAAAGGAGGTCTTTGAAGTAAGGCAGATCCCAGAAGCATGTCTTGTGAGTCCAGGCGTGTTCCTTATTATACCCCTTGAAATACCCTGGACGCTCTGGATCTGGCTCGAGAGCGTTTACCTGATCTAGGGTCTGTTGGCCTGTCAACGCAGGTGGTGCAGAGTGTTTGACAACTCTACCTTTGATGAAGTTCTTCTTGTCTTTCCTGAACTTATGGCCAGGATGTAGAAACGGTCTATGCAAGTCGAAGCAACTATACTTGCGCCCTGCCGTCAGCCAACGAAACTCAAGAGCTCCCTTGCATGTGGGGCACGGGAACCTTCCATGCACACACCAGCCAACGAATAGCGCATACGCCGGCAAGTCATGCGTCGAGTACATGTACCAGGCACGCATTATGAAGTTCTATTTGCTAAAGGCGTCGTATGTCTTGAACCCATTATCCCAAGCTTCTTGCAATTCGTCCTTAAGCGGCTGCATGTACACATTCATATTCTTCCCCGGATAGTTGGGCCCTGGAATTATCAACGTCAGGAAAATATTCTTTCGTTGCATAATCTGCCCGGGGGGGAGATTGAGTGGAATGACAAACATGGGCCAACAGCTGTATGGGGCTGCCATCTGACCAAACACACTGAACCCATCTGTGCTGACGGCGACTTGAGGATGCCTTGGATCTGCCGTTTTTCCTTATGTAATGCATCGAAGCGCTTCCATGCTTCACCATCCGATGTGTGCACCATCATCACATTCCCATCTGCATCTAGTTCGGTTCTTTTGCCCGTTTTGTGCCATGTCATCTGTCTGGCCGTCTCTTCGACCATGAAAAGACGTTGAAGTCTTGGTACGATTGGCATATACCGAAGAACATTAACGGGTATTTTGGTCTGCGTCTTCTCACCCATACCGTTGTCTACCACAACATACCTGGAAGAATTGCAAATGGGACAATAGTTCAAGTCCTCATACTGAAGCCTAAATAAGACACAACCTTTCTCACAGGCATGTATCTTCTCATAGGGCATCTTAAGAGCACGGAGAATTTTGTCTGACTGGTACAGGTTTGGAGGTAGCACATGGCCTTTGGGTAGAAATCGTCCGAATAGTGTCATCATCGCGTCGTAGCATTCTCTGCCCAAGTTGAATTGAGCCTTCAAAGCCATTATTTGTGAGGTGGCATCCAGCTGACAAAGCTCAGTGTGCTCGTGGAGAGGACGTTTTGAGGACTCCAACATTTCAGTGAAGGCCTTTGCATATTCCTCCATCTCCTCGTCCGAGTCCCGAGCATCGTCAAAGTCTTGCACCATGTCTGCGGTCCCGGTACCATGCTCGTCGGTGCGACGACGAACCTCGGCTCTGGCACGTTGGGCAGACTCACCATGTAATGTCCAGACCGTGTAACCAGGCGTAAAACCAAACTTCTGCAGGTCTTTACTCATTTCAAGCTCGTCCCTCTTGTTATAGTTGTCGCAACGGGCACAGGGGCACCAGCTAAATTCCTGGCCATTTGCAAATGCGGCTCTAACAAACCCCTTGGTTTTTGTTAACCATTCCTCGGTCCAAACTTTCTGACAAGTGTAACCGGTGTACATCCATGCACAATCACTCATATTGACTTCCTACTGGACACACAAGAAATATATACATAATTAAGCAAACCATATCCATCAGTTAATGGAGTTTGTCAGTTTTATTACGTCCATGCAACCTACACGCTAATAGGTAAAGATAGGTCATAATCCCACCCGAGTATGTGTAGATCGGGTTCGTTTTCCCATGCTCTGCTCCAGATCCGACGCAAAATTTCGGCAGCACCTCCCCGCTGTTCTCCTGATACACGTCTCGGCAATAAGCAGAGAGAATGTGTACCCGGAGAACAACAGGGAGGCACTGACGAAATTCTGCATCGGATCCGGAGCTGAGCATATGGGAAAACGAACCCAATCTACATAGACTCGGGCTGTCCATGGATAATGTTGGACAATTCGAAAGAATCACGATTATAAATATGCAAATGCATGCATATTTATAGATGTAACCCTTTCGAACGGGAGACACATAGTGGTTACGCATACTGATGATTGACACCTATAGCTAGCAAGTTTCATCGGCACGAAGACCGGAACAGAGCGGGTTAGGGGGTCCTTGGCGTTGATGGAACCCTAAATAGCAAGTATCATCGGTGCGAGATACATGTGGCGCTCGGCGTTGAACACTAGATCCACATTCCACAAGTGAAGCCGGCGACCGGCGTCCCGCAACAATAGTTCTGGTGGCCGATGACGGTCGAACACCATCGCGAATTTGTCTGGCAGCCTCTGCGATGAGGATTAAAGCCAAGTTTTGGAATTTCAAACAACCAAACCGACTTGAGTCAGTTTGGGTGTTTCAAGTTTCAACACTTGCCTTTTAATCGTCATCGCAGAGGCTGCCAGGCAAATTCGCGATGGTGTTTGACCGCCATCGACGCCGAGAACAGTTGCCTTGGGACACCGGACGTCGGCGTCACTTGTGGGACATGGATGTAGTGTTCGACACCGACGGCCACATGTATCTCGCACCGACGATACTTGCTATTTAGGGTTCCATCGACACCGAGGAACCCCTAACCCACTCGTCCCCGGGCGCCCTCTTTTTTCCTTTCCTTCTTCTCTTCTTTTTCTTTTTCTTCTTCTTCTTCTTCTTCTTCTTCTTCTTCTCCTCCTCCTCTTCCTCCCTCCTCCTCCTCCTCCTTCTACTCCTCTTCTTCTTCTAAACTAAAACTAAAACTAATCTAAAATAAACTAAACTAAAATAAACTAAAACTAAAACTAAAACTAAACTGAAAATAAAACTAAACTAAAACTAAAACAGAAACTAAACTAGAAGAAACTAAAAAAACAAAACTAAAAAAAAGGGGGGAAGAACAAACCTGCAGGGGATCGCCGGTGGAGGGCGAGGTCGGCCGGTGGGGCGGGGCGGCGCAGGGGCCGCGGGGAGGAGGCCGGCAGCGAGGCGGGGCGGCGTAGGGCCGCGGGAAGGGGTCCGGCACCGGGGCGGCCCGGCGCAGGCCTCTCCGGCGACAGGGCGCGGCGGAGCGACGGGGCGCGGCGGGGCGGCGGGGCGACGGGGCGCGGGGGGGAGGGCTGGACGGTGGTGGGGGCTGGGTCCGGGGGGCGGGGCTGGCGGGCGGCGACGGCAGAGCGGCGGGGGAGGAGAGGGGCGGGAGGGAAACAGAGAAAGAGAGAGAGAGAGGAGACGGCTCGGCCCGTTAAGTGGGCCTTCTTTGCCGTCTGCTAGCAGACGGCAAAGAGGGCGGCCGTTTAGGGCTAGCCCACGTCTCCTCTTTGCCGTCCGCTGGCAGACGGCAAAGAACCTGACCTAGCCACGCCGTGCCCCGTGGGGCTCACCTGGCCCTTTGCCGTCTGCCTTCTAGCTCTTTGCCGTCAGCTGGCTGACGGCAAAGAAACAGCGGACGGCAAATAGACTTTTTGCCATCTGCACTTTCTTTGCCGTCCGCTTTGAGGAAGCGGATGGCTAAGAGGCTCTTTGTCGTCAGCTGGCGGACGGCAAAGAGGTGGCAGACGGCAAATTACCAGATTCCAGTAGTGGTGGGTGGACCGGTGCTTGGGTGTTGTCCTTCCTTGGACAATCCTCCCACTTATGATTAACCCCTCTCGCAAGCATCCGCAACTACGAAAGAAGAATTAAGATAAATCTAACCATAGCATGAAACATATGGATCCAAATCAGCCCCTTACGAAGTAACGCATAAACTAGGGTTTAAGCTTTTGTCACTCTAGCAACCCATCATCTACTTATTACTTCTCAATGCCTTCCCCTAGGCCCAAATCATGGTGAAGTGTCATGTGGTCGACGTTCACATAACACCACTAGAGGAAAGACAACATACATCTCATCAAAATATCGAACGAATACCAAATTCACATGATTACTTATAACAAGACTTCTCCCATGTCCTCAGGAACAAACATAACTACTCACAAAGCATATTCATGTTCATAATCAGAGGGGTATTGAATAGCATTAAGGATCTAAACATATGATCTTCCACCGAATAAACCAACTAGCATCAACTACAAGGAGTAATCAACACTACTAGCAACCCACAGGTACCAATCTAAGGTTTTGAGACAAAGATCGGATACAAGAGATGAACTAGGGTTTGAGAGGAGATGGTGCTGGTGAAGATGTTGATGGAGATTGACCCCCTCTCGATGAGAGGATTGTTGGTGATGACGATGGCTTCGATTTCCCCCTCCCAGAGGGAAGTTTCTCCGGCAGAACAGCTTCGCCGGAGCCCTAGATTGGTTCTGCCCAGGTTCCGCCTCTAGACGGTGGTGCTTCGTCCCGTAAGCTTCCTTCTAATTTTTTTCCAGGTCAAAACACATCATATAGCAGAAGATGGGCATCGGGGGCCTGCCAGGTGGCCCACAAGGCAGGGAGGCGCGCCCAGGGGGGTAGGGCGCGCCCCCACCCTTGTGGCTGCCTGGTGGGTCCCCTCAGGTGCTTTCTTCGCCCAATATTTTTTATATATTCCAAAATAATTATCCGTGAAGTTTCAGGGCTTTTGGAGTTGTGCAGAATAGGTCTCTCAGATTTGCTCCTTTTCCAGCCCAGAATTCCAGCTGCCGGCATTCTCCCTCTTCATATGAATCTTGTAAAATAAGAGAGAAAAGGCATAAGTATTGTGCTAGAATGTGTAATAACAGCCCATACTGCAATAAATATCAATATAAAAGCATGATGCAAAATGGACGTATCAATTACAAGAGAATGCGTGCGAGGGCAATTCTTGACTAACAACCAAGAACTATTTTCACGCCTCTAAGGGCAAGCTAGAGGGACCGCTTACTCCTAAAGAGGAGCAAGCTTTCTAGGCTAACGACACCCTCATTAGAGGTGCTTGTCGACGAGAAATGGTACTAGGCCTACAACATGGCCGCGCGCGAGTCGAAAGGAATCTTGCAAAGCTTCAATGCCAAACTTGTTTGGAACCCATGATCAAGAAGGAAAGGCACGAAGGAAGCATCTCTCGAACCCCTAGGGGTGGAGCCAGAATTTGAACATCGGGGGAGGGGGCGAGGAAGATAATAATCGCTCCAAACACACCAAACAACAATATGGTCTCAAAAGTTGAACTGATATGAGTGTATGCCAACGTATGTTTGGCAATACAAAAAAGTTACATCTCTATCAGTTTAAATTCAGCTCTACAAGTACCATCTTCAAACATGTTGATAATCTCATCAGAAGTTGACGGTGTCCCAGCCCAAGGGTCTCTCACCACAATGGTTTTTGGCCTGGTGGGTTGGTCTGAGGACCCTTAGGTCACCTCCATCCTACGCCACTTTGGGCAGCCCATGTCGGATTATACGAAGACTGCGGAAGACAAGCCGAAGATACTTGAGCTGTGGTGGACTCTATCTCCACCAACGTAGTCGACTAGGATCTGTAACCCTAGGACCCTTGGTATGCTATATAAGCCGGGGTCAGGCTCACCGTAGAACACATTACAATCCCTTAGTATTCACCTATACTTTGTACACACCCCAACGCAATATACACATGTAGGAGTAGGTTTTATATCCATCGTGAGAGTCCAAACTTGGGTAAACTTTGCC
This sequence comes from Thinopyrum elongatum, assembly GCA_011799875.1. Taxonomy (NCBI): domain Eukaryota; kingdom Viridiplantae; phylum Streptophyta; class Magnoliopsida; order Poales; family Poaceae; genus Thinopyrum; species Thinopyrum elongatum. The sequence continues at coordinate 33,511,514 of CM022297.1, read as the reverse complement.
TCATGTTACCATCCATCCCAATCGCCTAGCTGGGATACCCTACCAAGGGATTTGCTGGATCTAGTTCCAACAGTGGTGGCCCATACAGGTCCTGCTAGGAGAACTCATGGGTTTGATGCGAGTTCGGATCGACGCTCAGATAGGTTCCAGCACAATCTTCGTGTCGGGCCAAATGTTCATCTTCGGCATCACCAACTTTGTCGCTGACTCAGTTGTCCACCTCGGCCAGGTCGAGAACTACGCTCTAGGTCAGATTGTTGTATTCGACAATCTAGAGTACTCCACGAATTCCCATGAAGATTTGATCCTCTAGGTTTTGCTTTAATTCAGATCTAGGACCAGTAGGGGCCGGATCTCCCGGACTCGAGGTCAAATCGAATCCAGGAGTTGTCAGAAGAAGTCGATTTTTTTTGACCCACTCACCACCCATCTGATCATGAATATAGAGGACCTCACTGACGTCCTGGAGGGCGCCACCGAGGAAGTTGAAAACATGGAGGAGGAACCCAGCGAGTCCGTCGACAGCCGACCGCTAGCCACAGTGCCCTTACGCAAGAGGCAGACGATCTCGACCTACGAGGGCTACAAGATGGACTCGAATCGCGCAAGCACTACAAGAAATATGTCAACTTGTGACCTTCTGCCAGTGACTGTGGAAGAATTGGTCATAAATCTACGGCCATTTGAGACCAATTGATCAAAAGTTGTTCGGGGGGCTCCAAACCCTAAACCATAACAACTATTTTGGTCAAAAAGGTCATAATTTCCTTACACGAAATGGTCGTAAAGCAAACATCACTGGTCCGCTGCCTTATTTCTAGCTGATAACGACCAATATAGATGGTCATAGCCTTGTAAATTGTGGTGCATTGCTATTACTAGGCGCCACCTCATCAGTTTTGCCTATGTGTAATGTCTATGTGTCAATTTTTGTCCTAGGTTGTGAAGCAGCCTATATTTCTGTCATTCCCAAAATTCCCAAAAAATTGGGCATTCTTTACTATCCAAATCATTGCCTCATGACAATATTCAACTCCATTTGCCTGGTAAATCTTCCTCGGCAAATTTCCAAAGTTTTTGTTCAGCTAGAACCGTTGTGAAGGAAGTACTAGCTAGGCATATCCTAATGAGCTGAATTTTTGCCACATCTTCTATATTCCCAAATCATAGCTCTCCACAAAATTTGAGCCCCATCTAACAATCCATGTGAGCTCACCATCCAATCTTTGTTTCTAGTAATATTTTCAGTTTGTGAAGCAACTATATTTTTTGTTAATTTATAATTGCTGAAAATTTACCACGACATGACCCTGCCCATAGAACCTCCCTGCACCAAATTTTAGCTCATTTATTATAGCCAATTTTCCTCAACATTTTTCCTAATTTTCTGTTCAGTGGAGAGCACTGTGAAGGAAGTACCATTTTTATTTATCCAAATGGTATGAAAATTTTAAAGTGCCTTCATATGCCCAAATTATCATCCTCCTCCAAATTTCAGATCAATCCATTCATTCATTTGAGTCCAGCTTCAACATTCATATTTCTGTCCAGTGTGGTACTTTGCAAAGTAAGTGACACCAAGGCTCCTCCATTTGAGCTGCAAATTTTCCAAGACAGTGTCCTTAGTAGATGATCATTCTCGGCCAAAACTCAGACCCATTGGCCATGTGCATTTTCCCCACCACTAACCAAACACTTGGCTGCTAATTCATGTTTGAGCTCAGTTCAGTCTCCTCGTGAGATTCTTCTATTGCCTCCTTCTTCCTGACACCTACTGGGGGAGTGCCCAACCCACTAGACATGCCTAGGCCGCCCAGAACACGTGGCAACGCCACGGTCATGCGGTGACCATGCGGCGGGCATGCGAGTTTACGCACTCTGGAGTTGGGCCCTCGGCCACCATCCAAACCTCGACGTATCGCCACCAAACCATGTATTTATGATTAAATAGATACTTATGTACCTAGAAATGATTTTTGGAAAAAAAATAAAAGAGCAAACTATAAGGCAGGTGCAGTTCAAATTTGATCCGATTCGTGCTGAATCGGCGGAAATTTGTTTTTTTTTTCATGAGAGGTGGATCAAAGATTTTGACACCCAACCATTTGGTCAATTATGCATTAAATATGTCCTAGTATTTTAGAAAATTGATTTGGTATAATTTTGCAACAAATATATGGTAGGTCCTTCACAAAAAAACTCATTTTGGGCACTCGAAAAATGGAAAATGAGATTTTCGTCCAAAGAAAATGAAAACTTCCTTAGGCAACATAGTTTTCCATTCCAAGATGCACCCTTGTGCACAATATTAGATCATTTAAACAAACTATGCCATGAATGTGGCCATAAGATTGATCATTTGAATTGAAAGCCATGAATCTCCACACATGATAGCTCATTTCTTAGAACACTTTTTTAAAATAATTGCCGTATTAGAAGTTTATTAATTTTTCCTGATAAATTGGTCACATATAATGACACAATGCGAAGGTTTTCCAATTTTTTTATTTTTTTTTGAATTTTTCATGCCCATTTCAAAATGCGGTCAAAACGGCGGGCATGACCGTTCCTAGCTAGTGGTTGGATCTTGAAAAACGTTTGGTGTTTCTCTGATTAAATAGATACTTATATACCTAGAAATGATTTTTGGAAAAAATAAAGAGCAAACTATGAGGCAGCTGCAGTTCAAATTTGACCCGCTTCCTACTGAATCGGCAGAAATTTGTCTTTTTCACGAGAGGTGGATCAAAACTTTTGACACCCAACCATTTGGTTAATTGTGCATTAAATATGGCTTAGTAGTTTATAAAATTGATTTGGTACAATTTTGCAACAAATATATGGTAGGTCCTTTACAAAAAAACTCATTTTGGGCACTCAAAAAATGGAAAATGAAATTTCCGTCCAAAGAAAATGAAAACTTCCTTAGGCAACATTGTTTTCCATTCCAAGATGCACCCTTGTGCACAATATTAGATCATTTGAACAAACTATGACATGAATGTGGCCATAAGATTAATCATTTGGCTTGAAAGCCATGAATCTCCACACATTATAGCTCATTTCTGAGAACACTTTTTAAAAATAATTGCCGTATTACAAGTTTATTATTTTTCTAGTAACTTGGTCACATATAATGGCACAATGCGAAGGTTTTTCAATTTTTTCGATTTTTTTTTTGAATTTTTCATGCCCATTTCAAAATGCGGTCAAAACGGCGGCCATGACCATTCCTAGCTAGTGGTTGGATCTTGAAAAACTTTTGGTGTTTCTCTGATTAAATAGATACTTATGTACCTAGAAATGATTTTTGAAAAAAGTAAAGAGCAAACTATGAGGCAGCTGCAGTTCAAACTTGACCCGCTTCCAACTGGATCGGCGGAAATTTGTCTTTTTCACGAGAGGTGAATCAAAATCTTTTGACACCCAACTATTTGGTCAATTATACATTAAATATGTCTTAATATTTTAAAAAATTGATTTGGTTCAATTTTGCAACAAATATATTGTAGGTCCTTCACAAAAAAACTCATTTTGGGCATTCAAAAAATGGAAAATAAATTTTTCGTCCAAAGAAAATGAAAACTTCCTTAGCCAACATTGTTTGTCATTCCAAGATGCACCCTTGTGCACAATATGAGATCATTTGAACAAATTATGCCATAAATGTGGCCATAAGATTGACCATTTGGCTTGAAAGCCATGAATCTTCATACATGATAGCTCATTTCTGAGAACACTTTTTAAAAATAATTACCGTATTACAAGTTTATTATTTTTCCTGGTAACTTGGTCACATGTAATGACACAATGCGAAGGTTTTCTAATTTTCTGATTTTTTTTTAATTTTTCATGCCCGTTTCAAAATGCGGTCAAAACGGCGGGCATGAAAGTTCTGAGCTAGTGGTTGAATCTTGAAAAAAAATTGGTGTTTCTCTGATTAAATAGATACTTATGTACCTAAAAATAATTTTTGGAAAAAATAAATAACAAATTATAAGGCAGCTGCAGTTCAAACTTGATCCGCTTCCAATTGGATCGGCTGAAATTTATCTTTTTCACGAAAGGTGAATCAAAACTTTTGACACCCAACTATTTGGTCAATTGTACATTAAATATGTCCTAATATTTTATAAAATTGATTTGATCCAATTTTGCAACAAATATATTGTAGGTTCTTCACAAAAAAACTCATTTTGAGCACTTGAAAAATGGAAAATGAATTTTTAGTCAACTACGACCAATTTTTTAGTTAACTACGACCAATTTAGATGGTCATGACATCGTACACGTGTACTGCATTTCGATTGGTCCGTGGGCGTTTCACGCGGATCGTGGATGGAACACCGTCGGATGCTCGCGGATCCAACGGCAGTCCTCACCCCAAGCCCACCTAAGCCGAAACCCTAGCTCTCCTGAGTCCTCGTGGACATTTTCCATCCACCCCCCCCGGCCTCCTTTCTTTCTCCCCTCGCTCCCTTCTCCTTCCTCTCTCCCCTTCCCTGCGACGCACGCCCCTCTACCGCCCGCACGCGCCCCTCACCTCCTCTGAGACCGCCGGAGACCCCCACCCTCTCCTCTACCCCACCACCGCCGGCGCCCCCCACCTTCTCCTTCTTTCTCAAGCGCCCGAAACCCTAGCCCGCGGCGCAACCATGGCGACCGAGCTCTGGATCCGCGGGCTGGAGGTGCAGCACTGGATGCGCCGTCGACGAGGCCCATGCGATCCTCCCTCCCCTCCCCTGCGTCGTCCGCCTCCTCCCTCCCTTCCCCTACGCCGCCTTCGTCCGCCCTCGCAATTCGATTCAAATCCGCCCTCGCGGGGGAGATCTGATCCGATCCGGTCCAGGGCGCCGCCATCATGCACCACCACCACCAGCTGGACCAGTGGCTCGCCGGCGGCGTGGGCGGGGTGCTGCGCCCAACCAAGTCCGCCCCCTGCCACCCCGTGCCCGACCGCTCGCTCCGCCTCCATCGAGGCCTCCCTCGGCCTCCCTGTGCCCGACCGCTCGCTCCGCCTCAACCTCGCCGTCTCCTAGGACCCGCGTCGCCGCCTCCAGGACCACGTCTTCACACTTGAGGAGGACCTCCACGCTGCCGCCCATCGCATCAACCTCCTCAGGGTCAGTCCCTTTCCCCCATTCCCCAATTACCCGTCCATTCCGCTGTGGTCTGGCCTGACGGGTCGAAACGGCCCCGTGCAAAGGGATTCCGCAATGAACATGGAGGGGATCCGGCGCTGCGTGGAGGAAAAGGAGGCCATGGAGTCCTGCGACGAGCTCGCCAGAGAGAGCGACGAGCTACGCAAGCGCCTCAGGGACACCCCGCTTCCATCTCCACCGCCTCCGGCCCTGTCCATTCTGCTCTGTGGTTCTTCTTCCATGTGAGCAGAAGGGACGCCGCTGTATGCTACTATTTCTCTTTTCATCATGCTCTGTATGCCATTGCTGCTGCTCTGTGATGCCATACTCCCAAACGAATTGTTGCTTTAGAGCCTCTGAATTGCTGCTCTGTGATGCCATTGCTGCTGCTCTGTAGAACTTTGCATGACTGTTGCTTTAGAGCATGCATCCTAATTGTCAATCTCGAGTCTGCACTTCTATATGTTTTTGATGTGAAACACTTATGCATGACTAATTGTTAAGTTGATACAATTTCTTTGGTAGACAAGCATGGAAACATGGATTAACTTTCCTGAAAGTTGAGCTTTTCTTAACTAATCATGGATTATCTTGCATTGCATCTACCCATGAATGAGAATTGTACATACTGTAATTTTCAGTTTTAACTAGGCTGAAATGTGCATGTTTTATCTTCTCAGCATTGTTGTTCTTATTTACTTGCCTTTTTTCTTCTTATAATTGTAGGGTAACGCAGTAGAAAACAAAAAATTTCCGCCCTACGCACCAGCCCAGGATCACTATGGAGACTGCATACAAGGTTTTGATCATTTCGTTACCGACTCGTAGCGCAGCGGAAGTAGAGTCGATGACGATCGTCGGTGCAGATCCCCGCAGCTAGGATTTACAACCTCCCAACCGTGAGGATGTATACCCTCATCCGCCACCCGGACAGCCCTCCGGGAGGCGGTCGGACAGTCCCCGGACGGTGTCGCGGACAGCCCTTCGGGAGGACTCACAGAACTCGGACCGTCACATGGACAGCCCTTCGGGAGGCACTCACGAACAGCCCCACGGGCACTAAGATCGAAACTACGACCTCTCTACAGAGTTGCACACATACGGTGTCATCTATCCGGCAGGGCTTCGCCGTCCAGAACTAGTTCCCACCGGAACCCAGACAGCCTTTCGGCTCTACGAAACTCTTTTCGTGGGAGGGAGAGAGAAGCCAGATAATTGCATGGCATGAGTATGAGAGCAAGGGGATGAAGGAGATGGCAGCCCCAACTCCTCCTTTTATAGGCCAAGGCAAGGGGTGGGGTGGGATGTTGAAATACCAAAATACCCAAGCTTCATGTCACACATGAAAGGGCATAATGGTAACACAAGGGGGACACCAAGGGGACACCACCATGGCAGCCCTTGGGCCGGCCCACATCTTGTCTCCCCCCATGGGGGGCCCCCCCAACAAGCCACCAACATGTCTCCATGAAACATGCATGCTCCCTAGACAAAAAGCCACCAAACATGCAACCCCCGATTCGTGGGATCTTGTCCCCTTGCGCTGAGACAAGATGTTTTCCGTGAAACTTTTTCTGAAAAATTCCAGAAGGTCCCAGAACATTTCTAGCACCCTCTAAAATTATTCTGGGCATGATCCGAAACATTTTCGGTGCGGTGGTTTTTATCAGCGGAAAGCATCAACATCGGTTACGGCAGTTTCGGAACATTTCCGGTTTTTCTCTCTGAAAATTCCCAGACCAATTCTGGCATCCTCTAAAAATTTCCGGGCGGTGCCGAAACCCATTTTGACCAAATAATATATTCCGAAACAACTTTTCGGTTTTACCGAAACTCTCTCGGTGTTCTCTCTCTCGGAACTCTTCCGTTGTCTCCGAAACATTTTCGGTGACTTTCTCTCAGACTCCCTGTCTAGCGTTCAACAGATAGATGACCCTTAAGCGTGTGACCCTATAGGTTCGGTGAAGTATAGACATGACCGGAACTCTTTCCGATCAATGATCAACATCGGAGCCGTGGACACCCATATTGACCCCTATACCCACACGAATAAATATTCGAGTGAACCTCCAGTTGCCGTGTGCTATTCCTGTTGCTTCGCGATATGTTACAAATACCCGAGGTGAGACATGTTGGCATTCCCGTGGATCAACAAATTGTCCACTATGCTAGTTACCTCGTTACCGGTATTGTTCTCTTTTCTCGTTACCGTGTTGCGGCATCCCCGTGATCAAATCACAAAGTGTCTGGCCAGACGATGATGGATACCGTAACACCGAGAGGGCCCAGAGATATCTCTCCATCTTCGGAGGAGCAAATCCCAATCTTGAGCTATCAAGTTACTTGACATACTTTTCCATGAACCCGTAAGCCGTCGTAATAGCCACCCATTTACGGATGACGTTTAACAAACCCCAAAGTTCATGAAGCAAGCATGAAGAAACCCGATACTCTCATGGTCTAAGGAATCATGCAAACGTTAACCATCTCTGTGTTATTAACCATTAACTTGTGACGAATGTATCTCATAGCATAACATCAATTCGGATTGATTCAACACAAATGTTCTTCTAACATTGTGCCCTCAAAGTTGCTGGCATAGACATGCCCATGATCAGGAAAACAGGACCATCATGCAACACTTGAGCTAGTCTTAGAGGCTAGACTAGGAATACATTTTACCGTTTATTATTCCACACGTGCATATGAGTCTTCCTCCAAGCCTCGTGGTTATTGTAGACTCGAGAACCATAGCAGTTATAGCATGGAACATAAACCTAATTATGAGCATGGAGATAAATAATAACATTTATTATTGCCTCTAGGGCATATCTCCTACAGACTCCCACTTGCACTAGAGTCAATAATCTAGTTAATGCTAATGCACTTCACACCTGTGGCATACCGGTGTAAATATGCTTCGCTTGTGGTATAGCCTGATGTCCAACGGATCTGACGATTTCAGCTCTGTGTGTATCTTTGCATATCCTCGCGTTTTCACGCTTTCACAAAATTCATATTTTGTGTGGACTTGGTTTTGTATGTATGTGAATCACAGGTCGAACCTGGATTCCTCAGACTGAGTTATGGAGCAACTACCTGCAGTAGTGTCCCATTGACAAAAGCCATCTTGGAACCATACTAAGTTCATGAATGAACTATATGATTCAACATCTTCTTTGTCGCTTTTAAAAGCGGCAACATACTTCGCCTCTATTATAGAATTCGCCACAGTAACTTGTTTGGAACAATTTCCAACTACCGTGCCACCATATTGTGTGTTACACAAAAACCCTTAATTTAAATCGAAAATCGCTTGGAGCATGGATGAAGACTGTATCGATGTAACCTTTTACAACGAACTCTTCATGATCTCCGCTTGCGAGAAAACATGTCATCAGTGCTACTATAGTACTCAATGACCTTTTTCACTGTTGTCCCATGATCAGTACTTTTGATCACTTTGGTATCTATACTCGCAACAACTTTGGGAGTATTGGACATATCTGGTTGTTTCACATACCATGGAATACATGATTAATCCAGACACAAAGGTGTGTGGAATCTCCATCATGTATTTTGCTCATCAGTGTTTTAGGGACACCGAGTCTTGCAAAAACTCTTTCCATGTGACTTTGGCAAGAACCACTCCTTGGCGTTTTAAATGCTAAAAAGTTTTAGCATCTTGTCAATATGTATCTTTGCTCAGCCCCATTAGGTAAATCTATCTCCATAGATTATCATGCCTAATATAAAGGCGATTTAGCCCAAGCACTTCATCGAAAAACTATTTTCAAATGAAGTCCTAATTCATGTCAAGAAATTTATTTCCAATTAACAATGTGTTAAGCACACAACGTTTTTAGAAATTTTATTATGCTCCCACTTACTTTCTTGAATCATAAGCATCTTCGTTACCCATTGATGAAGTCAAACCCCTTTGACCATTTCATCAAAACACGAAGATTCCAACTCCATTTTGCTCTCTTCTGTCCATTGCTGGAACTCTGAAGTTTGCATACTTACTAGCATCCTCTGGAATGACAAAATACCTTGGACTGTAACACATGCAAGTCCTTGGTTTCATTTCCATCATATGGAAATCCTATTGTCATCCATGTTTCATATCTCATGACTGAAATATGTATTAATTGCTAGTTCAACCCAAACCGACTTTAAGCATCGCTACGGTGAAACAACCTCATCGTAGTCAACTACTTGAACTTGTTATTTCAACAAGTCGAGCTTTATGGATAAAACATTTCTATCTGTATCAGTTTTAAGTTCCATAAATATTCGTTAGACTCTAAGTCTTTCGAAAGGTGTATCAAGATTTTAATCTTGAATCACTTATATGGAAACTATCTCGGATTGTATTGGCATTTAGCCAATTCCGGAGTCAGGGCCCATCAACGCTTCCTTGTGTATCGTAGGTATACTGTTGTCCAACAACAATATCTCGTCTGCGCACCTGATAGGTTTGCACGAGCTTTGCCTACATGGTTCAGCTGCAAGTTCGACCGAAGTCCATACATTTTATTGTAGAGACTTCCGTATCAGTCGCAGTAGGAAACTCTGGAATTTCTTCCAAGGTCTCTTTCCTTTGATCTGATGATGAAGATACTGTTTATCTCATCGAGTTGCACTATTCTCCCACTCACCTTTTTGAAAGAACCATTTTCTTCAAAAAGCATACCGTCCTTTGTGGCAAACCTATTTGCCTCGGTATAGTGAGGGAGGAATACCCAACATTTTGGGATAACCTACAAAGTAGCACTTGTCTGATTTGGAATAGGTTTGTAACCTTTTACACAAGCCCCATATTCCAAATGTTTAAGAAAAGATATAACATGGTTGGGCGTACCATACCATGGTGTCATTTCAACAGACCTGATGGAGCTCTTTTCAGTGTAAAAGTCGTAGTCTCTAAAGCATCACTTTAAAAGGGATAATGGCAAATGTATTTATGTCATCTTTGATCTTACCATGTCATAAATGGTTCGATTACATCTTCAAGGACTTTCCACTTGCAGTGGTGTTCCGGGAGGTGCAAGTTATGAAACCCCTTTCACAACTCATCAGACATTCGCTAAACTTGTAACTCAAATATTCCTTTCTGCAATCAAATTGTAGAAACATAATTTTCTTGTTACAGTAACTTCTACTTTATATTTGAAAACCTTTCGAATGATTTCAAAAGATCCAGACTTACGTCTCATCAAGTAAATATCCATATATCTACTTGAGTCATTTCTGAAGATAGATAAATCCACTACTTGCAACAACATTTATTGAACTACACACATCAAAATGTATGATCACCAATAAGTTTGTTGCTCATTCCTTATGGCCTGTGAACGGTATTTCAGTCACTTCACTTTTCGGAGGAAATTTGCAAGTGTCAGATGATTCAAAATCAAACGACTTCAAAATCCATCATAATGGAATTTTTCATGCGGGTTTCTCCAATGTGACCAAATGCAGTGCCACACTTGTGTGGTATTCTTTTAGTCTTGCGACATTTAGCGTCAGTGTTATGGATGTATCATATTACCATCAATATTCATAACATACATCCCATCTTGGATGGAAGCATGGCCCTTCATGTTATTCATAATACTGAACAACAATTGTTGTTTTTATGAACAACTCTTTTGCAACAAACATTGTGCAATGGGATAGAGTGTATGAAACTCTAAAATGAATTATTAAAGTAAACCCAGAGGTAATGTATTATTATCAATATTCATAACATACATCTCATTCATAATGAAAGTATGGCCCTTATGTTATTCATAATACCGAACATTAAAAGTTCTCTTATGAACAACCTTCTTGCAAGATACCTTATGCAATGGGCTAGAGTTTGTGAAACTCTAAATGAATTATGAAAATAAATACAGACGGTAATACACCGATGGAAGGTATAGTAACATTTACTATGTTCCCTATGTATACCTAAACCTCATTCCTGGCTAGTCTTTCAGGCCATAGTAGTTCTTACATCGAGTTGCAACAGAAAGCAATCGAGCGGGTATCTTTGTGATTAACTCACAATACCCAAGAATTAGTGATTAACAATTTAATCATAATTCCCAAGAACTATATCTTTGACCAGCCTTCTATACATCAAAAACTTGTATGACATTCATACATGAGCTGGATATTCCAGTCTTCTTTCTTTTTGCCTTTATACTTCTAACAGTTTAACTTTTAGTATTTCTCCTACTCTCAGAAGAAGCACCCAACTTAAGAGTGACGTTTAGCCCTGGACTTCCTAGGCGTGAAAGTTTCACTAACACCCTTCGGACACTTCCTTTCTCTTTAAGTTGTTGTTTTATTCACCTTTCATCATATGACAGGCGTTCTCCTGGATCCCTCTCTTATCAGTCTAATGCATAGTAAACTCCTTTACTAATAGTTTGCAAACAAACACTGCTTTGGATATCTCATATCTTTTAGCCTTTGCCTGTCTCTGAAAATGATTTTCAGATTCCATGAATATCACATAACTATCCAAACTTTTGAAGTTCGGGTCTCATGGAATCAAACAAATTGCACTTGACTGAAACGGAATTCTAGCTTTTGGATCGAAGGACGAGAGTCACATGATCCATAGCATAAGCGAGAGAATACCGAAAGTATGTGATGGGACAAAGTCCTTCTCGGCACTCTTGAGGACAATCCTCACATTACGTTACCAACCGTAAAGTTTTAACCAGATATTTAACAGCTATTCAATTTTAATAGGGAAGGTGGAAACGCGAGCCATTATTCTACAACTATTATGCATAACCACACTTAGACAGTGTTCATAATTAATTGCACTAAGAATTAAACAAGTCAATTCAAAAGTGCGCTCCCACTCAAATCAATATCTCTCATAATTGATTGTGAGTGATTCAAGATCCACATTTCAATTCAACGCCATTGATGTGGACATCACTGATGACGAGAATTTCAATTGGTGGGCAAACATGCCGATCACATCTCTATGTGACTCCTGTTCATCTTTCGATGGGCGTGTTCCGAGCTCAGGATGATCCTGCCTGAACGTCAAAAACAACCAAGTGATCTTGCTGCGAGGTCTGACCTCACCCGCCTCATTCCTCTCGATTCGTTCGTACCCATGTGGACATGGCGCACCCCGAAAAGATACGAATTACAGACGGTGCTACACTTGGGTGAACACTAACTACTTTGATATTTTGAAATGAGAGATCACCCTAATAAAAAGCGACTACTGCGCAATCAAGAAGGGTGCATCATAAGGGATAAACATCTCAGGCAATTCATAATAGCATGATATGGTATAGCCCTTTCTGACGGAGAAGTCTTGTATTTCTTCGTCTTCGGCATTTGCGTCGGTGTTCACCTTCGCGAAGATTGCCACCACCTTGTCGATGCACCAGATAATATTGCTATCTCTATAGCTAATAAAATAATGCATTACACAAGATTGACACGCAGGTCATTTAAAGTGCAATCATATGGCTCCAGCCATCATGCCAAATCATGACACGCAGGTCATGTTAATCAATTTACATCATATAGACATCTCATACATAATCAAATTATTATGAGCACTGCTATACCACATCATATGCACATGCAAACCCTCCTGCAAAACCAAGTTAGACGCCTCTAATCGGTTCATGCAAAAACTTGTTTTACGTGGCTTCTAAGGTTTCGAAACAAACCGAAGCTACCAACGTCCATCATTAAGTATGATAATTCAAGCGCTAGATTAACAATGCGGGGTGTATGAAAACCGAGATAATAAAATCTCGAGCCCCATACTGAACTTCGTCATACGCATGACCCCCGTGCAGATCATATCTGCATTGCCCTTTCGTCTGCGAAACATCCATCTTTCATTGACTAAAGTGGAACCCAAAGAACTGTTAGCACTTCGTTGATCTGTCAATCAGCATACTCAGGAGCAGCATGAAAGGATCGCAGATTGCCAAAACTTTGTCAGATTCCACAATGCTGTCAAGATCAGGACTACGCAAATTCGAGGGAAGCAACAAGAACATCGGGTAACAGATTTCATCTGCGACCCGCACAAATAATTTTCAGTAATAGAACTCATCTACTACCTAATTATTTTGTGCAACACCCATACATCTCTATGTATTCTAGATCGCAACCTGCATCTACGCATAGCACGGCTCATGATGCCACTGTAGGGTAACGCAGCAGAAAACAAAAATTTTCCGCCCTACGCACCAGCCCAGGACCACTATGGAGACTGCATACAAGGTTTTGATCATTTCGTTACCGACTCGTAGCGCAGCGGAAGTAGAGTCGATGACGATCGTCGGTGCAGATCCCCGCAGCTAGGATTTACAACCTCCCAACCGCGAGGATGTATACCCTCATCCGCCACCCAGACAACCCTCCGGGAGGCGGTCGGACAGTCCCCGGACGGTGTCGCGGACAGCCCTTCGGGAGGACTCACAGAACTCGGACCGTCACATGGACAGCCCTTCGGGAGGCACTCACGAACAGCCCCACGGGCACTAAGATCGAAACTACGACCTCTCTACAGAGTTGCACACATACGGTGTCATCTATCCGGCAGGGCTTCGCCGTCCAGAACTAGTTCCCACCGGAACCCAGACAGCCTTTCGGCTCTACGAAACTCTTTTCGTGGGAGGGAGAGAGAAGCCAGATAATTGCATGGCATGAGTATGAGAGCAAGGGGATGAAGGAGATGGCAGCCCCAACTCCTCCTTTTATAGGCCAAGGCAAGGGGTGGGGTGGGATGTTGAAATACCAAAATACCCAAGCTTCATGTCACACATGAAAGGGCATAATGGTAACACAAGGGGGGCACCAAGGGGACACCACCATGGCAGCCCTTGGGCCGTCCCACATCTTGTCCCCCCCCCCATGGGGGGCCCCCTAACAAGCCACCAACATGTCTCCATGAAACATGCATGCTCCCTAGACAAAAAGCCACCAAACATGCAACCCTCGATTCGTGGGATCTTGTCCCCTCGCGCTGAGACAAGATGTTTTCCGCGAAACTTTTTCTGAAAAATTCCAGAAGGTCCCAGAACATTTCTAGCACCCTCTAAAATTATTCTGGGCACGATCCGAAACATTTTCGGTGCGGTGGTTTTTATCAGCGGAAAGCATCAACAGCGGTTACGGCAGTTTCGGAACATTTCCGGTTTTTCTCTCTGAAAATTCTCAGAAGTTCCCAGACCAATTCTGGCATCCTCTGAAAATTTCCAGGCGGTGCCGAAACCCTTTTTGACCAAATAATATATTCCAAAACAACTTTTCGGTTTTACCGAAACTCTTTCGGTGTTCTCTCTCTCGGAACTCTTCCGTTGTCTCCGAAACATTTTCGGTGACTTTCTCTCAGACTCCCTGTCTAGCGTTCAATAGATAGATGACCCTTAAGCGTGTGACCCTATAGGTTCGGTGAAGTATAGGCATGACCGGAACTCTTTCCGATCAATGATCAACATCGGAGCCGTGGACACCCATATTGACCCCTATACCCACATGAATAAATATTCGAGTGAACCTCCAGTTGCCATGTGCTATTCCTGTTGCTTCGCGATATGTTACAAATACCCGAGGTGAGACATGTTGGCATTCCCGTGGATCAACAAATTGTCCACTATGCTAGTTACCTCGTTACCGGTATTGTTCTCTTTTCTCGTTACCGTGTTGCGGCATCCCCGTGATCAAATCACAAAGTGTCTGGCCAGACGATGATGGATACCGTAACACCGAGAGGGCCCAGAGATATCTCTCCATCGTCGGAGGAGCAAATCCCAATCTTGAGCTATCAAGTTACTTGACATACTTTTCCATGAACCCGTAAGCCGCCGTAATAGCCACCCATTTACGGATGACGTTTAACAAACCCCAAAGTTCATGAAGCAAGCATGAAGAAACCCGATACTCTCATGGTCTAAGGAATCATGCAAACGTTAACCATCTCTGTGTTATTAACCATTAACTTGTGACGAATGTATCTCATAGCATAACATCAATTCGGATTGATTCAACACAAATGTTCTTCTAACATTGTGCCCTCAAAGTTGCTGGCATAGACATGCCCATGATCAGGAAAACAGGACCATCATGCAACACTTGAGCTAGTCTTAGAGGCTAGATTAGGAATACATTTTACCGTTTATTATTCCACACGTGCATATGAGTCTTCCTCCGAGCCTCGTGGTTATTGTAGACTCGAGAACCATAGCAGTTATAGCATGGAACATAAACCTAATTATGAGCATGGAGATAAATAATAACATTTATTATTGCCTCTAGGGCATATCTCCTACAATAATTGCGAAGAACAATTTTATGGGAAGATACTAACAAATTGGGCCCTATTTTAATTGCTATGCTATTCTCAGGGTTTAATTCCCTAAGCTGCTACTGACTTAGACTATAGACTGTTAAACTGCTACGGATTTAGACTACAGACTTTTTAATCTTATGCTAAACTGCCCCTGATTTGGTCTGCAGACTGTTCACACCGTAGTGTGAAGCTACAGTGCTTCTCTTTTGTGCTGGGGGAGCTTTGTTTACCTGCTTTTATGTAGCTTATGTATTGTTTGCCTGTAATACTGTTGTTTGCTCATGTTTACAACAGTGTTAGGATTGGTATATATGAACATAAATAGATTGGTATTTACAGTCTAATGGAAGAGAAAGTTCTTTATTACTTGCTTCAAGAAAAGTTTTTATTATTGACGGAACTCTGCTCATTGTGTCTCTTGATGTAGACACAATGAGCAGCAGTTCCCATCCGGTTGCTGCGATTCGATTCTGCTAACTTTGCAGAGGAAGCAGCCGAAACTAGTGTTGCATCCTAGTACTAGCTTAAACCCTGAGATGCTTTGTTTGTTTTCTAGATAGATAGATTGCTTGTTCATCTGTACTTCTGATGTGTTGTGCTTATGTATTATGCTTGCAGCTGCCGACCTCTTCCTGTGGTCCGAGCCGGTGCCTGGAGCTGGCGAACGTGGCGTCGCGCCGCAGGCCGACGGGCCCTGCCCGTCATCTGCATCACCTACCGCGACGACTTCCGCGAGGTCATGGACTACTTCTGCGGCCACTACGCCGCCGGCGAGCGCAGCCCCCGCGCCCTCCGCCTCACCGCCGACGGATAAGTACTAAGACTTGCAGATTACATTGAGAGGCTTCGTGCTTGCTTAGGTTTTTGTTGGTAGTTTACAGTGTGCATGAGCAAAATCTAGGTAGCTTGTCTTGCACAGGACCAACCTAATTGAACTACACATGTCAGTGTAGATGCTACGGTTGTCTCTTGGGTTCGAAAACTTAAAATTCCACTTCGGTTTATCTATGTTTTATATCATGGATTTGACCTGAACCTGCATTACACATGTGTTGATATAATCATATAGCTCATCTGATCAAACAATCTGTTCATGTTATCTTTACCTGCTGCTCTTATACCTTACCAAAACAAAAATAATTCTAACTAGAAGTAGTTCTTTTTGTATAGATTCTGTATTTATTACTGCTGACATATTGTCGTGATTTACTTTTTGTACTGAATAGCTCTTTCTGATATTCATAGGTTTTAGCGATCAACCGTAGCTCTTTCATCAAAGGTGCATGGTGCATGGTGCAACAGAGGACAAGCGCTTCATGTCCAACCAAGATGCATGGTGCTCCCAATTGATGAACAGAGGCTGTTCGATATCGGCTACACAAACCACCACTATGAGCTCCTCCCTTTCCTCTGCTACAACCATGCTCTATTAGGATGTGGCTGAAACCATTGGATGGCCTTCCTGGACATGTTTTGCTGCTATCTAGAATTAGTACTTGTCCCATTTTTTGTTTCTTTGCTGGACATGTTATGGTTCAAGGGTTGATGATGTCTAGTAGATAGTTTGCTAGCTATATACCTGCTGCTGATTGATGCTCTTGTGGTTAGCATTATACTCCTGGAATCATATTATACTATATCTAGTGTTCTTGTGGTTCTGCGAAGATGCATCACAAACATCTAGTGTTCTGATATAAAATTGGTCTCTAAATTATCTAGGTCTTTGAAGCTGGCTGAATCTGTTGCTTTATCATATATTTGGTCCATAAATCTACATTTCTATGAAATCTCTTTCAATATTATTTTTTTTGATAGTCTGTACACTAAACCTGGAGGTTTGCAAATCTACTGCAGGAATAATAGCTACTCTAATGCTGGTAGCCGATGTGTTCACTCTTTTATAGGAGCTCCAGGTCTACGAAATTTGAAGTTCGAAGCCGGATAGCCCTACTCAGCAAAGAGTCATCTCTTTTGTTTGACTGTAATAGACTGTAAATATTGTAATATTGTAATAGTAGGCATATTTGGGTTGTAAACTTGTAATAGACTATGTACAGATTGTAGTAGACTTAGTTAGTGTTATTTAACTACATTTGTAATGTTCCATTTGAAATATTGATTATGTATGTGATTTGAAAATGTGTGGAATGGAAACCTGACTTGTGGGACCCATTTATGAAAATAGTTTGAGCAGTTTTGAAATTTCTGTCAAGTGGGCCCAATGTGTGAGATGATGACAAGTGGGACCCATTTGATTGGTGGGACCAGCTCCAAAATATAATGGCCCAAACAATGTTAAAAGGCCATGGTCCAGAAATAAATAAAAGGCCAAATTGTTGGGCCAGGCCCATGTAGCTGACCAAAATTGAAAGGAAAAAACAATAAATGGGCTGAATTAATGGGCTCGGCCCATATAGACATTGAATTGGACTGGGCTGATTCTAATCAACGACCTTTTCATTTGGTCGTAATTTTGCCACGTCAGCTTGCCACGTTGGATCTGACGTGGCCTGGGCAGACAACCAGCGACCAAAACAAAAGGTCGTTGGTTCAACGACCTTTTGTTTTGGTCGTTGCCTTCTACGACCATATCACAGAGAAGGTCGTTAAGTTTCATTAAAGACGGTCAGCTTTTGATCAATTGTTTTTTGTCATAAAAAGATCGCAAATGAAAAACAATGACCATTCAGCGACCAATAGTGATGGTCGCAAGTTGGCATATTTCTTGTACTGAAGCAAGGGCTCAGGCAATGGCATCGAAGACAATCCTGAGTACAAACCGGGAGAGAAGAGTCCAGCACATGTCGAGGAGGCGGCACCTCGGTCACCCAGCAAGTTCAGAGATCACGTCTTGAAGCACTGGACATGAAGTTCGGCAACCTACGACGTGATCAGACGCGGGAAAATATATTGAAGTCAACGGTAAAATAGGACATAATCGACTGGTTGGAAGAGTTCAAGAACTCGATGACGCCTGGCAGCAAGTTCTCGCTTTCAAGGAGAATTTGAAGGCCATGGCTATTCCATCGATAAAGTAGGAGGGTGGTGCACGACAGTGGAGTGGAGGCTGAGAGCCCGAGATGGGTGAGGAGGTGCGGGAGGTTTTGATGGGTGCCCATGACGAGAGGCGATGCACATGATAGGAGAATGTATGTGCATGAGGTAGGTGGAGGTGCATGTGGTTGTAATGGCGCCGATAGTGAGTGGAGGAACACACAAGAGGATGATGGTAGTGCGTGAGGCGACACGCCTGACAGGAGGCGGGTGGAGGTGCAAGAGTTTGAGATGCGCCTATAGTGAGTGGAGGCACACACAAGAGGATGACGGCAATGCGTGAGGCGACGCGCCTGACAGGAGGCGGCTGGAGGTGTAGGAGGTTGAGATGACACCGCAACGAAAGACAACGCGCTCGAGATGAGGATGGAAGTGCAAGGCAGGCGAGAGCTGAAACTTGAGAACACAAAAATCATGGATATAAGAATATGGAGCGAGCACTTGCAATTTGTCCAAACACCAAAAATTGTTGTTTTTGGCTGATCTCAAGGATTTGGGTTAGAATAGGTAGTATCCTAGAGATGCTCTTATAAGTTAAAAGAGTTGCATGTGAGGTTTAACAATGGCCTAGTGGAGTGCTTCAAGAGTTAAACAATGGGTGGTCCTAGAAAAGGTGTTTTACCTTAGTATATGGAGCATATTAATTAAAGAAAAATAAATATTTTGATGCAGAATAGTTGTTCCCCTTTTTTACTTAAAAATGACCGTAATAAAACTTAGAAGTACATCTAAGCTCCCAAGACCCTTTTGAACTGAATCAACTGCCGCTTGTTTGGTGGTTACCACATCGTCGGAGGAGAAAACAAGGACAAGAAGAGAAAGAGCCATGTCGCTGACATAGATCTCTAAAGGGAAAATCCTTGTTGTGGTCGCACCAGTAGTCACTAGTCGCACACAATGTGATTTGAGGTAAGAAGCCGAATTGGCTCGGTTCGCGCCTTGTCCGGTGCCAATGGTGGAGCTAGCATCACCGGCAAAAATTGGCGACCTATCCCGTGATTGCTCGTGGGTGGGAACAACCTACACACAAGGTGAGGCCGCCGCCGACAACCGAGGGCCAATCCAACACCACACAACGTAGAAGCACATGCTCGCCGACAACACTGACTCAGTGGTTCTTTAACGCCGTCAACCACGCCACCAAGATACAGTTGAAGCCGAGGCACCATTATTCGACGGAATGCCGCCACCTCCACCTAAACGCCGCCACCACAAAACCAGAACCTAAAACCGTAAGCATGTGTCAAACACGTAAAGGTAGGGTCCCGAGGGAACCATCGGCCCTAAGTGACGGGAGGAGGTAGAGATCTGAAGCGGAAGAGAAGAAAGGATCCGAGTAAATAAGAAGCCTATAAAAGAAGAGTTAAATGCATGGCAAAGTAGTTAATTTTCCTTTTTACCCAGTAATTAAAAGCTATAGCATTCCTGATCGTGTAGTCAAGTGGATCCGCACATTTGCTCGGGGATCACGTGACAGGAGCTGCAGGAGCCTGCCACGTAATAATCGTCGTGTGCATTCCTCTTCCGTTCTTGGTTGGAATCTTATCCTTCCTGCACATGTTTGTACCAACCGACCCACACATGTCGGTCAGTGAGCAAGCCTGCTATGTCAACTCCTGCGATTTTTTCAAAAAGTATTATTTTCAAGAAAAAATGTTCTTTCACATCTACGTACGTATATACTTTTTTTTACGGGGATTCCTCTATAATTCTGGACTAAGATGACTATGGAACTTCATTTCACTTAATTCGGCGTGGTATGAGTGTGTTGCATAATTCAAAACTTGCTTTGGACCGATCTACGAGTGGGCACAGAGATGTGTGCACGTACTTTCAGATGAACGAATCTAAAAGGCGTGGATGTAGACTTTGACGGTTTGACCAATGTGGATGCCAAGCCCGGCCTATACAATTTTAACCTCTGTAATACACATAGGGTTAGACTAACTATGAATAGATTAATTTATTTCTGCAGTTTTGGAGTAGGTTAATTTATTTTTGCAGTGTTGGAGGGGGTGCCATGGCAGTATCCCCCCCCCACCCACACACACACACACACAGATTCGCCCATGATCTAATCATTGATATATCCACGTGTTTTAATTCAACTGTGCCCAAACGTAGGCGGTCATCAGATTTGAACATGTGTTAAGTGAAGTTATAGAACACAAGATCTTCCTGCACGCATGGGTCTGTTGGACTCTTTTTTTTTTTTTTTTGAAAATGAGGATTACCTCCGACCTTTGCATCAAACAATGCACACGACCATTACGGGTCTGTTGGACTGAGGATATTTTTGTTCAATTTCACCTTGAGCTGAAAACCGGGGAGCACACAAAAGTTACAGTCAGCCTAATGAGAGTGTATCTATGTGAGAACTAAACCTCGCCATGCGCAAAATACAAACAGAAGACAAATGTTTCTCATCGTTTTGCGCAGAAGGTCGTTTTTTTCGGTCCAAGCATTTCAATATTACTTGTTATACCTCCCTCGGATATAAGAACAAGGCATGATGGTGCGATGAACAATCTGCCAAGAATGGATTTTCAAGCTGTTTGATACGTGTGCTATCGATGCAGCTCTGTCAAAGATACAGATGCAAGGCAATGGTCGTTGCCGCCCAAAAGATGGTTGGATGAACACAAATATAATTGATATGCGATCGTTGAGATATATTTTAGCTGGGACTCACACATCCCAAATAGGAAATGAAGAAATACTCAGGGATGTTGAAAGTTAAGATGATGTCTGAACACCCATCGGATGCCGGTTTGGACATGCCCTTCGATCATGTTTGGAAAAGCGAATATGCCACTTAAAATCAATATTTGGCTCATCTGCTATAGTACCATCACCCGAGAGACGATATGAAAAAAGAAGAAGAAAAATACAGATGGTACCCTATATGGCCTTTAGAGGAAAATATTCATCCCCTCTATTTTCCATGTCTAGCAGCAAGTTACATATGGAGTACATTTAGTATCTAGTATTTTGTTTTTAGTTAGCATTTTTTATGGGTAGATGAGATTACTCCAGTTAGGAGGAACTTGCATGTTGTAGGAACTGCAGTACATGGATAGAGCTATCTGGAAAACCGAAACAAACCATATTTCAAACTAGACTAGATAATTGTTCCTGTATTGTACTGGGCATAAACATTCTAGTAGGTTCTCCCATGATTTACATGGGATTTTATCAGTAATGAGATTGAGTAACAAAGTTATATTTGGTAAAAAAATTATTGGTTTACTAAAGAAAGCTTAATTTTATCTGGTAGGCCAATAAGAGTTGAGGCTGTTTTTAGGGGAAATCGGTACAAAATATCAAAGATGGAAAAATTCAAAACAAAAAAGAGTGACCGGGAACATACATATAGGAGGTTGGACGAAGAACAAATGGGCAAAATAACCTTATGCTTTTTTAAGTAGGAACTAGCTCATATGCTACATATTTTTCCTACAACATTGGGCAGGTCCTCAGTTAGGACCAGTCAAGTAAGGGTGGACGTCCCAAGAGAAGCTTAAAGAGTCCAACAAGTTGTTTTCAGGGGCAGGGGGTATGAAAGCAATATGCATCGAGGATGCAATTGTCGATCATAGATCAAGGTGGTGAGTTGATGGAGGAGGACCGAACCTTAGCGATCGAATATACTTTTAAACGGATCCAATTTCAGACCCATGCTAGTTATTATTACTTTTATCCTTGTCAATAGTTCTACATGTTTGTACTTGACCTGTTAGCCGGGCAGGTGACATAGTTCGTTGGTTTTTTTTCTCCTTCATTTTGACATGTTAAGAGGTGGCACCGTTGAGGCGGTTTTTAAGAAAAAATGATGGAAAAAAGGCAGAGATTGAAGGGTGGAAATCAAAAGGGAAAGAGTGAGCAGAAACACACATAAAGAAGATGGACGAAGGACAAGCAAACAACAACATCATATGTTTTATATAAGCAGGAGATCGGAGAGAAACTATCTCATGTGCTAATTGTTTTCTCCCTACGATATTGGGCAGGTCTTCAGTTATGACCAATCAAGGTGGGGATGACGTCCAGGAAGAAGCTTAAAGAATCCAAGAAGATGTTTTCAGGGACAAGGGCACAGAGAGATCAAGGATGCAATTGTCGATCATAGACCAAGGCGACGAGTTGATGGAGAAGAGCTGGACCTTGGCGATCGAAGATACTTTTATAATGAGATCTGTTAGCTGGGCAAGCAACATAGTTCGTTGGTTATATTTTTCTTTTTGTTTGGACATGTTTATAGTGAGATCTATTAGTCGGGCAAGCGACATAGTTCGTTGGTTCTTTTTCTTCTTTCTTTTTTGACATGTTTATATCGAGATCTGTTAGCCGGGCAAGTGACATAGTTTGTTGGTTTTCTTCTTATTTTCATTTGGACATGTTTATAATGAGATCTGTTAGCTAGGCAAGCGACATAGTTTGTTGGTTATTTTTTCTTTCATTTGGACATGTTTATAATGAGATCTGTTAGCCGGGCAAGTGACATAGTTCGTTGGTTCTTTTTCTTCTTTCTTTTTTTGAGATGTTTATATCGAGATCCGTTAGCTGGGCTAGCGACATAATTTGTTGGTTATTTTTTCCTTTCGTTTGGACATGTTTATAATGAGATCTATTAGCCGGGCAAGCGACATAGATCGTTAGTTTTTTTCCTTCCATTTGGACATGTTTATAATGATATCTATTAGCTAGGCAAGTGACATAGTTCATTGTTTTTTTTTTCTTTCATTTTGATATGTATATACCGAGGCAAGTGAGATGTCTTTCTGGTGGCCACTGTCACATGGAAACCTTTGGATGCTTGCTACGTTATCGTTGTGATAGTATCATCCGCCCCTCCTCTGAGAGAGATATAAAAAAGTAAATCAACAGTAAATCACATGTAAGATTTTATCTATATGACAACCATGAAGGGTCGATTTCAGCTAACACGTATGACTATTCATCGACACGAAAACAATAACACTCTTTGTTTCACAATTTCCCTATTTTACATACCCAAGAAACATAAAGCACACGATGTATTTGAAGTTCAGCAAGGTGGACTTTTTAACATTCGTAAAAAAAATCATGAAGGATCCCTTTTGACCCGTCACGTACGCTCATTTATCGACATGACAACCATTTTCTCAAAGCGAATCAATAAATACACTCCATTTTACGACTTGCCTATTTTGAAGACCAAAAAAAAAAACCCGTAAAGCACACCGTATTGCAAGTTCAACAACCTGTGTTTTTTTCCTTCTCACATTCGTTAAAAGAAAATCTCTGGCAGCCAAAAAGTAAATATAGAAATAATGAGAGATTATTCTGGCAATCTCCTCTCCAGAAAAAAGAAGAAGAAGATATTCTGACAAAAAGATCACATTGCCAAAATTAGCCAGGATGGCTCACACGGGTGAGAGCTGAGAAAGAAGCTTGAAGAGGAATTTGACCTGGAGAAGCCTGATCTGATAGCAACGCGGCGACCTGCAAAAACCCAACCAGTTTCCATTTCCAGCCAAGAAGAAAAACTTGGCGGCCGTGCCCAGGTCGCCGCGGCCTCAAAACCCTAGGGCCCAAACCCCTCCGCCCCATCCCGGCCGTACGCCCGGGGATCCGACGGCTCAGATCGCCCGGCCCGTTGTACTTAACACAGCCGCCTTGCTCCTTCTTCTCTCTCCCTGCGCTTCTTCCCCCACGAGAGAACACACGCGCGCACGCATTGGTAGCTGCGAGGGTGAACAGAGCTCGAATCCCTCCCGAATCTGGGCCATTTCCGGTGGTCTGCCGGCCGTAGAACGACGTGCTCCGCCTGATTCGGCCGGTCCGAGCAGGAAAGGGCGGTTCTTGGCGCTTGCCGGGTTCTTGGGGCGGCTGTTTCCGGGGTGAAATCTTGGCTTGGGGGTGAGGACGGCGGCGGGTGCGGTAATGGCGGCGGGGTTTTAGGGGGATAAGGCTGCGGAGATCTCGTTTCGTTTCGTTTGTTCGTTTGCTGTGGTGGTGGGGCTGTTTCTTGCTGGCGGCGGCGGCGGCGGCGGTGATCGATTCGATGGTGACGGAGATGGCGACGCGGGGGGGAGGGGAGGCGGTGTGCGGCGGCGGCGGGGGCGGGGAGGAGGGGGAGCGCGGGGACTTCGAGCTCTTCCGCAGCGGCTCGGCGCCGCCCACGGTGGAGGGCGCCATGGCCATGGCGGCGGGCGGCGGCGGCGAGGTGCTGCTGGACGACGAGCTGCGGGCCGACCCGGCCTACCAGAGCTACTACTACTCCAATGCGCACCTCAACCCGCGCCTCCCGCCGCCGCTGCTCTCCAAGGAGGACTGGCGGTCCGCGCAGCACCGCCTCCGCTCCTCCTCCTCCTCCTCCGCCGGGCTCGGCGGGATCGGCGACGGAAGGAGGGCGCCGGGCGACGGGCTCGTCGGCCTGCCCGGGATCGACCACCCCCGGCAGCGGGCCTTCCCCGGCATCTTCCAGGTGGTGGTTCCTTCCTCCCAGCAAAGATCTCGTTTTTCATCTTTCGTTTTCAGCATACTATTATTAGTATTGGTTCAGCAGTGCCGTGTGCTATGACTTATGAGTGAAGTGGACTGAAAATACTGAGGTGTGCGGTGGTCAACTGAATAGTCCAAGTTCATAGGAGTAGTTCATACGGTATGTGTGTATGAACTACCAGTTCACACCTTGCAGGTTGCAGCTGGCTACTTCATGTGGTTAACTGAATAGTGCAAGTTCATTCATCATGAGTCTAGTATTGGTCTTGCAGCTGTTTGATTTATCGTTTGGCTGGAGGCATGCTTCTCAGTGTGATTTGAAGTAGCATATATAGGAATGTTCTGTAGTCATAGCTTGCAGGGGTGGCACAAAAGAGAGGCTACTCAGTTTGAGTGCTGGATAGTATTGACTGATCTATGAATTCTCAGAGCCAGTGTTTCTTTTGTAGTATTCGCTTAGATGGATTATTGTAACTGTTATCACTAATAGTTCCTGACTAACCTTTCCGTATTTACTGGATCATGAGAAGCACCGAGGTTCCTGAATAACCTCTCTGAATTTACTGAGTCATGAGAAATATTGTCTATTGCTTCACAATGTTCTGTTTGTATAATGCCTGTTTATGCATCTGTGCGTCTGTTGCGTAGTATCCATTGGACCAGCAACTTTGTTCTAGCATGTTTATTTCATTTTGCTATTCATGTTGGATGAACCAATACCTGCATTAGGCCAGTAGAAAGAAGCTTCTTATTTCATTTTGCTGTTTGATCATGTTTATAGGCCATGTCTCCTGGTTCCATGTTACAACTGCAAACAATTTAATGTGGCTTTTCGGCTAGTTCTGTTTCTCTTCAGTTTAATATTATGCAAGATGGCTTATCAGATTTGCACAATTTGCTGTAAATGTTCCAGGAGGACTCAGATCAACGTGATATGGATAGACAGAGTGCCAACCACAGCCGCAATGACTTCCTTGATTCTTCTGGAATGCAGTATGCTCTACATCGCGAGACTGGAGCTATGAGCGGCCTGCAGCGTGAGAGCAATGAACAGACCATGGCTGATATTCGGAACAATGAGTTGTCATCACATGCATATGCATCTATTTTGGGACCCTCACTCTCTAGAAGTGCATCCCCAGATCCTGAGCTTGTGAGGAGGGTACCTAGCCCGTGCCTGCCTCCAATTGGTGTGAAAGTTGGCACTTATGATAAAAAGAGTAATGGTGGCTCCTCTTCTTTTCGCCGCAGTTCATCTGCTGTTGGTGAACCTGATGATCTGGTGGCTGCTCTATCTGGGATGAACCTGTCATCATCGAGAGCTGGTAATGGGCAAGCTATGGACCAGTCTAAGCTCTACCAGGATGTTGATAATGCCAATAGGTTCCTTTTTGATCAAACAAGTGGCAATCAGCAGCACTCCTTCATGAAACGTCCCGATCAAGGACATTTTAGGGCACCTGAGGGGTATTTGGCTAATTCTTCTATGATGAGAAATCAGATGAATGGTGGTAACTTCACATCATCTGACAATTCCTTAGTTGGATCCAGCTATGCTTCGCCTAGGATTGGTGCAAGGTCCCCAGGAGGCACTTTATCTTCTAGGCAAAATTTAGCTGGTGCATCCAACTACCTAGGTTACAATGGAGTTGGAAGTCCGACTGGAGCAGCTTCTCTTCAGATGCCTATCGATCCGTTATATGTTCAATACCTTGCTGCCCAAGTTGCAGCCAGTTATGACGATCCTTTCATGGCCAGTGGACATCTAGGAAGTTCTTACATGGATTTACTTGGTCCTCAGAAGGGTTGCCTTAGCCCACTGCTTCAGTCACAGAAGAACTATGGCTGCTATGGAAATCCTGGATTTGGCCTTGGTTATGGCGGTAGCCCTTTGACGAGTCCTGTTCTGCCCTCTTCGCCTGTTGCATCTGGTAGTCCACTTAGGCATGGTGAACGCAGCATGCGCTTTGCATCAGGCATGAGAAATTTTGGGGGTTCTTTTGGTTCATGGAATCCAGACCTGGTTGGAAAGATGGAAGGAAATCTGATGCCTTCGCTTCTGGAGGAATTCAAGAGCAACAAAAGCAGAACTTATGAGCTCTCTGAAATAGCTGGGCATGTCGTTGAGTTCAGGTACACTTCTGCATTTAACGTACTATATGAACATTATAAGATGACAGCCTGCAAACTGTAATGGCTTGTTAGTTGTAGCACAAGCAGATCATACATGTAGAAATATATGTGGATAAACTGAGCAAAAAATAAGGAATAATAAGAGTAATCTTATCTTACAGATTGTTTTCTTTTATTCTCTTTCACTACAGCCTAGTGTTAACTGTTAAGAGTAGTACCTTTTTGTGCATATGCATCATATTCTATTAGGCCAGATACCCAAGGCAGAAAGCACAGTAGTCCTCTTCTGCTTGTTATGATCACTCATAGAGAAAAGTGATTTGCCCATTTCATTTTAGCAAACGTCCAGCAACACCCTTCTCTATGCCGCTCTCTCAAATGTGCTTGCGTACTGCAGAAAGATGAGAAAAATTGGAACGCATGTTTTTGTAGTGCGGAACACACATGACATAAGGCATTATGACACTTAGCGAAATACCCTGTGTGTCTATTTTTTCTGCTCTTTTGCCAAATGCCTTGGACAGTAATTTTTAACAATGTTCTGGTGGTTTAGGTATGCCTATCCTAATATTCGTTCTGCAGTTTGCACAACTTTGCACTGGTTACTGCTAATTTCTTAATCATGTCTGGAAGTAAGCAGAACTGTAGGAGATATATCTTCTTGTGTGCTTATTTACAAACTGCTGAATAATTTGTAGTGCGGATCAATATGGGAGCCGATTCATACAGCAAAAGCTCGAAACAGCCAGTACTGAAGAGAAAGACATGGTTTTTTCAGAAATCATGCCTCAAGCTCTCACATTGATGACTGATGTATTTGGAAATTATGTTGTTCAGAAGGTATGAAAAACTAATTTGTTTGAGGTGATGGCTTTGACTCTGATTATATGGTACTTATCATTTTGTTTGCCTTTTGTCCAGTTTTTTGAGCATGGAAGCACTACTCAGATAAAGGAGCTTTCTGATCAGCTTATTGGACGTGTCCTTGCTCTCAGTCTTCAGATGTATGGATGTCGGGTTATACAAAAGGTGCTTATCAGTTGATTCATGTTTTATCTAGGAAAACATAAAGACATCCTTGCATTTTGAAGTTTATTTTGATCTGATACGTAGGAGATCTCTAGATTTCTTGCATGGGCAAAGTACCATTTACTCCCTCCGTTCCTAAATAGTCCCTCTGTCCCAAAATAAGTGTCAACTTTGTACTAACTTTAGTACAAAGTTGTACTAAAGTCAAGACACTTATTTTGGGACGGATGGAGTACAAGTTTTTTTATAGATTCCACTACAAACTACATACGGATGTATATATAGACATATTTTAGAGTTTAGGTTCACTCATTGCTCACTATGTAGTCCATAGTGGAATCTCTAGAAAGACTTATATTTAGGAACGGAGGAAGTACAATTCACCATCTCTTTGATGTTTCTGTGCCATGAAAATTTACCTATGGCTTGTTGTGTTGGGGATATATATTTTATCAACCATTGAAATAATTATTAGTATGATAATTGATACCTAAACCACCTCTTTCCACTAACACAGCTGGATAAAACCTATGGATAATTCTTAGTAATGATATTGATACGTAGGAATATGAGGATTTCTGGACCAAACAACTTGGCTGATATTTTTAGAAGTCATTAGCGTACCAATTATCTTGTCAAGCTGTCACAGTATACGTCCCTGTTATACAATTTATAGTCAAAGATGTTATACAATTTATAGTCAAAGAGTACTGGAATGCTGAAGCATATCCTCTTGTGTATACTTACAAAAATGATAAACCTTTTGCACATATGGATTTACCTAAATACATAAATAGCTGGAAGAGTAAAAGCATCTTATGTCATGTGATGATATATGTGTGCAGGCTATAGAGGTTGTGGATTTAGCTCAGCAGACTAAAATGGTTGCTGAGTTGGATGGGCATATCATGCGCTGTGTACGTGATCAAAATGGTAACCATGTAATACAGAAATGCATAGAGTGCATCCCTCAGGACGTTATCCAGTTCATTGTCTCAACATTCTATGGTCAAGTTGTGCTGCTATCCACTCATCCCTATGGTTGTCGGGTTATACAGGTATGCTAATACTGCATAACACGCCCCTTAATAAATTCATTTTGAAGTTTACAATTAATATGTCACAATCTACCTCGCTCATTATCATGTAAATTACCAGAGGGTGCTGGAGCACTGTGATGATCCCACAACACAGCAGATAATGATGGATGAGATTCTCCAGTCTGTTTGCTTGCTGGCTCAAGATCAATATGGTAACTATGTTGTTCAGGTGAGTACCACACACATCTTTTCGAACATTCTTGCATACCTTGAACTTATCCAAGCTTCTACGCTGCTTTACTACTGTGCGGTGTAATGTAGTCGGCTATTATGTGCAGTATCATCTGAAGGTTATTATGTTGTTTTAATGCTTGAAAATTACTAGTAACTGCATGTTAGTTTTCCTTTTGTACTCCCTCCGTTTCCTTTTATTCCGCATATTAGGTACCAAATTTATATTAGAAAATATCAACATTTGCAGTACCAAATAATCCAATATGAAAATATACTCCATGATGGATCTAATGATATTGATTCGGCATTGTGAATGTTGATATTTTTTTTCTATAAACTTGGTTAAACTTCAGATAGTTTTGACTTAAGACAAACCTAATATTCTTATTGATTACTAAGATGTGGACTTTACACATCTTTTTTCTTAAGTGTCTTGCAGTGAACTGCACTAGTCTGCCTTCTGTTTTGGGTAGTAGCATCCGCAGGCTGCCGCACTGATCTTTCTGCTTACTGTTTACTGTTTAACAAGTGGATCTGTATTTTTTTTTGTGGACTGCTTATTGTTTGCTGTTTTTTGATGAATGCTGAGATCTGGACTTTGCACTCTCAGTTCTGTGTTTTTTAACCTTTTGTTCCCATTTTCACAATACTTTGTTTCTGACAATGCTTGCTGAACTTTTACAGCATGTTCTGGAACATGGCAAGCCACATGAGAGAACTGCTATCATTGACAAGTTAATTGGGCAGATTGTGCAAATGAGCCAGCAAAAGTTTGCTTCAAATGTCATTGAGAAGTGCTTAGCTTTTGGTAACCCTGTGGAGCGGCAGATCTTGATTGGTGAAATGCTTGAGTCTACTACTGAAAGTGAACCTCTTGAGGTCTGCGTTCTTTCAGCATTTTTTACCAAGCTCCCAAGAGAATCTACATGAAAAATATTTGTTAACCTTGCTGATCTACATGCATATGTTCTTGCAGGTGATGATGAAAGATCAGTTTGCAAACTATGTGGTGCAGAAGGTGTTGGAGACTTGTGATGACCAGCAGAGAGAGATGATCCTTACAAGGATCAAAGCTCACCTGAACACACTGAAGAAGTACACCTACGGGAAGCACATAGTCGCACGTGTAGAGAAGCTAGTTGCTGCTGGAGGTATGTTTTGTCATAAATATATACAGATTCAGCATGAAGATCTTACATATGCTAACCATATGTCTGTCTTGCTCTTGTGGATGCAGAGAAGCGCCAGGGGCTTCAACCAGCATGCACCGCCGCCTGAAGGGCGGAACTATGCAGTTGTACAGCTAACAGTGGCTAGGTTTGCGCTCGCGTGTTCCCCCCAACAACTGAAAACCCTATATGATCGACTAGTAATGGTACCGGCATGAATAAGATACAAATCTTGGTTGCACTGGAGAGTGTACATTCTGTAGCTGAGGAAGCAAAGACTAATCTGAGAGACTAAGCTGTAAAGAGGAGGAAGAGGGTGGAGTAAGTTTGAACATGTTACTCTGCTCACTGTACAAATTTAGCACTAGAGAGAAGGGAGAGAAAGCTGTTAGCTGTCGTAAAAATGTCCGAGTTGAGAGCCGCTGCGACTACTTTGTTAGTTATCCTGTTGTGTGTCCCGTGTCGATAGAAACAAACAAACCATGATGATGGCTTGCTGTTGTTGTAAGATAAAACTCTTTTCTGCAGTTTAAGCTGAAGTTATTAGTATCAGCTTTGCTGAACTGTTGAACAGTTAGTTCCTTGTATTAATGGAGTGTCTGTCTGTATTCTAATCCAGGATGATGATATGCATGAGTTAGAATATGTTCTTGCAAGTTTTTCTTCTTTCACCAAGATTCCTGGTCTTTGGTATTTAGTGCCAAGCATAGCTCATATAAGTAGGATCTTTAGTTTGCTTTGGTGTGATATAGTGCTAGTTTTATCATCGGTTAAGTTTGATTAATTCTTATGACAACTAGTTACTGTTTATTGCTTGGTTTTAGAACCTTGCAAATAAGTTGGGTCGTAGCTCAAATTCTAAGAGCATGTGTAGGCTATGCATATCAGATAAAATGTTCAATAATTTTTAAAAATATCTTGGCATTAGACTATTTAATATACATTCCTTATGCACTAAATATGTTTGGCTGTGCACAGTGGTAATTCTAGGGCAGAGTAGGAGGGTAGGCTCAAAGGAAGTAACTGAGGTAAAATAGTGGCGATGAACTGTCCATACTCTTGTGTAATTCAAATTTGCACATCAACAGTCTTGTGCGATTCAAATTTGCACATCAACACGAGAATGAAAAAAAATCTTAAGGGGGGTCATGCTTTTTGCCAATGGAATATGTATTTTGACATCATATCCAAAACTTGCATTCATAAATTTAAATTTCTCATAAACCTGTTTAAGAAACACAGCCCCAACATAATCAGCTATTTTGATCATGGACACATCTAAAACGCAATGTTGTCCCCATGAGCTTAGGGCATTCACCAAATCAACCCCCAAGACCCATTTGTTGCCCGACGTTCCCCATTTGTTTGAAAGGCGGACAAGTGGGACACAACATTTTTTACTTCTTGTTTGACAAGGGGAAAATTCTAAATTGCACTCCGTGAGAAGGGAAGAAAAGGAGTTTGATTTCTCTCATGCGCCAAGAAAAAAGATAATGCGGCGTGCGAGTGTATCATGGTACACAAAGAAAACAAAGGGACGGGGACAATATTTTATTAACCTCAAGGATAGCAAATACAAAATTCCCAATATTACGTTCCATGGCCTACTAGCGCGGCCAGCTTGACCGTAGCAACGTGCGGTCTCGTGGTTCCCGGGGCCTCAAAAGGCTAACGGTTGAGAATATTACCCTACCGCCTGGTTAAATACCCAACGTTGTACGTGCCCTACTAAAGCTCACTATTTACCGCATATGACACTTGACCTCTATTTCTTGAATTTTTATATTTTTGGCATTTTCCTGAATTTTTTATTTTAAAAGGCCAAAATGGCCTCCTCCGTGGGCCGTGTCGTTTCATGCCCCGATGGGCCGGCCCCTTGCGGCGACGGGCGGCAAATGCCGTGCTAGGCCCGATGGTGGCGTACGCACAACCTCGGCCCAATAGTCTGGAGACAGACCGACGCACAAACTAGCCCTAACCTTCTCATATCCACATCCGCCTCCCTCCCATCCCCCGTGTCTCTCACTTCAAAAAATAAATAAAATCCCCCGTGTCTCTCCCCACCACGATCCCGCCGCCAGCTCTATCGCCCTTGACATAAACCCTAGCTCTCCCCCCTCCCCAGATCTCGCCCACCGGCGACCATGCCATTCCTTCCCCACGACGACGACGACCTCATCTGGCCAGATCCTGCGCCGACGACTATGCCCGTCCCGCCCGACGACGACCTCATCCAGCCAGATCCCGTGCCTCCTCCCCACGACGACCGGATCCGGCCAGGACTTGCGCCGCAACACATGAAGGGCCTCGTATCCCTGGTCGACAAGCTGCAGCGGGCATGCACCGCCCTCGCCGACCAGGGCGAGGAGAGTGCCCTCCCCGCCGACTGGAACTTGGACGCGCTGCCTTCAGTCGCCGTCATCGGTGTCCAGGTTCGCCCCAACACCCCCGTCGCGGTTGGATCTCCCGATTTTAGTTGTGGATCTGGTATTATAATGTTGTATCTCGTTGTCTCATTCCGCCCAGGGATAATGTTGTATCTCGTTGTCTCATTCCGCCCAGGGATATTGGTGGATCTTGTATTATAATGTTGTATCTCGTTGTCTCATTCCGCTTAGGGCTTGTTCGGTTAATCCTCTCCCCAAGAGGATTGGAGGGGATTGGTTCGTATTTTGACTTATAAGAGGTTTAAATCCACCTCAAACCCCTCCAATCCACCTGGATTCGCACGCAACCGAACAAGGCCTTAGGGATATTGGTGGATCTGGTATAATCCTGTTAATGGTTTGAATCTCTTACTTCAGGAAAGTAGTCCACACCCCCCTCATGTTTCATGCTGCATAGATGGTCTCGTTGGTAAGTAGCTGTATTAATTTGTAATTTTGTTGAAACATTGGTCTATAAGGGTTACTTAATTCACAAATCTCTTTGATAAGTAGTGGTGCTAGTTCGTAATATTGTTGAAACATTGGTCTAACTAGGGATACGTAATTCGCAAATCTCTTTGGTCAGTAGTTGTATATGAGTTGTGCCGCATATACGACGATTTCTGTATGATCTGTGTAATAGCAGCCGTCCGTTTTATTTTCTGTACAGCCGGGATAAGATGTATGAGGCTTTTATTGTGCGCAGAACACTTCTGTTAGTGGTATTGTACGCAGAATTTTCTTCATACTCAAAAAAGTAAAAACATCGTACAAAAAATTCCAGATGGACTAATAAAGACAGGGAATGCCTAGCTGGAACTCTTGTTGCCTAAAAGAACCACACAATTGTCCTGTACATTTGACATTTCAAACTCGTGATTATATGGCAGGGTGCTGGAAAATCTTCGGTGCTGGAGTGCCTCGTTGGAAAAATTTTCCTACCCAAGGGCATCACGTGCCGCCCTCTCATCGTGAAGCTTAATAAAGTTGATGGAATTAAAGAATATGCTATGTTTTCACATCAGCCAAGTAAAAAGTATACATGTTTTGGTAATTCCATGAATCTGTTAACCTGATGTTCTGTCAATTTTATTCATTGTCGTGATTATATCTGGCTCATGGTTTCATCTGTTGTTGCAGCTGAAGTCAAGGCGGAGATAGCCGGTTGTTCAAGCGAAATCTCAGATGTCCCTCTCCATCTTAGCATATTTGCTCCAGATGGTACGATATGTATTTCACTGTCTATGTACTTTAATGTTGCTGTTTCAATATCAAACTCTCTCAATATAATGCTGTTGAGTGTTTTATCTGTTCCTTGTTTTTATTTTTTATATTGTTTGTTCGCAGTTGTGAACCTCACTTTTATTGATCTTCCTGGGCTTAGTAAACTTGCTGTTGGTAAGTGACAACTTATGAGCTACTACTTCCTTTGCCCCATAGTGTAAGACGGTAGTGTCAAAAAATGTCTTATATTATGGGACGGAGGGAGTACCATTCATTTTATATGTCTTCATTAATTTGGTACTTGCTTTGTGCTGCTTAGATGGTACTGCTCAAAAGATTGAAAACATGATTCGAGCATTTATTGAAAAGGTAATTTAACATTATTAAAACTGGTATATTATTCTATTGCCGGTCTACTAGTTTAGGTGTTTGTGTGGCTATTATTGTTTGATAAAAGAAACATCTATTTTGTTTTTCAGCCCAACACTATACTTCTTGCTGTTTCTCCAGCAAATGAGGATCTTGCAACTTCTGTTGCAATTAAGATATCTCAAGAAGTTGATCCTGATGGTATGATGCTATGTTATGTTTTCCGTATCACTAATGTCTGCTCGAAATAACCTTATTTATTGGACTCATTTAATCTCTTGTACTTTTCCATTCAGGTGGAAGAACTTTCGGCGTACTAACGAAGATGGATCTAATGGATGAGAGCACCGACGCTGTTAAGGTAAGTTTAGACCATCCGTATGGGGTAGTCTATTTGAAATCTCTAAAAAGACAAATATTTAGGAATGGAGGTAGTATATGCTTTCAGATTTTCTTGTCGCATGGTATTGTTAGAATCCTTGTCTGATATGCAGTGATGCGCAAACCTTAGTGCTACAACTTGCTTGTTATATCTGTGTTATCTTCTGTTTTTCATGTTATGTAAGTCAACAAACTATGATTAGTAATTCGTAGGTTCCATGATGCTAAGTTTTATGCACATCGTGCAGGATAGTGTGTCTTGGCTTTTGCACTAAGTGTTTCAAACTATACCAACAAGGGGAAAGACTGCAGTATACTTTCTGCAACAATCACTTCCCTCTCAACTAATCTTACTTTTCTATGTTTTTTGTGTGATTGTTGTCTGTTTCCATAACAGCATAACAATACTGCCTTCTCTGTTCTTTGTCTGTGATGAATGCTTCTGAATCTATTTGCTTAGCACATGATTTTGTTTCACTTTTCCTCCCTTTTAGGCTTCGCAGGATAAGTGTGTATCAATTAAATGCTGTTGCTATGCATTTCTTGCTGAAAGTGTTTCCTGCTATATTATTTTGTGGAAAGTGGGCAGTTGGGTTGAGCTTATGATCTCTTTCGCCAACAATCATTTTCCTCTCATTATCCTTCCAATGAGATGACTGCTTCTGAATCTATCTGCTTTGCTTTAGAAGTTGTTTTGCCATTTTCTCCCTTGTTGCCTTTGCAGGATAAGTGTGTATCGGTTAAATGCCTTTTGATGTGCACTTCTTACTGAAAGTGTTTCCTGCTATATTAATTTGTGGAAAGTGGGCAGTTGGGTTGAGCGTGATAATCTCTTTCGCCAACAATCATTTTCCTCTCATTATATTCTTATGCCCATGCTGCCTTTGCAGGATAAGTGTGTATCGGTTAAGTGCTTTTTGCTGTGCGTTTATTACTGAAAGTGTTTCCTGCTATATTAATTTTAGGAAAATGGGCAGTTGGGTTGAGCTTCATGATCTCATTCGCCAACAATCATTTTCCTCTCATTTCAAATGCATCTCATTGTTATTTCTATGCCTTTGGTATCTGCACTCTCCCTTTGAAAAATTATCTTTTGAGGTCTGCTTGCAGGGCTAGCATGATTGGCACTGCACTTTAATGGTATGTACTGGCCTGTGGTGAAATGGGCAGTTGAGTAAAATCTTGCATGGTTTTCTCAACAATCGTTTTTCTTATGCCACTTTGTTTTCTATTTTAACCTTTTGTCTGTGCATATCCAGCCCACATTAAAGTTTTGTGTTGGTTCATATTTTATCTATGTTGAGATTTCTGAGACATTTGTTCAGTTTTGGTCAGTGATGAAAAACCTATTAATCATACCATCTTTCGGGACTGATCAGTCGCTATGCGTCCATGCTGTTATTCTGCAATTCTGAGGTCAAATTGAATACTGTTTGTCTCTGGTCATCCACTCTTTAATTATTGAATACCGTTTGTCTTAGTTCCTTGTCTTTCACTCTTTAATTGTTAGTGTTTTTTGATACTCCCACAATCCTGGGGTCTTTTTGCTCAAGCGGAAGAACACCATTTAATTAGTTACCCGTGATCGTTGGGCATCTTAGATTCTTATGAAGCTTATTTTACTATTTGCAGGTATTAGAAGGTAGATCTTATCCGCTGCCATATCGATGGACTGGTGTTATCGATCATACCCAAAAAGAACGTGGATTTTTCACAGAGAAACCAGAGTATGCTCATCTGGCTCATAGGATCGGAGTGGAGCATTTGGCCAAGAGTATCTCGAAGGTAATGCCTTTTGAAGAAGATTGTGTTATGCTGATTCTTTTTTTGACTACATCATGTGTACATGCAGCATCTTGAAGATCTTGTAAAATCGAAATTTTCTGCCACCAAACTATTCAAGAGTTTTGATATGAAATCAGGTATTGCCCCCTTGCTTAATTGCTGCACTGGCTATTTTCTTATGTGCTGTTCTGTTTTTTATCCAAATAGCCAAGAAAAGACTGCTCCAGGGTTATTCATTGAGGTCCTTTGGTTCTTTCCCTATTTATCAAGTATCGACAGAGGGTCCACCACATGACATGCGCTTCAGGTGCACTGTCCGTGTGCGAGACCAGGCATATGCATCATTATGTGATCATCGGCACCTTAGAGAGGCAGAGGAGGATGCTGCTGCTGTTGCTTACAAGGATATCTTAGGTGATGACAACATTGATATGCTCCTGGAAATGGTCAATAAGGTATAACCGTGCCTTGTTCTTAAACTTGTTCATTTAAGGCAGTTCTATCCGACAAACCATGGCCTCTGTCTAATAACACACAGCTAGCCCAGTGGCTAGCGCAGCCACTATTCATCCGAGGGGTTTGGGTTTCTAGTCCTAGGCGCCCCTGTTTTGCTCTGTTTCTTTTATTCTGCACACTTAGTCACTCATTTGTTTCGGGCCAGATCCATCAAGGGCCTTACAGTGTGCTGCTTCCGGCCCGTGTATGTTTTTTTTTTCTGTTCTCTGCGATTTAACATTACTGGACCCATGTGACAGCCTTTGAGACCCTCGGGTTTCCTTTTTCAGTCGCTTGCTATTTCTAGCAGTGTCCAATTTGGGCTCTACCCCATTTCTGGAAAAATCCAGATCTGGACATTTCCCTTTTAGGCTTTTTCCTATGCAGTATTTTCAAAATGCATTTGTTGGCATATATCAAATAGGAAGTCATTTTTGTGTGATTTAGGGCAAGCTTCATATGAGGTAGTTTTGAACATGAAAGAGGAACATTTTTATGTCATCTGCTGGTAGAATTTAGCTCATGCCATGATATGCCCTGATGTGACTCCAACAAGCTTGTAAACAGTTGGTGAAATCCACTAAGTCTGAATCTGTCAGTTTTATAACTTTGCATTTTGCATTGATGCTAGCATCAACTCTATAGCTCTTATGAACATGTTCAGTAAGGATGCTATGTTAAGGGTAACTAGTACATGCTTGCCATGCTCTTTGTTACCATGAAAACTTCCTGTAGCATGTTTTTGTCTTGCCCCAAAGTTGGCATCATAAACCTGTTATTGTCTACTCCCTTGGATTTCACCAAGTCCGAGAATCTGTTATAACTTGCCAACTTGTCTTATGCATTCCATTGATCTAGAGGTCATTTGATCTTGTTGAGTAATCAGGATTTGCTATGTGTCACCTGTACATTCATGCCATGTAAAATACCGTAGCATATTTAAATGTTGCTTTCAAGTTATTATGTCGCTGTTTTTGACAGATTTGTATTGCTTATTGTTTTGCTCACTGCATATCTATAGAAAGCCATTGTTTTAGAATGTTAATAATTAAATGACCGTGCATCATAAAAAACGTCATACATGTATCTTGCTCAGATTTTCATGTACTTTCATAATAGGCAACTTTCATCCATGCTTAAAATGTTTAAAATTGTTGTTTGCTTTAATTTGTATAATTGCCATGTTATTCTTGAAACTTGTTTTAAGGCTCTTTTTGTGCCACTCTATAGGCCAACTTTCATGTCACGCAAACACTGAAAGAGTTCACCATAAAGAAGAGCGTATGCGAGCCCTGTTTCTCTTCTTCAATGGTGCATGAAACTAGCAAAGTGACGCGTTGGCTGTCAACGGTGGAAGTTGATGGCCAGGTCTTTATTGGTGAGACTGCAAGAAGCAAGCAGCTTTCTGTCCGGAAAGCCGCATCAGCAGCATTCACGGCATTTCTCGAGGATGGGAACGCCTTGATGGTGAGTGTAGTCCAGGGGAAACGGCTGGTAAACGCTGTGCCCATGAAGCTGAAGCATGATTCTACCAAGAAGCATCGTCATCGTCGAAAGAGGAGGAAGATACGTCATGAGTAGCTGAAGCATGAATCTACCAAGAAGCATCGTGGAAAGAGGAGGAAGATACGTCATGAGTATTAGTGTGTAGGAAAATAACGGGCGACAATCTGGTCTGGTAGTATAACTCTGCTGACGACTGTCAATTTAGCACAATATGGTCTGGTAGCATAACTCTGTCGACGACTGTCAATCTGGTCTGGTAGTTAACTCTTTGTGGTTGACGACTGTCAATTTAGCACAATATGGTCTGGTAGTATAACTCTGTTGACGACTGTCATTCTGGTCTGGTAGTTAACTCTTTGGTTTCATTTTGGACACCTGCTTAGGGCAAAGCATCCATGGCTGTTACATAGCCCTAGCGTATCTGTCCTACGTAGATTGCGCTTGCATACTGAATCCCATAGCCGATAAAATCTCCTTATTTTCATCGTAGGCATTTTATTAGCTCAGCTATACGTGTATGTATGACTAAACGAATGCTACCGTCAGTTACCCTTTCACATGCATTTAGACTATTGCATACATCCTCCTACAAAATATATTCCATTTTACTTTGCCAACTTTAAATATAAACTGCTGGATCTAATACCAGCACCCAGCCCAAGAAGAATGTAGCCAAAGATTTTGAATTTTGCCTCCTTGTTTAGTTCACAACACAATCTTGACCAAACACCAACATGTCCTCCTTCCTAGGTATCCATCTTACCAAAGCTCTTTTAACTGCCACCATTTCCTGTAGGTTTGTGCCTGCGGCATTAAAATGCCATCGTAATACACAATACCGGTATTACAGTGAAGGAAAAACAAGGAAAAGAGGTGCGACATCAACTACCAAAGTGTAGCCTCGGACGATGCAAGATTCATGTCGGGAACAACAAGCCGCACGAGGCGTCGGCTGGCCTAGCATTTTTTTTCAAGTCACAATTGGAAATTGGCATTTCACCACATGAAAGAGCTGCCAAATGTGGTGACATGATACACAACTTCAATTCAACTACTGTATGAATTATTGTGTACTACTATCTCACTTGGATGCACAATTAATTTGACCAGAAAATTGCTACTGCTACTGCTACTACTACAAATCTGGCTGAGTTTTAGATAAATTTTGTTCTCATTTTACATCCATCACCAGCAGACACAGATCACATACCCATGTATGCATCATTCGACATGCGTAGTGCTCACTCAAACTATCTTGCAACCTGCAGAGGATATACGATTACACAAACTATCTTCTAGACATGGAAAAATATGGGGAAATTCAAAGTCTTCTTAGTAATGTATCGGTCACAGGTGATGGTGACCTCGAGCTGCTTATCGGCGTCCTTGCCAAAAAATTCTTGGCGAGGCCCTCGATGTGGTCCTTGATTCCCACCTTGATGCTCCGCACCTCCTCGATCACCACGCTCAACTCCGTCTTCTCCGCCGAGGGGCGCTCCGGATGATTTGGTCGTCCCTGCCATTCACAAACACATTTCTTGTAAATGGTTGCAAAAAGATAATTATACCTTCATGCTAATCTGTCCTAATCATCGAGAAATGTACAACTCTGCGGCAATGCACCAAAGATAAGCAAGCATACTCTTAATTTACAGGGCAATGCTCCATGTACACTCATGATCCACGGAAAAAACATGGGTTATCATCCAACTTTCCCACATCAGAGAGTAAAATATGAAAACCTCCATTAACCGGTAGAAATATAAGTACTTAAAATTTTGAAGAAGAGATTGTTCAAAGAGAATGTGATGATCAGATCCAATGGTTTTCTGTTCCCTGGTTTATCTCACAAACCAAACCAATAAATAATATTAGAAGCAAGCTGGCCAAAAGCAAGCTCCTTCCTCACAGGAAAATCAAAATGCACCCAAAGACCCACAACTTCACGAAGTGCTACAGAGATGAACACTGCACAGAAAACAGTGCTATCTCAATTGACAATGTGAGTCTACACAGCGAACAGCAAGATACCAAGAACTATAAACACAGGAGCAAGTTTGTTTGCTCAGACAGAAAGAAGCTCAAGACATCAAGACCATCTACATAGCATCTGAGTGTGCACTACTGCATCTGTCCTACTCAGATCTGAACACACAAACCAACCAAAGTAAATGTGTGTAAAATCTATGTTTTCAGATTATATGCTATATACATTTGTTAGACACATATGGCTGCCATCACCATATAAATCCTATAAAATCATACCACCGCCATTAACATCTAAACAAGCAGAACATTGGCTCGATATCCAAAGCAGATCATGTAGTGGAGAGAAGTGAAGAATCAGAAACTCACCTAAACTGCCATGCTAGGTGATCAGACTGCAGGAGCTCGGGGAGGCCGGCGCTGCAGAGCTCTTCAACTTCCTGCACCTGAACCCAAGGGCCAGCCAGGCCTGCAACCGTGCGTAAGGCGCAGAGGCCACGCAGCCAGCCACGGCTCCACACCAAATCGGGCGGCCACGGCTCCCTCTTGGCCGCCTACACAGCTCCACTTCTCCCCTGCTGTGCTGCAAAAGAGGGATGAACATAACCATCAATTAATCACAAGCATTGCGAGAGAGTTCCAGATAATACTCGTAACAAAGTTCCCAGATCTAGTCACGACCTTCCAAAGTACAAAATAATTATATACTTCTACATGTGAGGCCAGAGTCAGATTATCCATATCGGCTACTTATTTCATTTGTGTGAGGAACCATGACATATTTCTGAATACATGCTAGATGACTTCTCAGATTTTTTTTGCCAAGTGTAAACTAATTCTGGGTCCTCATGTGCAGCCACTCAACGAGAAAAGAAAACTCAGTCATTCGCAAAAAAAAAGGAGAGAGAGAGAGAGAAGAAAACTCAGTACATGTCTACTCCCTGCCCTAACCACAACATGACTCCATTTAGCTCATTATTTAGACAAGCACACAACCCGGTGATCATAAACAGAGCAATGCTACAGCGCTGCTACCTTTCAGGATTTTTGCTAGTGCACTTTCAGAGATGAACAGTTAAAATTGTTCAGTAGCAGTCAGAAGCTATGTTACCATCTAGTACTCTTGGTAGAAGAAATTTCTTACGGTATGCGCTAAGTCATGCATTTCCAGAAAAAAACTATAGTAAAATAAATATACAAATTGTACATTCGCTTTCTAGTTGTCATAAACAAAAATAATTAAATCTTATTGCTAGCAGCACCGCCATAGCCGGAACACGCCTGACCAGAACAACACAAGATATCACTAAATGACACATTGCCAGAATATTGTAGGCTGCATAACAAAAAAGTCAAAAATACTACCAACATGAAAGATATCGAGATCACAAGAAATATCAAGATATTCTAAATACAAACCAGAAAACATCGACATTTTCTGAACATGTCAGTGCACATGTGGGAACAGGGTCATATATCTATGCACCTAGATGGATGGTAATCCACTGCATGCAAAGTCCAATTATTTGACACGGATAAAAGTTGAGAGCATTTGCTGAACATGACAGCTAGCAGGCAAATATTATTCAAGATCACAAGTTGAAATACAGTACATATTAACACAGCAAGCAATCAGACA
This sequence comes from Thinopyrum elongatum, assembly GCA_011799875.1. NCBI lineage: Eukaryota > Viridiplantae > Streptophyta > Magnoliopsida > Poales > Poaceae > Thinopyrum > Thinopyrum elongatum. The sequence goes on along the minus strand of CM022297.1, from coordinate 33,469,081 downwards.
CTGAGTTCTGAAAGCGGACAACCATTCATAGAGGGACCTCAACAATTTGGTGCGCATGTGGTTGTCACATCAATATATAGCATGTAATAATCAAGACCAGTTTAATTTCGAATTTATGATTACACTAGGCAGTGCACATACATGGATAATTCTTTAAATGCAAAAAGTGAGGATTTAGGCAAGCATTGGGCATGTAATAAAGAAAATAACTAATTGATCAACTACATACATACACATGAGCATGAATGAATTTGGTCAAAGGAGCAAGAATGAATTAGATCAATGGGAACATGCATACACATGTGCTCTATGGCCGGATCACATTACAACAATAACGGAGACCTTGTAGCCGATCCCAATGACGCTTGTGGTTCGCCACCTGCTGGTTCCCCTCGGACGGTACCCGCACTTGAGCTCCTCCTCCTCCCTCGGCCACCTTGCTAGGGTTCGTTGGCATGGCAGCAGGAGGAGGTTTCTTTTCTTCATCTTAACGAAGGAAGCCAGGTTCTGGTCATAAAAGGAATTCCACAGCTCAGGTAGGCAGCCACATGGGAGCACACAAGGAACGTTTGTTTCTTAGTTACAGTAGTTATCAACTAGTTTGCAACCATAGTAACAGGAAAAATAATGGAACTAATCTCCAAAATTAAACAGAAGATGCATGGGATGCAAGTTTTGACCTGAACATGATTCATTAGGCCCCAAATTAAGTAAGCAGCCTGGTTCATCATCGATCAATCCAAAGCGTCTCCTATGGATTAAATGCCAGTTGCGTGATAGAATAGCACACAGAGTCCTCGTTAAATAGCTTGCGGTGGCATAGGCTTCGATGAATCGGCAATAGGTAGGATATTTGCTTTCCTGGGACAGAAATGGATAGAGTTCACACAATCAAAGGATCAAGTATATTCACTTAGTTAACTTAGGCGTAAGTGCTTTGTAGGTAAACATGCATGGAGCAAACAAGTCAGTATATTCTACAAGTATCTTCTTGTGTCATGCTTGCTTGCCTTCTCAACACTACCGTGTACAGTGTTGGCAGATGCAAAGAAAATAGTGCCAGGTACGCCACATAAATGGGACCAACATAGGAAGTTTTAATAGAACAATATTACGCGCTGCATGTTAAAATGCCAGTTTGTTCAAGGTGCAATCAGACAAATATTGATGCTGAAGTGCCTTTTGCTTGATAGACGGAGATACTAGGCTGAAAGAATGAACGGTGACCGGATCTTTGTATAAGAATAACTAAGCACATCGTGCTAGCCATAACACAGAATGTATAAGAATAAGTAAGCACATGGTGCTAGCCATAACACAGTATGCTACTTGGTACAGCACAATACCATGGGCCAGTTCTTTTGGGCGATTCTTCCAGAATCGCCCCCCTCCCCAGCTTCCCCCAGAATCGCCACTTCATATTTTTTGTACAATCCTAGCTAATTAGACCTTAACTAGATAGGATTGTAAAAAAATTATGGTGTGGCGATTCCGAGAGAAGTTGGGGAGGGGGGCGATTCTGGGAGAATCGCCCAAAAGAACTGGCCCCATATGACATGAAAGATAACACTGAGCAGAAAAAAGGACAAATACACACCTTTTCAACTTCGAATTGGATAAGGAAGATGGATTGATTCGCGGGTGTCCGCAGATCGATATGTCGATAGTTCAATCGTGTGTCCTTGACAACATGCACCAGCTTCTCTCCGGTCTGCAATCATGGCAAGAGTAAACAAATCTCTTAAATCACAACAGGATCACAAGAATCGTAGAGAGGAAATATGAACTGCTGGGAAACAGTGGTTGCTGCAAAGAGAATGGAAGCAAAGGAAAGGACATACCTGCTCAGCCTTCTCGAATTCTGCTCCGCTCCTCGAGGATGATTGGAAGTGTGGGGATCGCCCTGTTGATGCAATTTACCTGCCTGGCCTGAATCTCCACCTGCCAGTCAAAACAAATGATTCGTTAGCACAAACAAACCAAAGATGTAAACACTTCACGATTAGGCGACAACCATTCAGAACAAATAAAGGAGACTCCAAAACCACCATCTAACATGATTATATTCACCATCCATGTTGAATTCGGCTGCTAAATATGACAAGAAACAACCATTTGGCTCTGATGGCTGACCTGCTGCGTGGTAGCCTTGAGGGGCTCCCTGGGGAGGGAGATGACACCCTCGACGTCAACGATGCTCTCCTTGCCGAGGGAGGTGGCAAAGCACACCATCTGTGTTATGTGTGCTGACGCCCCCGTTGACGCTGCAAACGAGTACACACTGCATGGTTCTCATGCTCAGGTGAAGCACGACAAAGGCCATCTTTCTTCCGGCAGAACGCCTGTGTAGATCCACGGGGCAGTCCACGGCAGGCATATACTGAAATCAACAAGATGAAGACATCAGCTGGTGCACTACTAGTAGTTAGAGATGCTGAATCAACAGGATGACGGCATCAACTACTCCAAACAAAACATGGTGAACCAAGGTTTGTGGCAGCTGTAGTAGTCCATCAAAAAACTGAATATTACACTAAAAATGGTCATAACTTAGTGCACTGTCATCTAAAAGAATGGACAAGGACAATAGGCGAAGCATGGTATAGCAGTAGCATCATCCGCTAGTAGACAGTCAAACAAGTGTTGCAGTATTACTACTTCGACATGGAGAATCAACAAGAGTGACGCCCAGGTTGCATCAAATACTCCAAACAAACATGGTGTAAAAAATGTGTGTGGCTGCTGTAGCACACCATCAGGTGTTTTGCCAAAACATGCTCAATCAAACATTCAAAATACATAATTTTTATGCTCGTGCCTTTTTCTATCATGTGTAGACTTCAACATTCAGGGTAAATCGGAGCACGTAGAGGCGATTGAAGGGTTAAATCAGAGCTCACCAGAGGGAAATTGTAGCCGAGGCTGAGACATCACCGCCACCACAGTTGCGTCACGGTGACCAGCTGAGGAGGCAGTCGAAGCTGGGGGCCAGCCTACCACCACGCGCGAGGTATGAGAGGCCACTGCCAGCCGAGCAGCAGCAACAGCACCGCCGGAGCCAGAATAGACAGATCATGCCAGACCGAATAACCAACGGCCACTAGTCTGCACAAGAAGGATACAAGAAACTGCCAGTTTAGCTTGCAAGAAGATAATACGAGGAAAAGTAACTGCCTAGCAGTACAAAACACAGGCTTCACTGCAACTATCACTTATATACGTCAAAACGAAATAGAACATTTGAACACTAGAATATTTGACCGGACAGAGAATATAGATTCCGACAAGAAGAAGAAAGTCTTCCATATCATAGTTGTTTCTGAAGCAAATTTGCATGCCATGGTAAAATTTGAATATAAAGGAAAAAGGGTGAACAAGAAAGCTTCCGTTTTTTAACTCCCATTGACCTCAAGTTATCTAAAATTTCATGGCAGTGGACAACTGAACAGTAGGAAATAAGGCGAACAAGAAACACCACATCTAGAATTCTAGCATAACCAGTAGGCAAATAATGGCTAAAATTAAAGCTAATTACACTAGTTAATAAGAAAATAATAAGCATGGAGCCAATATCAGGAATAACGAAATAGAGCAGGTTGGCCGAAGCATTAACGAGATACTCGATTCCTAAAGTAGTTCATGGCCTAAACAAATCCTATCAGAGCCAAACCCAAAGTCACAGGGGCATGTCCAGAAGGACGTCATGACCAGCAACGGCTAGCACAAGATGCACAGATGGCCGTGGCACGAAGGCTATGACCCACCTCACAACACACACAAAAAAACTACTTGTTAACCAACTACTCGCACTGAGCAAGAACATGATGCGCCACAACGCCATACATCCTGGTGCTCAAGGCAGTCCTTGTCATGTCGCTGGTGACGGACACCAGCAGCATGCCGCTGTGGAACTCATCGGTCAGGATAGTGCAACCAGCCACGGAATTCTTCCCTGCGAGCGAAATCGAGTCGGAGACTTCGATATCAGCTCAGCAGGTAAAGAGGCGGGAGGAAATTGGATAGGAAGCATGGCAGCGGCAACTGATACAAAAATATCATAGACAAAATATTTAATGCTTACATTGTATCCTATACGGAGGGAAATAAAAATGCATCACATGTGCATTCACTGGTAACCTAGTGTAGAAGGAGAGTAAACGATGAACAAAATCGCTGGCCATGTTATACAATTTTATGGTTGCTAGTATTGAAGGTCAGACTCGTTACATGCCTACACTAAATTAAAGCTGTGAGTTTTCTTACATGCCTAAAAATAAATTCAAAGGTAGCTAGAGATGAAAATAGTGAACAACCTAGTACACTTAGTCGATCGGAGTAAAATAAACATCAGCAGAAACTAATCTCAAATAAGGATTCGCCATATTCATATAAACATGCATGTAATATTCGACCAAATTGGCCTCGAGTCTGCAATGCAGACGAAATGGGAAGTAATAGCAGCACGGTGGATTCAATATCCTGACCAGGTGGAGCTAGCTAACTTTGCACATGATGTGAATGTTTAGAAGAAACCTAACCATTATCAGGATCTACATCGCTATCGACAAGAACTTGTCAAGCTAAAATTCCCACTGATCTTGGCCGGTCAACCAAATCTGGAACCAGAGGTGACTGGGTACCTGTGTTTTGAATTTCGGCCGAGAAAAACGGATCTCGGCCGAATTTCGGCCATCTCGGCCAGGGGCGAAAAATACCTTCCGGCGAAAAAATGGATTTTGGTCAAAATTTGGTCAAATTTAAGCCAAGTTTGGATCAAATTTCGGCCGAAATTTTTAAAAATGGCCGAAATTCGGCCATCTCGGTCTGGGCCGAGAAATTTCACAAACCGAAAGTCAAAACCTTGCTGGGTACAGGGGTCCTCACCTAGCAAGTGGGACGGTGACGATGTGGGGCTGCTGTAGGTGCCTTTGCGGACGCCAGGGAACTTCCAGCGCACGTTCCTCGCCTGCGCGTCCTCTCCGCCATCGCCAACGCCAGCGACGCTCGACATGCGCCTACTCGCAGCAGTCCCTTGGCGGCGCGGTCGAGGGAGTTCGACGGAACTCCATGAAACGACGCGCGCGCGACGGCGAACAAGCCCAGCCACGCCACCCCCTTGAGCGAGCGTGCCTCGGTCATCGCCCATCCCTTCCCCTGCAGCGCCGCGACGGACAGATAAGAAAATTACCATCAGGATATTCATACAGCAAATACACATGCACCGTGCATTAAACTTGTGATAATTATCAATTTATAGGAAAGAAAGAAAAGACCACCCAGCTCCTTCCTTTCCCATTGACTTGAGGTGGCAAACAACGACCAATCTGTGACTAATCATTTCTAGTAATACAGATCGAACTAAACAAATCAACGCCAATGCTGTTACCGATGTAGAGCATGGCATAAACACTAACCAATTCAAAATTCTACCAATTACATAAGACCACTAGTGGTGCTTAGATTTACACTGATTTCCCCCTTTCGCTTTCGCCTAATTCCACTTATAATCCATTAGGTCACGATTATGGACAATAAAGACTAGATCTAGCAGTTACTAGTTCATATATATGAGCAGAACTACTGAAGAGGTTGTCGTATGAGTACAGTCATGGTTGTGGGCAGTAAGAGCAACACAAGGGCATCACCATCCTGCAGATCGGTTCGGTCTAGGTGGGTGCTCACCGGTGGAGGAGATGGCCGAGACGGAACCCAAGCACTGCTTCCTCGTGGAGGAGAACCTGGGGAAGGAGGGCGCCAGATCTAAGAAGCTCGGCTCGGCTGTCCAGCACCTGCACAACAGCAGACCAAGAAAGGTTTTCACATTCACATATGGCACAACAAGAAACTGTTACTCGACACAAACATGATTTTACTAGGCATCAACAAAGGCACAAGAGAATGTTCAACTAGTGGACATTGAATATGCAGGAGCTCAAACTTTAGCAGCATCCAGTGGCACACATTTCACAAACACAGCAGGGCTTACAAAAAAATCTAGCATGAACCACCTAGCTTGAAAAGAACAACCTTGGACCTGGCATGATCCGTTCCCACATATAAAAACAAATAGATGGGAGGTCCACATATTTCATCAGTGAACAAATGAAAACAATGCTCCACTGATTCAATCACAAAATTACTCGACACATTCACATGCAATCAAGAGATCAGATGGACCAATTTTCTCAAAGAAACTGGATCAGACTAGAACATGTCAAAGTAAGAGTAGAAAGTAAACAAGTAGGTACAGACAGGTAGCTTGTTCTATGTGTAGATGTTAGCTAGAGAGGATAAAGATGTGAAGACAACATAAAATGGATAAAAGATTCATGTGTGGCAAATGCTCCCAGGTCCAGGACATCAATTTACGCCTAACTCATGCAACTCATGCTATTCAGGACCTCAATATTGCAACATAGCACAACATAACGACTTGGTCAAAGTCCGAAAAGACACCACATGTAGCTGAAAAATAGGCAGCAATTGATAATGAAAAGCTATCTCTAGGACCTCTATAGCTGTCTACCTCATGCCATTCAGTACACATCACAGTAACCAAGCCAAGTTTGTATCAAGTAAACAAGCATTACAGCAAGACAATATAAACAGTTTCGGTGATGGTGTATAAATTAATTCAATTTGTGATCGATATATATGCATTTCCAATATCAAGGTGTCATCCAAGGTATTGGAATCACCTGCAAGAGCACGCCATTCGTCACGCACCGTGTACCGCTCCACCGTCTTGTCCAACTACCACTTGTCGAAGAAGCTCAGCTCATCCGTCCATCACCTGCACGGCAACAGACCAAGAAAGGTTTACCTGCACGAACAGCACAGGAAACCAAACTAGAGCATCACAACACAAGGTACAGCAGTACCAACAGTAAAGCCCCACTAGATCCAATAGCATAGGATCACAAGGTAGGAGGCTAGGAGGTAGAGGAGAAACACTCTAAACTCAATGTAATCTTCTTTTTCTAAGTAAGCAACGTCATATCATGGCCACGGCTAGCTATAAAACATTAGCAAGCAAACCTTAGTGAAAACATAATCAATGCAGGAAACGATTATATTTAAGAATCATCAGCCTGTATAATTCAGGACACATAGCATAATGGAATGCTGTCCTGGACAGAGTTAAGAACTTAATGCACGGGATTACTGGATGTTCAAGTCAAAAATAAGAATGAGGATGCTAACGTGATGTAAGCAACCACATGGCTGTAATCATCTCCACTAACTACAAAATTCTCCTTCATTATTAACACCTAACCTATTCTTTTGGCAAACACACAGGAAATTTAAATTAGAACAAGAGTTCTTAACATTGGCACTATATATTCTGATTGTGGGAACAAAGGGGCAAGGGAACATTGAACATTAATCAGAAAGTGGCGCAATATTGAACATTAATGAACGATTGAATCTAGAAACTTGATTTCCCTAACCTTGATCGTTTAAATGAGCTACACATTCTTACGCTCAAAACGACGGACATATCCAGTTGATGAGCATGTCAGAGTATTTCTTGCTGCTAGATGGTCAGCAAGATTTTGACTCCTAGCCTTGTAAGATAAGTGTTATTTTGGTAAGGATGAGGTTTAATAAGAAGCATGTCAGAGTATTTCTTGCTGCTAGATGGTCAGCAAGATTTTGACTCCTAGCCTTGTAAGATAAGTGTTATTTTGATAAGGATGAGGCTTAATAAGAAGCATGTGCAACAACTGCATCAGCAGCTCCATGCACGTAGCAGCCCAAGACAGTGTAGTAAGCTATTCTAACAGTACTAAACTCTAAACTCGATGAATCCAGTGCCAATGGATTAACAGCAAAGTTCAATAATTACTGACAGAGCTAGCAGAGTATACTAATTCCTGACAGAGCAAGAAAGCAAGCGGTGGCTTACCCTAGCACGCATCGCGACCGCACGGCCACGGCCGACACCGATCACCGACCCCTTACCCTGCACAAGTATAAGAAATAAAAGCAATCAAACAACCAAACAAGTGCACTATCTGCAGCTGAACAAAATATTAGTAAAAATGGGATGATGCGCTAGTTAGCTTGGATATAATGTTATAGGAAAAAAATATGAAAACTTCGATACAATGATCTCGGTTTTGGATTGTCTACGTATTCTCTTACGATGCTACATATAGCTCCTAGTACTGTTTACATGAACATTTCTCTCTCTCTCTCTCTCTCTCTCTCTCTCTATTGTGGACACTGACATGGAAAAAAAGTATGGGGCTAAATCAGAAGCACCCGTAACGAACACCCTATCACTCCAAGATGCAGATTTTTTTTTCAATAGAACCAACTATATCAGAATGCTCCATGTAGATAGCAACCTGATACTACTTGTTCCAGATATAAATCTCTCCTAACCAAGAGTTATTCCAACACTAGTCTCAACTCTGTGAACCAAGTTCAATATGGATAGCTGCAGAGTCTAATTAATTACTGAGAAAGCAAGCAGCGGTGGCTTACCCGAGCACGCATCGCGGCCGACGCCGATCCCTTGCCCTGCACGAGTTGTAGCAGAGACAAGCAACAAATTAGAAACCAAACATGTACTCGGCACTATCTGCAACAAAACGGAACTTGTAACTGCAACATGTACTCCACACTATCTGCTAGACATTCTTACTGTGAAAACAAACACACACCATGGATAACAAACTGATGAGCATGTCTAAGCATTTCTTGCGATGTTATATGATTGGCAGGATAACAGCTTCTAGTCTTATAAGATAACAGTGATTTTGAGAACGATGGGGCTTAACAAGAAGCATGGGTAATAGTTGCATCAGCAACTCCGTGCAGATACCAACCCAAGAAGACTATTTTTCTAGATTATCAATTTCCCCTAATTAAAGGACCTTCATATTCCTACGGCTGGACAAATACTCTCCACAGAGAACAAACCGATGAGCGTGTCCAAGTATTTCTTGTGAAACTAAATGGTTGGCAAGATTATTACTCCTGGCCTTATAAGGTAACTGTGATTCTGGAGAACATTCAGGACTTAACAAATATGCATGGGTAACAACTACTTCAGCAGCTCTCCATGCACACATTAGCCCAAGACTACTTGTTCCTCTCAAATCGTAAGCTAAGCTATTCAAACAGTGCTTCATCGAGTGCCACTAGGTTAACACCGAAGTAGAATAATTGCTGACAGAGGCAGCGAGCAGTGGCTTACCCGAGCACGCATGGCACCGCGCGCCCCCGGCCAACGCAAATTGCTGACCTAGTGCACTGCACGAGTTCAAAGAAACAGGAGCGGTTAGCAACCAACAAACCCACCCATCTGCAGGAAAACGGAAACTGATGAAAAGAGAAAGTGGTGGTGCGGACCTTAATTGTTGCCTGGAGGTGCTTGAACATGGGGGCGTTCTTGAGCATGAACCTGACCTGATGCAGCTGTGACACCTTAACCTCCTGCGCCAATAACATCTGCTTTATTTAAAAAAAAATGCAGCACATTAACCAGTGAAAACAGACACAAATCCAGTGCTGCTTGTGTACTGCAGACAATTAACCAAGAAATTAAATAAAGGAAAGGCAGCTATCACCCTGTGTCTACATCTCTACAGGGAATGTCAACAAGAAAATAGACACAAACCTAAATACTTACCCCTCTGGGTCTACATCTAGCAGGCCCTGTCGTCCAATTTTAATGGTTACTACTAGTACTATTGAAGGGGCAGGCTTGTTACATGCCTACTAGATTGAATCCAAATCTGTGAGTTTATTTAGGTGCCTAAATTAATATTCAGCACGATGGACGCGAAGGCAAACCAAAGCTGTAGCACGGTGGATCCAGGATTTCATATAAGCATGCATGTAGAATTTCAACCAAACTAGTCTGGGATTTGCAACGAAGACGTTGCAGATCTTATCGATGTCTGTGAGCCATGTTGTTCACTGAAATGGAAGCAATATTCAGTTTTTTCATTCAACACAGTATTACCTAGGGCTATTACATCTCCACCATTTGTTTGCATTGTTTACTTGGCGTTCCTGTTCAGTCAAATCTAACTTGTTTTGACTGCAAAGGAACCTAGAAAATACCACTAAGTGCAAATGTTGGACCTTTAGTTTCAGACCTTGGTGCTGAGACTGCCATACGCAGTTAATGAGACCCTCCATCATCGTCGCTGCTGCACTATCAAGCTACACATGCTTAATTATTTTTTATCCTTCTACCTTGGCAGGCTTTACGCGCAGGATCTTACCCTGGCTGCCTTGGGCGGTTCAGCACTGGTGGAGTACTATGATCACCAGTCAGGTTCAGGATCAAGAGTTCACAGCTACGCGAAGCAGTCCCTTCCATTTGACAGCAACCCCAGAAATGAATAGGGTACAATGTGTAGAAGAGGCAGCAGATTTATAGGTGGCCACCAGCTGATATGGATTTTGTTGTTATTTTCTGAGCAAACAATCTGGCATTCTTTGTGCCGTTATCGAAATCCTACATGCTACCGCCTATTTCTGTATAATCTGCTGAACAGCCACTCCGATGGCGCCATATGCAGATGTGTGAATGGAAACGTCGCCTGGCATCGGATGCCTTCAGAATCCCCCATAAGATGAGATTCCTTTCTCTGTTTGGAATATACTACTGCACGGCAGTGTCGGTGCTTAGTACATAATTTGTACTCCTAAATGGTAGTTTCGGTACTTAGAGACTCCAACGGGGCGACCCAAACGGACGCGGGTCGGTCAGGTGGACGTGCGTGTCCGCATTCTGAAATGGGTCGGCTTGACCGCCCAACGGGGAGGCCGACCCAAATGTGCCGGCGTGGAAAAAAAAAAACAGCTAGCACGAAATAAACATAAATAAACATAAGTGGCCGGTCAAACGCCGGCCAAAGTCCACTTAAACCTAATCAAACATTAACTAAAACATTAAAAAAAAGTCTGCGCCCGCCTGCTGCCGCCCCGCACGCTGCCCTAGACGTCGTCGGCCTTGCCCTTGCCCTTGCCGTCGACGCCGCCGTCGTCGGTGAGGTCGATGAAGACCGGAGCAGGGCCAGCCCACCCGAACGCCGCCTGGTACGCTGCCAGGGCAGCCTCCTCCGGCGTCTGCTGGGGCGGCGGCATTGCGGCCAGCCGCGCGCGCTCCTCCTCCTCCTCCTCGAGCCGGAGCGCCTCCGCGTCGCGTTGGAGCATGGCCTCGTAGCGCATCTGCTCCTCGCCGTCGGCCTGCTCCTGGTGGAGCCAATGCTCCTTCCAGCGCTCGAGGTGGGCCGCCTCCTGCGCCGGCGTCGTGGCGAAGTGGACGGGAGGCGCACTCACCCACTTGCAGTACTGGCCCGTCCACGAGTAGGCCTCCTCCGGCCAAGTGGGTGGAGGCAAGGAGCGCTTCCGTGTCGGCTCCGGCTCCGGCTCCGGCTTGGGCTGGACGGGCGGCGACGGTGGCGGTGGCGGCACGAACAGCGGGGTGTGGACGGAGTCCCCCGCCGCCGACAGGGCAAGGGCTTGCTCCAGCCCATCCCAGTGCGCGTCCTCCTCGAGGCGGCTAGCCTCCAGCGCGTGCTGCAGGGCCTCCTCGAGGGCGGCTTGGTACTCCGCCTCCGCCTCCATGTCCTCCGGCCCTACCTGCGGGGGCGGCGGCGGGAACGGCGGCGGGACGGCGTCGACACCCGAACGCCGTTGCTCCTCGTGTTCGAGGGCGAACCAAGCCTCCCAGTTGGGAGAGTCGGCGGCGTACTCTGGCAGCCGACGCTGCTCCGGCGTGAGCTGCGCGCTGCGCCGGCGCACCTCCTCGTCGTGCACCCGCCGCTGCGGATCCAGGTGCCAATGGTGCGGCAGCGTGACGTCGGGGTACGGCAGCGGCTGCCTGTACTCCCAGTGCCACCGCGCTTGGTGCACCGGGATGTGCAGGCGCCGGCGAACAGGGCGGAAACGCGCCGGCGCCGGAGGAGGAGGGGGAGGGGGGGCACGGGAGGACGAGGCGCCGGGGTTGCCCTTGCCCTTGCCCTTGCTGCTGCCGAAGAGGCCCATGACGCGCTAGGGTTTGCTGTCGCCGGCGAGGAAGCAAAGGGAGTGGTGGGGGGCTAGATGTGGACGGGAGAAGTGGATGAGGCCGGCCCCCGCCGCACGCGTGGTTAAAAAAGGACGCTTCCACTGGCTGACGCGTGGGCCCGCTGTCGGTGGTCGTCATAAATAAGACGACCGGTGGCGGTTGGGTGGCCTACAGGTGGGGACGCGGCGGACGGCGAGGAGACGCGCGGCGCGTCCGCGCCGACGCATTCCAGGCGCAATTTTGGGCCGGAAATGGGTCGGCGCGGACGCCAGGCGGACGCGATTTGCGTTTCGGTCGGCGCGTTGGGCCTCCACTTTTGTCCGCGCTGACCCAAACGGACGCGGGCAGACGAAATGGGTCGCCTCATTGGAGTTGCTCTTAGTACATACTTGGTATCTGGGAGGCACGTGCTAATGTGGTATTGAGATGATGGGTGAGACATCAGTGTTGCTTCCCGCACTAGGTTATTTCTGCAGGTGGATCTGATGGTCGGTTTGTTTATGGTTTCCTATTGGGTGCTTAGTTCATACTCTGGTGAGTAGGATTATTTAGTTTGAAGAAAACTAGATAGCTGCATGGTCCGTGTCAGGCTCGTGGATCTCGAGTGCAGCATAAGATAATGGTCAGATTGACTGACTTGGGCGGCTTAAGAAATTGTTAGGATACATCAGAGAGAGTTGTTAAGAGATTGTTGCTGGACATCACGGTGTGAAAGAAACACCGGCTCGATCCAGCAACAAGAAAGGAAATGGCACGGTGGGTTCAATATATATCCTGAGCAGATGGAGCTATCTAGCATTGCACGTAACGTTGATGTTCAGAACAAACATAAACATTATACATATCTGGATCTACATAGAGCTCACACAAATGGACCAACTTGTCAACATAAAAATTCTCTATTGAGCTGTTCTACTAGCAGATAGGAAGAGCAGAATCTAAATCGGAGCCCACCTGTTGGCCGGTCCAGAGGTGAAGGGAACGGAGGGTCCTTACCTGCACGGTAAGCGAGTCGGTGGCGATGTGGGCAATGCCGAGGAGGCGGATGCAGGGGGACAGCCAGAGCACGTTCGTCACCTGCGTCTCCTCCCCGCCGTCGCGGGCGCCAGCGCCTGCCGACACGCGGTCAGGCGAGGTCGACGGAGCCGCGCGCAACGACGCACGCCTCCTTGAGCGCCGTCCGTCGGTGGCGCAGGAGAAGGGGTGGGCGACGACGGCCGTCTGTCCGTGGGGCGCGTCTTGGTGGCCGGCGTGCACCTCGGTCTGGGTGGGCGACGGCGGCGGTGTCGGGGAGTTTTTTCCAGCTCCAAACGTAAAGACGCCACGGCCGCTTTGCGTCCGGCTCCACAAATTTCACTTTCGAGCCCGGCTGCCTCCTTCGGTCGCCGCCGCTCCGATAGGTCCGTGTTGTCCTCACCACCGGCGTTTGCCATCGTGCCGCTGGCCGCCTTGCAGCGCAGACGCCCGTACGTCGGCGCCGACAGAGCTATGGGAGACGGCGACGCCACTGTCGTGCATCTCCCCAACAATTGACATCTCTCCGCGGATCGCGTGCCAATCCCACCAGTGCCGGTGAGCGGTCGCGCCCGCCGCGAGGAGATCGACCGACGCCGCGCCCTCCTGTCACCGGATCTGCTCTATGACCGGAGGTACGCCATTGATTCACCGATGTGGGATACGTGGCTCCGCGACGAGCACGACCTGCAGCGGCAATCATTTTTTGTCGATCATCCTCCGAGCCCGCGCCGCCCGCGTCCTGCTTGTGCTGACAGCCCGCCCCAAACGCGTGGGCGTAGGCGTGTGCGCGGCATCACACCGACGCCATCTCCGTCCCCATCCCCACCACCGCCCATGACCAAGGAGGACGAGGCCGAGCTCGTGAGGCGGGTCATGGAGGACCCATGAACACCCACAACGAGCGCCAATGGGAGGGCCTGGAAACCCAGTTGGCCCTCTCTGCGGCGGGCGATGTTGCCATCCCTGAGCTGGACATGGCCGTCAAGGAGGAGGTGCTGGAGGAGCCGCCCGTCGCGGCATGGAACCCACACATTGTGGGCCAGCGGTGGAGCTGGTCGTCCACGACGTCGGAGATGGCCGGCGCGGCGGGTGTCGGGCCATGGTCACCCACGCCGCCGCGGTCATCAGAGTAGGAGCAGGAGCCACGGGAGGAGGTGGTGCAGGCGCCTCCGGTCTGGCAGGGGCCGCCAACCCACCTCTGGCAGCCACCTACATACGTCGACCTCACCCGCGACGACGACGAGTGGGACGGTGGCTACTGAGGACGTCGGCGGCCGGCGAAGAGCCTTATCTAGTTTATTTTTTAATGTCTTTTAAGTTTAAGTTTAATTAAGAACTGTTATGAACTTGGCTAATGTGGACGTGTGGATGTTCTTATATTATTTGCAACGTTTACTTGGATGAATTTTGGGTCAAAATTCAAGTCCAAATACACGGACAATTTGGGATGCGTCGGGCTGGTTTGGCACACCCACGACCGCAAAGCGGATGGCGTATCCGTTTTTCTGCCCCAAACGGACAAAATCCGGACAAAACGGACGTCCGTTTGGGGTCGTACGTTGGAGTTGTCCTAAGAGCATCTCCGGTAGATGATGCAAATTTGAAGATGTAAAACAGGAGATATACAAATTTACATCTCCAAAAATAAGGCAACTCCAACAGATGATATATATTGGAGATGCAAAAGAGCAACCTCAATACATGATTCAAAATGGAGGTGTAAAAACTAGTGGGCGGTGGCCAAATCAGGGCGACGGCAGTGGGGACGGCGGCAGTGCGGCACGATTCGGAGCGGCGGCGTCGGGCAGCGTCAGGGTGGCGACGGTTGTGCGTGGGGGCGGCAAAGGAGCGCCTGAGGGGCGGCGGGGGTGGTGAATCGGGACGACGGAGCAGCGGCAAAGGAGTAGCAATTCGAGGCGGAGAAATGAGGAAGAGCGGCGGAGGGGCGGTGGGAGCTCCACGCTACGGGCGGCCGGCTTCGCGCGACGGGAAGAACGGCTGAGCAACGGCGATTCGAGGCGGAGAGAGGAGAAAGAGCGGCGGAGGGGTGGCGAAGCTCGGCACTGCGGGCGGCCGGCTTCGCACGGCGGGAAGAACGGCGGAGGCGGGCAGGCGGCATGGCATGCCTCCCCTACCTTTGGCGGTGGTTCGAGGCTAGGAACAAGCCCAACCCGTCAATGATCGCGCTGTGGAAGCCATTACGGCAGCCGGACCTCCGGCGAAGCTTCGATTCGAAGCAGCGGCTGAAATCGAAATCGGCGGCCGCGGGGGACATTTGTCGCTACTCCGGTGAGGCAGGCGCCGGGGAAAGGCGGGCGGAGTAGCGGCGGGGTGGCAGTGGCGATTTTTGGGCGAAATCAGCCGGCGGCGAAGTTGGGCGGTCGCGTGGAAACAACCGAAAGGCAGTTGGGCGGTTGGCGCCCGGCTGCCGTTTTTACATCTCCAGTAGGTGGAGATGCAAATTTGCATCGCGAAGTGTTGTATTTTACATCTTCGGGAGACGAAGATGTAATTTTTTTTCATCTACATCTCTATTTCTAATGAAGGAGTTGGTAGCTTGGACACTGGTTTTTTTCCAGTTTTTTTGTCCTACCTCCCACCACCCTTTATCTCTCTACAAAATATTAGGTAAGGAAAAAAAACCAAGCCGCCGCTCCTCTCCTGGACAATATCATTTTTCTAGAATTATGTACGTCGCCGCCGCCGATCCCCAGAGACGTCGCCGTCGCAGATCCGCTGGACGCCGCCGCCGCCGTCGCATCGGATCACCAGGACGCCGCCGTCGGCTCGGATCACCACACGCCGCTGGCGCCACGGATCCCCACGGATGATGCATACGGCGGTCAATAGTGCAGGGCGTCGTCACTCGAGAAGACCGTGTAGGACGTCTTTGACTCGTGGGCCGCCTCCGCCTCCGCCATTGCGGAACCCCGGGGATGGGCATGGCCGCGGCCGCGACGCGGGCAGCAACGAGCGCCACAAGGGCGTGCCCTGGAGTGAGGAGGAGCACATCTATACCCATCTTGCGATCCCCAACCTTGCTCGCCTCTCCGTCCCAAACCCTAGATCCTACGAGCCGCAGAAACATGTGCCTGCGACGTTCCATAAGAGGGCCTCAATGTATGATCTGCCAGCCCTGGAGGAATCCATGCCGTCAGGAGGAGGCAAGCATGGCTGCACGGAGCAGTGTTTCCCGTCTGCGTGGCGGTGACGACTGACGAGCACGCTCCGCCACCATTCCTGCCACAGGTCTTCACAATCAAGGCTCCCTCCTCATTCCTTTCTCTAATCTTTGATTCAACTACTGGAAGTAAACAAACCGTTTCTTCTCTTTGTATATGAAGAAAAGTAGGCTCAATCGGGCCATGACCAGAGTTGAAGAAGGCTCGGGCCGATGGTGATACTCTCAAACCAGGTATGGGCATGATCCCTTTTCACCCCTACAGCTCTTGCATGCCTTCAAAGCAACCGATCTTGGTCGTTGCAACCCTCCTTGATGCGGACAAAATTGACAGGGTTGTCCTGATTTCTTATGTCTTATTTTTCATGTTCTACTTAGCCTTCATGTGAGCTTCAAGCAGATGGACTTTGCGACCCCGTTCAGAATTTTGGCTAAGAGGCGGAAAATATTTCTCTGGTGCGAAGAAATTTATCTAGGAACTTTTCCGGAGCGTTTGGACCTGATTGCAGTTTTGGAGGGAAAACATATTCAATAATCTCTTGGATTAATAGCAAACTAGTAGAACGCCCGTGCGTTGCCACGGGCTACAATGCATATAAATAGATCAAACAAATGATTAAGGCCGTCTTCGAGGTCGACGCTCATTTCTTTCTCACACGTCTGGCGTGTTCGTCATCAAACGGGCGCCCAACAAGCTCCCAAAAATTCAATGGTCCCGACAGTCCGGGCTCCCCAAATCCAAAAACATATGTGGGGGAGAAATGTGGTGTCTAGACTATTTGCCATGTTATCTGCAACACGCGGGCCCAACACCACCCCCACCACGACGCACCCTTCTCTTTTCTTGTCGGACTCTTCACTCCTCCCCCGGTTTCCCGTCGTAGCGGGACATTTCTCGCTAGAGCCCTCTCCTTTAAAACTGGATGGCGCCTACCTCACCTTCGACATGACGCCCTCTCTTCTTTACACGTACTTCCCCACTGACCGGCAAGGAGGAGTGTCCTGCTGAAAGGATCGATACGGTCGACTAGAGGGGGGGTGAATAGGAGACTACAAATTTTAATCTTTCTTGCCAATTTTAGGGTTAAGCGGATAAATAGGGTTCACTAGATATGCAACTAGGTGAACACAACCTATATGGCAAGCAAGCACAAGGCCAAGTAAGCTAGGCAACAAACTAACTAGCAAGCCCACAAGCATACAAGGTGTAAGGGCATTTCCCGCCTTAGGGTTTTGGTGATGATGACAATACACGTGTGGACTAATCGTGCGTCCGAGTTTACTCAGGTACACATTGTGTGGCGCAAGACGGTTAGGCATTCCCTCTATACGAAAAAGATCGAAGACGGAGTTTCCGACGCGTTTATTCCTTTGGTCGTAGGAAATCCGTACTATTAAGAGGGAACCCACATCGGAAGGTATTGGGTGAATCAAGGCACGTACACAGTTCTTCTACACCCACCATATACCCTTCGTTCGAGGAGAGAGAGGTTCCCAAAGTCCATTATGTATGTGCAGGTCTTCACATTGCGGTAGTACCGCTCTATTGAGCGGTAGTACCGGTGGCCGGTAGTTCCGGTCTAACCACCGCTCCAAGTACCGCATAGGGGTGATACCCTTCTGTACTAGGTGCGGTTGGTGACCGGTGGTGTAGCGGAAGTACCGGTTTTGTCTTGACAAACCGGTACTACCGGTGTTTGGGGCGGTAGTACCGCCCAGAACTCCACCACCCAGGAACTGCTGCTCCAGCGGAAGTTCCGGCCCAACCACCGCTCCTACTACCGCCCTGGGTTGAAGCCCTTCTGTATGTGATACGGTAGTTGAGCGGTGGTGGAGCGGTAGTTCCGGTTTTCTTCGGAAAACTGGTACTACCGGAAGCTCCACCGGAAGTACCGCCCTGGTGCCATGGCAGTGGTTTCCCACATACACCGGTAGTACCGGTGGTATGTGCGGAAGTACTGGTCCAGTGTATTTCTGCGCATAACGGCTGGATTTGTGGGGACCCTATTTAAGGAGGTGCTTTCCCCACCTCCCACCTACCTCTTGCCTCTCTCTCTCCTCCATTAGTGCCCTTGAAGCTTTCTTGCCCGATCTCTCTCTCTAGCCACTCAAACTTGTTGATTTGCTAGGGATTGAAGGAGGAGACCTAGATCTACACTCTCACCAAAGGAAACTTGATTCCCCCATACTTTCTTGTGTGGATTTTGTTACTCTTGGGTGCTTGGGCACCCTAGACGGAAGAGGTCACCTCGGAGCCACATTCCATTGTGGTGAAGCTCCGTGGTTTCGTTGGGAGCCTCCAATTAAGTTGTGGAGAGAGAGCCCCAACCTTGTTTGTAAAGGTCCGGTTGCCGCCTTCAAAGGAACCAATAGTGGAATCACGACATCTCGCATTGTGTGAGGGCGTGAGGGGAATACGGTGGCCATAGTGGCTTCTTGGGGAGCATTGTGCCTCCACACCGCCCTAACGGAGACGTACTTTCTCGAAAGGGAAAGGAACTCCGGTAACACATCCTCGTCTCCACCGGCTCCACTTTTGGTTACTTCTTACCTTTACTTCTTGCAAGCTATGTTGTGTTGTATTCCTTGCTTGCTTGTGTGCTTGACCTTGTTGCATCATATAGGTTGCTCACCTAGTTGCACATCTAGACAACCTTTTTTGATGCTAAGATTAAATTGGTCAAGAAAAGATAAAAATTGGTAGTTGCCTATTCACCCCCCCTCTAGTCAACCATATCGATCCTTTCAATTGGTATCAGAGCCTCGTCTCTTTATTAAGGACTTCACCGTCCGAAGAGTATGGTTGGCACCGCGGACGATGCGGGGGAGCACTCCGGTGTGAATCCGTCCTTGTCTGCGGCCGATGGGGAAACCTCGGTCTCACGTGAGGAGTTCAATGTAGCTTTGGAGACATTGAAAATCTCTATGGCGACCGAGGTAAAAGGCATGTTCAAAGAGTTTCTTGAAGGCCTTAAATTATCCACCGCACCGTTGGAAGTGGTTGATCCCGCTAACAAGGTAGCGGATGCTAACTCCAACAAGGGGGAAGCTAGTAGTGGCCATGTTCCTTTGAATAGTGGTAAGAATGGGAGTGGCATCTTTGCTCATGTTGAACCTCCCCCTACCTATGGTGGACCGGTGCCCTCCACGCATATGAATCATGTTGGTCCTCCTCCCAAGCTTGTGAAAAATGAAGATTTTGCCGCTTGGGTGTACGAGTTTAGGTGTCATTTAAATCATAGTTCTACTAACCTTTGGAGAATTATTGAGCAAGGTTTCTATCCGGTTGATCCGAACAACTTCACTCCAAGAGAAGCTGCGGATCATCAATTCAACGAGTCCGCTCTCTTCATTCTCCAAGAAGCAATTCCTCCCGAAGATCTTGCTCATATCCGTCCGTTCACCGTGGCCAAGGAAGCATGGGAGCATGTTGTTTCCATGTTCAAGGGAAGTGCAAGTATCCAACGATCAAACTTTGAGGTTGTGCAAGATGAAGCCGATGAGTTTGCCATGATTGAAGATGAAGAACCACGAGACCTCTATCGAAGATTAACTACTCTCGCGGTCTCACTCCGAGATCATGGGAGCAAGGATACGGATGATAATTGGATCAAGTGCAAGTTTCTCAAGGCCATGATGCCCTACCATAAGGCCATGTCCTCCGTCATCCGTCAAAGACCGGACTTTCACACCTTGTCATCTAGTGCCGTGTTGGATGAGTTTGTGGCTATGAGGAACTTGGACAAGACCGTCGACAATGCGGTGTTGCGAGCTCAACGATCTAAGAAGCCCAACCTAGCTTTGAAGGCCAAGATTATTGCGGAAGAAGAGGATGAAGAGGAAGAAGAGGAGAGTTGCCCCGAAGATACCAAATATGCCTATCATGAGCACATGGCTCTTGCTTCACGGCAATTTTGGGGCAACAAGAAGAACTCAAGGCCCAACTTTAACAAGAACAACTCAATTGGTGGCAAAGGCAAGCAACGGGTGAGGACGTGCTACAATTGTGGCAATGTGAGCCATTTTGTTGTGGATTGCCCTTACGAGAAGAGGGAAAACAATGGTGGCAAGCTTATTCGAAAAGACAAGGCCAAGTCCTTCCCCAACAAGAACAACTTCACCAAGAAGACTCCTCCCAAGGGGTTGGTGGCACAAGAAGAGTACAATGAGGATGAGGATGATGATGATGATGGTGAAACGGTTGCCATGGCCTCCGTTGCCATTGCTTCAACGCCTAGGGTGTCTCTCTTCGACTCACCCAACGAGAACATCACCGCCAAGTGCCTCATGGCTAAAGCCACCAACAAGGTAACCCCCAACATCAAGACTACCATCACTACTAATCCCTCCTTGACGGATTGCATTGATGAAAGTGAGGGGGCGAAGGAGGAGGAGAATGAATTTGAGTCTTTTATGAGTAAGCTCAAAGGTAAAACCAAGAAGCATTTCGTTGCTCTCTTGGAACAACTTGGTGAAGCCAATGACATGATCGAGGCTCACGAAGAGACCATCTCTAAGATGGAAGGGCATAGTCGTGACTATGCCGATGAGATATCGGATCTCTCCAATGCTCTTGAGGAAGAGCGTGGTCATCGTTTGGCTCTTGAGGAGTCACACAACGATGATCATGCTAAACTAAAGAAAGATCTTGATCATGATCTTGTTGTTTCTCGTGTGCTCAAATCCGAGAAGGCCGAGCTTGGGGTTGGCCATGCTAGACTCAAGGAGGAGTTTGATCTACTTGACAATGCCCACAAGGCCTTGAAGAGTGTTCATGCTAGCCTCAAAGAGTCTCATGATCAACTCCAAGTGAAGCTAACCAAGGAGAAAGCCACATTTCCTCATATGGTTTTAATTGATAATGCAAATGCTACTAACCCTTGTTGTGAGCATGTGCATCTTGTGGAGGAGAATGCCAAGTTGAAGGAGCAACTTGAGAAAGGCCTTGTGTCTTGCATACAAGGTGAGAAGAACCTCAATGACCTTTTGAGCAATCAAAAGGAAGTTGTGGGCAAGGAAGGAATTGGATTTGTTCCCAAGTCCAAGAAGAAGAAGAAGAATGACAAGACCAAGCAACCTCCTCCTCTCAAGCAAACGTTTGTGAAGGAGGGAGAGGGTGCTCCTAAGGAGAAGAAGAACAATGCGAAGAGTGGTATTGCCAAGAGGGGCAATGCCACTCCTTCCTACAATGATGGCGACTTTAACCCTTCTTATGTGTTATGCCGTGCTAGTGATGGGCATGTTTATGCCAAATTTGTTGGTTCTTCTTATGAGTACATTGAATGGTCTATTTGGGTTCCTAAGACCCTTGTTGCTAACCTCAAAGGACCCATTACAAAATGGGTACCTAAAACCAAGCATTGATCTCTTGTAGGTGTTTGCTTCCGGTGGGGCATCATGGTTGCTTGATAGTGGAGCAACAAATCATATGACCGGAAGCAAGGACTTGGTGGTGGACGTGCACAAGGTTCCATCTATGCCCACCAATGTTGAATGGGGTGATGCTTCATCTTCTAAGGTATTGGGTCTTGGCAAGGTTGTCATTTCTCATGATCTCACGATCGAGAAGGTCATGCTTGTTGAGACCCTTGCATACAATTTACTTTTCGTTCGTCAACTTGCACTCATGGGTTTTGCCACTTTCTTTGATATTGATTCCGTGGCCCTCTTGTGGAGCAAGACTCTTAAAGTAGCCTTTGTTGGGCATGTCGAGAACGGTCTTTATGTGATTAACTTTTCGGAGCGACCCACTAAGACCGCGACATGCCTAATGGCTAAAGTTGACGTGGGATGGCTTTGGCATCGCCGTTTAGCCCACGTCAATATGAGATCTTTGCAAAGTCTCCTCAAGGGGGACCATGTCCGTGGACTAACAAATGTTAGTTTTGCCAAAGATCGTGCTTGCAGTGCTTGTATCGAAGGAAAGCTACATGAGACGGCTCACCCTCCCACTACCATCATCTACTCGTCGAGGCCTTTGGAGCTCCTTCACATGGATCTCTTTGGGCCTCCATCCTTTGATAGTCTTGGGGTAGAAAGTATTGCTTGGTGATTGTGGATGACTATTCAAGATATACTTGGGTGTATTTCTTCAAGAGGAAGAGTGAGACCCAACAAACCGTCATTGACTTTGCAAATGAAGCTCAACGTCAACACAATGCAAAGATATTGATGATAAGAAGTGACAACGGCACCGAGTTCAAGAACTACACCTTGGATGAGTTTCTTAGTGATGAGGGGATCAAGCATCAATATTCCGCACCCTACACTCCTCAACAAAATGGTGTAGCGGAGAGGAAGAACCAGACGTTGATGGACGCGGAAAGGACCATGATGGCGGAGTTCAAGTCTCCATACAACTTTTGGGCCGAAGCCATCAACACTGCATGTCATGCATCCAATCGGCTCTACCTCCACAAAGGCTTGAACAAGACTCCATATGAGATACTTACCGGTAACAAGCCCAACCTCAAGTACTTTCGGGTGTTCGGTTGTAAGTGTTTCATTCTCAAGAAAGGTGTTCGTTTGTCTAAATTCGAGGCTAGAGCTCATGAGGGCATATTTGTTGGTTATGCTACAAACTCTCATGCTTACCGTGTCCTCAACAAGTCCAATGGACTCATTGAGGAGACGTGTAACGTGGAGTTTGATGAGAATAATAGCTCCCAAGTGGAGCAAAGTGGTACTTGTGATGTAGGTGATGAAATTCCTCCCCAAGCCATAAGAAGAATGGGTGTTGGTCATATCCTACCCATTGAGGAACCCCTTGTGGCCGAATGAGAAGGACAATGTTCCACTCATGTGGAACCATCACCAACCCAAGACCCACACGCTTCCGAAGAACAAAGTGAAGGCCCTCAACCAAATGAACAAGATCAAGGGCAAGATCAACCTCAAGTTGGTGGTGACCCACCAAATGATGCCCAAGATCAAGTTCTTGTTACCGAGCAAGTTCAAGATCAAGAGCAAGCTCAAGATCAAGAACAAGCTCAAGACGACGCTCATGATGATCAAGTTACCGCTCCTCAACTCTCTCTTGAGGAGCAATTGGAGCGTCGTACCGCCAAGATTGCTTCCAAGCTCAAGACCAAAGAGCATCTCATGAAGAATGTGCTTGGAAGCTTAAGAAAGGGGGTAAGCACTCGTAGACAATTAGCAAACTATTGTGAACATCATGCGTTTGTTTCTTGTGTTGAACCCCAAAAGGTCTATGAGGCGCTCGAGGATCCGGATTGGCTTAATGCCATGCATGAAGAACTCAACAACTTCGAGCGCAACAAGGTGTGGAGATTGGTGCCAAGGCCAAAGAAGAACCATAATGTCATTGGAACCAAATGGATCTTCAAGAACAAGCAAGATGCTCACGGGATTGTCATTCGCAACAAGGCTCGCTTGGTGGCACAAGGCTACTCCCAAGTCGAGGGTATCGACTACGGTGAAACCTTTGCTCCCGTTGCTCACCTTGAATCTATTCGTTTGTTGCTTGCTTATGCTTCTCATCATAACTTCAAGTTGCAACAAATGGATGTGAAGAGTGCTTTTCTTAATGGTCCTCTTAATGAGTTGGTGTATGTCAAACAACCCCCGGGGTTTGAGGATCCCAAGTTCCCCAATCATGTGTACCAACTCGATAAGGCGCTCTATGGCCTTAAACAAGCCCCACGTGCGTGGTATGAGCATCTTACCGAGTTGTTGCAAGATCGTGGGTTTGAAATTGGGAAAATCGATCCCACTCTTTTTACTAAGAAGGTCAAAGGGGAGTTGTTTGTATGCCAACTATATGTTGATGATACTATCTTTGGTTCTCCTAACAAAGCTTTCAATCATGAGTTTGCCGCACTCATGACCGCGGAGTTTGAGATGTCCATGATGGGAGAGTTGAAGTTCTTTCTTGGGTTCAAAGTCAAACAAAGAAGAGAAGGAATCTTCATCAACCAAGCCAAATACACTCAAGACATGCTCAAGAGATTCAAGCTAAGTGATGTCAAGCCGGCTACTACACCGATGCCTACCAAATGCCAACTTGACATTGATCCCAATGGTAAAGCGGTGGATCAAAAGGTATATCGTTCTATGATTGGCTCCTTGCTTTACCTTTGTGCATCTAGACCGGATATCATGTTGAGTGTGGGAATTTGTGCACGGTTTCAAGCCGCACCTAAGGAAAGCCACTATGTGGCGGTCAAGCGAATCTTTCGATATTTGGCTCATACCCCAAACTTTGGCTTATGGTACCCTAGAGGAGCAAGCTTCAATCTCATGGGTTACTCGGATTCGGATTGGGCGGGAGACAAAGTGGATAGGAAGTCAACTTCCGGAGGGTGCCAATTCCTTGGTTGCTCTTTGGTGAGTTGGTCTTCAAAGAAGCAAAGTTGTGTGTCTCTCTCCTCCACCGAAGCCGAGTATGTGGCCGCCGGTAGTTGTTGTGCTCAATTATTGTGGATGAGGCAAACTTTAAAGGATTACGGTGTCAATTGTGACAAAGTGACTCTTTGGTGTGACAATGAAAGTGCCATCAAGATTTCTCTCAACCCGGTGCAACATTTCAAGACGAAGCATATTGAGATTCGTTATCACTTTATCCGGGAACATATTAGGCGAGGCGAGATTGATCTCAACTATGTCAACACTCATGATAACCTTGCGGATATTTTCACGAAGCCTTTGGATGAAGCAAGATTTCGCGAGTTAAGGCATGAGCTAAATATCATTGATTTGAGCAATGTGGCTTGAACCTTTGCACAACCCACCATACTCATCACGTTATCTTGTTTAGGTGTAGGCATGGACATAGGGGGAGTGTTGTTCTCTCAATGAGCTCTCCCTCCCCCCATTATGCCAAAATCGATCATCTCTTTCACATTAGCCATTTTTGATGGTACTTGTGCTTCAAAGACGAGTTTTGGTCATGGGCCCAAGGATAATTCTTCGCGGTGCCATACCATTTGACTCAAACATAGGTGGCTCCGGCCACCGCCCTTGTGCAAGGTTGGTTTTTTTTGTTTGAATCCTATTTGCCTTGCGTTTTCGGTTCTCCTAGGTGTTTGAATCCTCCAAGGGGTGGCTTTTATCATTTGCTTCTTGCACTCTTGGAGTCTTCACCACCATAATACTGTGTCAAGATTCCATCCTAAGCCTTCTCACCCAAGCCATCTCATCCAAATGTACACAAGTTTGATCTCATGGCATGGGCTGATGTAACTTGGCGGTACTACCGGTGGTAAGAGCGGTACTACCGCTCTTCCACTACGTAGTATGGTCCCAGCGGTACTTCCGGTCATGCACGAGCGGTTCTACCGCTGGTGCGCGTACCTGTACCTCTAGCCGGAACTACCAGTTTTTGGAGGCGGTACCACCGCTGCTTCTGGCGCGGAAGTACCGCCCTCAACCACTGGTTAGCTCCAGGACCGGTACTACCGCTCATTCGAGCGGTACTACCGGTCGGCTGACTGGGCGCACACATAAAGGGCTCGGGCCGAAGGGGTATTTCATTTTTCCCCTTCGCGCCCGTCCTCCTCCTGTGCCCTAGCCGCCGGTTACTCCGCCCATTGCCCCGGAGCGCCCTCCGGCTCTTCGGATCGGTCGGCCCTTCATCGGATCCGCTCCATGGAGGCCGCCTCCCCTTCGATCTCCTCCCATGGATACCGGTAATGCCCTGTTCTTCGCGTTCTTAGGGTTCTTTTGTTGAATCCTTTTCCTAGGGCATTGCTTGTACTCCCACATTTTTGGCCAAATGATTGGTGGGAGAGATCCTTATAGACTCCTCAGTTACTTGTGCGTAGTTAGAAGTAGGAATATTGCATCTAGATTCGAGATAGGGCTGTTCCCGTTCTCCAACTCGGCAGATCCGTTCCCAGCGGTACTACCGCTCCTGGAGAGCGATACTACCGGTCGGGCGGTACTACCGGCTGCATAACCGGAACAACCGCTTTCTTTGAACCCATCTGCACTGTTCTTCTTCTACTTACTTACATGTGATTTATTCTTTTGCTCTTGTGTACATTCCTCTCATCTTTGCTGGGGTTTCTTTGTGTTCTCCGTGTGCGTGTGCAGGTGGCTCTAGCTCTCGTGCTGCTCAGAAGCCTCAACACACCAAGAAGAGGGCCCGTAGGGGCAAACAGCCGGATGACAATGAGGATACTCGCGAGGTGGTAGTCCCTACCAAAACCACTCCCCGGGAGAAGTCTCTTGCTGCCAAGCAGCGTGCCGCGTTGCCTATGCACAAATGGAAGCTTTCGGATTGGGAGAAGTTTCGGTTTCAGGATCCCTACACTGTGCCAGCGAATCCTCGCTGGAACAACTCTCAGTTCCGGAATGAATTGCAGATGAGGATTGTGTCTGAAGTTTTCGAGCACCACAAGAACAAATTCACCCGGATGTGGTCCATTGACCTCGATCATTGGAGGAACAACCGTGATTACTTTGGAGAAGCTCTAGAGATATGTGAGGAGTTTTATTTGATCAAGATCATGGAGCTGAACTGTGACTTCGATGTGCAGCTCATTCATCAGTTCTATGCTACGGTCCACTTCGGCTCCGATGAGGCACGTCACCTTTCCTTCATGTGCCGTGATGAGTTCTTTCGTGTCCCTTGGAGCGATTTCTGCAATGCTCTTGGCTATGAGGACACCGGGGTGGAGGGTCAAGGTGGTCCTGTCCTCACGACCGAGCCCACCCCATGGATAAGGTGAAGCTTGCCCCTCTGTACATCCCTAGTCGTGGTGTTGTGGGTAAGTCCAATGATCTTCAGCCAGTATATGATATTCTGCATCGTGTGTTCCGGTGTGTGCTGCTGCCCAAGGTTGGGAACCAAGATGATATCTATGGGTATCTTGTGGATTTGCTTGTGGCTATGAAGACCAAGAGAGGTAAAGGTGTCACGTTTGATGTGTCCAAGTGGATGTGGGAGGAGATGTACAACGCGGTGTGGTACCGCAAGGTACCGATCTATGCTCCTTTTGTGATGCATTTTCTGAATTCAGTTTGGGCTGTCCGGAGGCCAGGAGAGCCTCTCAACACTCCTGCTAACCTCACGGGGCATGAGGTGAAGGTGTTGAGGAAGAAGAAGCATGCTGCTCCTCGTTTTCCTCAGGGCAATGAGGATGATGTGTTTGCCACCTCGAGCGACGAGGACTTTGAGTTGGAGGCTGGGGCCAAGCCCTCATGGGTGGAGAAGCTGACTGCCAAGGTCAAGAAGACCTTTTGCCTGCAGACTCATATTCAGAAGAAGCTCTACAAAGCTCATGTGGCTGAGAAGATGGCGCGCCGCAGACAGATTCAGTTGATGAGGCACCTCAATGTGCCAGATGTGAAGAGTGGCTCTGAGAAGAACATCACTCCTGAGGATACGTGGTGCTTGGAGAACTGTCAGTGGTCTGATGACGAGCCTGCTACCTCTACTGTCCGTGGTCCTGAGGGTGCTACCGTGGAGTCTGAGGAGTCTGACGGTGATGACACTGATGCTACAGAGGAGACAGACGAGGAGATCTACTGAGTCCTGGGGCATTAGCATCGCTCTTTTCCTTTTTGGTGTCTTGATGCCAAAGGGGGAGAGAGCTCTATTAGGTCACGGGAGTTGCATGGGGGGTTCATTTGCAGTTGCTTTCTTCAGTTGAGAACTATTTGCTTTGCTTTCAAGTATCTTGTGAACTTGTCCTGTGATGTGACTATGTGCATGGTGTGAGACATGCGTCTCTTTCTATTTATCTTTGCACTTATCTATCAGTGGAGCTTGCGTGTTATTGGTGCCCTTATCTATTGCTCCACTGTTCATCTCTGCAAATATATGCTTATTGTCCTTTATTTTGTTTTGCTATCACTGGTTGGTCTATAAAATCTAGGGGGAGCATTGATCCTAGTGTGAGCATTTTGCATTCCAAAAGCAAACTCTAAATAGTGCTCACACACAGGGGGAGCCCCGTCTATATTTTTTAGATCTCCCGTGTATTTCGTGTGGTTGTCATCATCCACCAAAAAGGGGGAGATTGTAAGGGCATTTCCCGCCTTAGGGTTTTGGTGATGATGACAATACACGTGTGGACTAATCGTGCGTCCGAGTTTACTCGGGTACACATTGTGTGGCGCAAGACGGTTAGGCATTCCCTCTATACGGAAAAGATCGAAGACGGAGTTTTCGACATGTTTATTCCTTTGTTCGTAGGAAATCCGTACTATTAAGAGGGAACCCACATCGGAAGGTATTGGGTGAATCAAGGCATGTACACAGTTCTTGTGGCACCCCGGCTCAGAGGAAACCGGAACGCCCCGTATTCCAGCCCAGGGACAAGTCCTCTGGAATACGGCACTGTTGGCATAGAACAAATCAGCTCTTTATTGCTATGGATAAGGTTACAAGGGTACATGGATTGCATCGGCACGGCAGAACTATGCCTGTCTAGAATAGCTCTATGCTAACAGCGGATCAATCCGAGGAAGTGTAACAACGGTGATGGACTCCACTCCGCAGGGACTCTGGCTGGAACGCATATCCTAGATCGCAAACTCGGGGTCTTCGACAATCAAGCAATCATGGCATGACCTGCAAACTGGCATGATACGCCAGGTGAGTACTTTGAATGTACTCGCAAGCTCACAGCAACCAAAGCAATCAAGACAAGCAATAGCATGTCATTAACAGGTTAAGCAGGTGTATACATGATGATGCTAGAACAATATGGCATAGCATGGCATATGAGCATGATGACACTACATGCAACAGGTTAAATCTTTCATGATGCAACTTACTCTGCTCGGGGTTACCTCGTAACCACCGTATGAAAGAACTTACCATCGAGTGTGCCACACGATAACCTCGGGACCAACCAAACTTGGTATTTCAATACCGTGGTGATACATGATCACCAGGAGCTTGATCGTTACCCGAGATCACCACATAACACTATCCACCAAATCTGGTATCCATGATACCACGGTGATCCTCTCGTGATCACGGTTAACCAACATCGGTATCCTCGATACCGTGGTGATCCTCTCACGATCACATAAAGATCAACCAACTTCTTTCTCATCGGGGTTGTTATTAGCAAGATTATTATTCTGTTGACCCATAGTGTGTCCTATTACGAACTGTGTCCATATCCGAGGACGCGGCTATCGATAGATTATACACTCTGCAGAGGTTAGTACACTGTACCCACACCACGGAACTCATGGCCTCGTGCTCCCATTCGGGTGGACCAACGACGTTCCGACAAAACCCAATCTATTGCATGGCACTCTCCCGGCCACTCCGACAAACTCCCCTTTGGGCTATGTCATGGGTGACCCTGTGTCCTTCCGACACCTGCCATCGTCATGGCCAAACAAAACTGTCCCAAACGGGGACCTAAGCTCAATACCAAACCTGGGTTCACAAGGCTTCTGCCGCCTACCTGATCAGGGTAGCGCTGCCGCATAACCTTCCCTGGTTGGAGGCACCGGCGAGAGGCATGACAATAGACCGAATTAGGGCTGCCCCATCCCAGCAAGTGTGGTTGCACTGGTGAGCTCGATTCGGCACCCACTATGACTCAGCCAACAGGTGTTCAAGTTTGATTAACATCCGGTTAAATTTGAATGATGATATGCTGAGTGATGTTACATGATGAAACCATAATGCACATGAGCATGGTACAACCCTAGCAGGGATGGAAAGCATACTATCTGGGTCATAGTATCAACAGCATGCAAGCATTTATCCAGCTAAATGCGGATGATCATGATGAGCATGAATAACCTCAGTATGTCCATAACAATCATTTAATGAACATACAAACATGTTATCATCCTAGCATGACTACTGCAAGGATTAAGCATGAGCATAACTCTACCAATAAGTATTTGATAGCTAGCATGTCACATGAGCATATAAATATTAACATGCACATATTAAATAATTATTCAAGTAGAGACCATAGCTACTGCAAATCTATCATGCAAGTGGCTGTCGTGGCTTGCCTGGGGATGAGGGATCCACCGGAAAGAAGTGCGGGAAGTCCGCGGAAGCGATTGCCGGAAACAGTTCTCTCTCGGAGGGGCTGTTTACGGACAAGGGCAAAATGGTCATTTCCACTGTGTCAAGACAGTATGAAAATGATACCAACAGAACGGGCTCGACGAGACGAAGACGTGGGCTTTGGATTCACCTCGATCGGGGTTGGGAGCGAAGAGATATTGATGTTGGAAGGGTAGGGACCTTTCTGTGAAAAGGTGATTACTTTCGGGTCCCTGGACAGTTTTTCTGGAAAATGAATAAACCGCGCTGTGTGGCTTAGGCCGCGCTGGGCCGAATCACACCGCCGCTGCTGCTGAAGTAGCTGGGCCGGCTCGGGCCACAAATGGCCGGGGCCCGGGGCGCCAGCCAGGCCACAAGGCAGCCGCTGCTGCTGGGCCGGCCTGCCCCCGCCACTTATCCAGCGTGGCGTTGGCCTGCCTCGGCCTCTCTCTCTTTCTCCCGCCCACCTTCTTCTTCCTTCGAACAGAAGCAGAGGAGCGTCGACCGGCGCTGGTTCTGGCGGCCGTGGGGCTCGAGAGGGCTGGGCGAGGGGCGGGATGGGCGTAGCGCTCGCCGGCGTGCCCGCACGTACCCGTGGCAAGGGCGGTGGTGCACTGTGGAGGCCAAACGATGCTTGGTGGCGGACGGCAGCTGCGGTGGTTTTGGAGCTCGGAGCTACGGTGTGCCGGAGGAGGAGATGAGGGGTGGTGAAGCTCCACCATGGCCAGGGGGTCGTCTGGAGTGAGAATGGCGAGGGGAGGGGCTTGGCCCGACTCGAATTTGAGCACGAGGTGGCGGCGGCCATGGCTTCTGTGAGCGACGAGGAGAGGTCCTCGGGCTAACAAGAGAGGCCAGGGAGGGGTAGTGGAGAGGGGTGAGGCTGGTGATGAGCTCGGGAGGGATCAGGATGGCTATTTATAGCCGGACGGGGCAGAGGGGGTGAGGTCATCGCCGTGGCGATCTTAGCCGAATCCTAGAGCATGGAGGTGATGGCTCTGGATGGCGCGCGGCGTCGCGGAGCGGCCGACCTGACGATCAATAAACGCGGCGCGAGAGCTGGGGGAAGAAGGAGCCAACGGAGGGGACGTGACGGCTCGGTCACGGGAGGAACAGGACGACGACGGCGATCACCGTGGTGTGCAGAGGACGAATCCGGAGGGGAAGAGGGTTCCAGAGGGAGTACGGTGACTGGGCGAAGCCTCTGGACATGGCTAGGTGGCGAGGAGGTGGAGGAACGGACGAACCCAAGGGGGTTCCATCGCCAGAGCGCGCTAGTTGCAGCCAGAGCGCGCGCAGACGCAAAAATCCACGCTGTCACCGCCTGGCATGGCAAGGAGGGGACGCGAGAGGCTGCCAATTAATGTCCAGTGTGAAGTCCTTCCATCAGAGAGGCTGTTTGAATAGATAGCTCATCAAAAGAAGCCAAGGTGGGATGTGAGGGTTCACTGAAACTTTGCTGTATTAGACTTGGCTGTGCACTGGTGATCAACAGAGAATTGATTGGAGTCAATGGTGTTGTCTAGGCTGGTTAACTAAGGGAAGACTACAATCCTGGGGAGTTTTAGGAGAAATGGATCAAGGCTTAATATAGTTGCTTTGCAACTGACCAAAATGGCCCAGAAAAGAGATCAGGATGATGCACTCACATGGAGTATCAACTTGAACTCAGATTTGTCAAGGCTTGATGATTTGGACATATAATGATGCTGTAAAAAATTTAATACCAAATGGACAAGCCATAATGGTACTTGCTTCACAAACATCATCTCTGTCCAGAAACTTGCAAAAATTGCACAAGGCAATTGGTTTACAGAATTGAGCCAAAACTTGGTGGAGGGAGGTGATATGGATGTAAGAATGTCCTGGTAAATTTTCAGCTTAAATGGAGCAATATAGAATATAGTTGCTTCACAACTGAAAAATATTACCAGAAGCTAAGATTTGATGTTCTGCTCACATAGATGATTGGATAGGGCTGAAACTTGGTGGGGGTTCATGATTTGAGCATATGAAGGTGCTTGCAAAATTTCAACTCATTTGGATACTCCTAGATAGTACTTCCTTTATTAAGCTCCCAGTTAACCGGAAACTTAGGAAATTAGCCAAGGGATATTTACTAGCCAAATGAAGTTGAATTTTGGCAAGAGGTAATGATATGGATAGGAAATAATGCCCAAAAATTTGAGAGCAAGCATGCCAA
Source organism: Thinopyrum elongatum (assembly GCA_011799875.1). Taxonomy (NCBI): domain Eukaryota; kingdom Viridiplantae; phylum Streptophyta; class Magnoliopsida; order Poales; family Poaceae; genus Thinopyrum; species Thinopyrum elongatum. Next base: position 33,436,653 of record CM022297.1, on the reverse strand, counting down.
TATAAAGGGTACTTGCTTCTCAACTTGATGGCTAGGGCAGAATCAGAAATGGAATATTGGTGGAATATTTTTGAACATAGCAAGGAAGGATTTTGACATATTTGAGAAAGATATGACCCAAACAATTTATGAGAATTATTTGGGAATTTTCAGAGTGATGGAACTATGGGTTGCTTCACAACCCAGGACAGACAGGGTTATTCCTTTAATAGAAAAGGAATATTCCCAAGGAAAAGAATATTGGGTTTGGTCCAAGATGGATATGACATGGTCTTGGGATGATTTTGAGGTTGGCAAGCCACTTGGGAGAGGAATCAAGGGTGACCTATCCAGGTTTCAAGACCACTAAGCCACAGAAAAACAAATCCAGACCAAAATTAGAAAAAAAAAGAAATGGGCAAAATCCAGGGTGTTACAAACCTACCCCCCTTAAAGAAATCTCGTCCTCGAGATTTGGTTGCTCAGGGGTTACTCACAAATATTCCCACTTGAGGAAACCGTTTCCAACTCGGGTTTCCTTTTTACCTTTGTATTATGCTCCCGCTGGTTACTCGGACTGACTGCCTGGCTTTGATGTGGTTCGTTCATTGGATCCTCTTTCTGACAGGTCTTTCCTCATATAATATTCTGACTTTAATCCTTTTATGCCTGTTGACCTGCCCAGATGCGATGAATTATCCTGGCTACAATACCCGTCCTTCTCGCAAGTCTGAGAGTTGTTCCTTATGGACGGGTTGTGATGAAGTCCAATACGGACGATCGTCCATTGAGTTGTGAACAAATCCTCTTGGTGGACACGAAATCTTTACTCATTGCGTCGGGTGGCTTTAAATGGCTGTGTGTCCTCCTGGTTCAAAACAGTACCATGAATCATACCGTTTTCCTGGCGGAAGCTGATTTCTCGCAATGATTGCTGGAACCTTTTTGGATGTCTCCACTGTCTTGAAGATCACATTTGTACCAAAGATTTAGTTGTCACCTGTCGTGACCAGCATAAAGGTGTACGGTCCTATTATAATATTATCCATAGACTTGTCTGACAGTGGTCCTGGCAGCAGAATCTTATTCACAACAAGTTATTCTTTAACTGATTCCCATATGTGAGGACATGTGCTTCGAGGCTGTTGCTCGTCCTTCTGAGTGCTCAGTCCGACAGGCTTGAATATCCTCTTTGGATGATTCTGAGAATATCTAGCTGACTGAGCAGGTTGACTCGATATGGGGTCCTTGCAAATGAAGCAGACCCCATGTGTGTGTTCCCATGGTGATCGGTATCGAACCAGACTGTTCTGGGCATCTGTACCATGTTAATCATGTAACCATTCTCATACCCACATGGCCAATCTTGCTCCTTCATTATGGTTTTCTTTGCCTGGATCCTTGGCTGAAAGAGCTTGGCCTTATGTATTCTTGATTCTTCGGGTGACCATGGGTACTGTCAGATACAGTATTCCGGCAGGCATATTACTTTACTAGTTGTAGCTGTAGGGTAACGACCATCTGAACCCTTGGATGAAACTGGCAAATAAACCAGTAGCCACCAGAACGGTCTTTACAACTCAGATCTGGGACATTACTGGAGTAACTCAACCCCGACTCAAGACGGCTGAAAAGCAGCTCAGAGCATGAGATGGTGTTGATAAGAAGAAAGTAGCAATTCCCTAAGACGGCCGCAAAACAGCTCAGAGCATAGGGTCACTGCTACAGAAAGAAATTCAACAGCTTCCCGAGATGGCCGAAAAGCAGCTCAGAACACGGGACAGTTGTTGAAAAGAGAAATAAAAGTCGGTATCCACCCCGGACGGCCGTAAACAACTCAGAGCACAGGCGTGGTGCCGTTACTAAAGAAAGGCAGGCAAGGGTTCAGTAGAGTCCCATACAGCTCACCACTGCACAAACAAGCACATGCATGTTAATTTGAACCGGGCTGGCATCATAGTATGAGTAACTCATGTGACCTTGGCAGCATGTTCATCATTTATGTAAAAACATGTGTAGCTGGCACTTGATTTCTGAGGCAGGCTTGTGTCCTGGCTGAGTCTTGCATTCCGACCAACGGTTGCGGACCTGACTCTTGGAATGCATTGTCATATGCTGCCAACTGTCTGGGGAATATCTTGTACTGCCACGGATACGATGCCTTGCTGACTGAAATGGCATAGCTTGTGCTGAGTATCCCGTATTAGAAGATATCCTTGTGTCGTAAGCTTCTCTAATAGCTTGTTGAGAGGGACTGGGTCGGTTATGCCTGCAGCTTTCTTTTTGTCATATGCGGACTGAGTGCATATACATATCCCTTAATCTTTCTGCTGCCGGTTACTTGTTGTAAGCGACAGGGTATTTGGTTATCCTTCTTGCTGAACTCTAAGTTCATAACACATTCTGGCTTGCTTCTAGGACATAGCAGGGTTTAAATTGTACTCATAGCAGACTCAAACTGTGTATGGTAACCATACCTTTGACATGAAATGTACTATGGATCGGGCACATAATCTGTAGTCTTGTTGATTCGATGATTCCTGCTGTGAAGGTTTGCACTGATGTATACTTGATGCTGATAATTTATCCAAAATACCATTGGTAGTCAAGCCAGGTATTTCCCGATATCAGGCAGTCAGCGAAAAATTCCATATTGTTGAGCTGAGCCTCCAAATAACTGTCTCTTCACTGGTTCTTTGAGTCCGGTGTCGTGGAGCAACTTCCATAAGGGGAAATAAGGTAACACCAAGGGTCCAAAGAAAGAAGCAAAAGAAACGACTAGGACAAAAGCACACAAGCATCAAGATCACACACAAGCAATATCATATATTATAGCTATCCACAGCAATAATATGCATGCCTACTTAAGCACACACATCTCGCAAGAACTCCGGTATTACGTTCTAACATGCTGTGGCGATGTGCACGAAAGTGAATCCTCGTGTGGAAGGAGTTGGTGTAGATAAAGCTACACCAAACACGGGCTTAACACTGGTTGCGGCTGGAAGGATGCAGAGGCGAGGACGGACTTGGTGATCGTGGGTCGGAACACGGAGGGCACGACCACATCATCATCAAGCGCACGGAAGAAACCGTACTTGTCCAGGGAATGGATGGCTGGGTAGAATAGCGATGAAAAGAAAGGCTTGCGGGCATTGCCCTTTTCTGATAACTAAGATCAGTAAGGGTTGCCAACATGGCTAGTGGAATGGCACAATTCGGGATAGAAATAAGTCTATCACCGAACAATAGGGGTGGCTGAAGAGAATAAATTGGTGTGGTACCTGTGCATCAATCTTACCAGGGATCGACATGACCAAGCACCTTGGCATCACTCCGCTGGGACGAAGATGACACCAAGCACCAAGGAAAATATGCAACTGGAGGGTACAGGTAGTGGATTGCCACCTATACTCACCAGAGCAACCGTTAGTGATAACTAGTCTATATGCATGCTATGCGGCAAACAAATGCAACAAACAAGTGCAGCAAACCAATTAAACTCTATTCTACCGCTTTCTAACGTTCGCGTCTAGACCGCACGTCCTACAGCCAGACCTGCTCTGATACCAACGTTTGTGGCACCCCAGCTCAGAGGAAACCGGAACGCCCCATATTCTAGCCCAGGGACAAGTCCTCTGGAATACGGCACTATTGGCATAGAACAAATCAGCTCTTTATTGCTATGGATAAGGTTACAAGGGTACATGGATTGCATCGGCACGGCAGAACTATGCCTGTCTAGAATAGCTCTATGCTAACAGCGGATCAATCCGAGGAAGCGTAACAACGGTGATGGACTCCACTCCGCAGGGACTCTGGCTGGAACGCGTATCCTAGATCGCAAACTCGGGGTCTTCTACAATCAAGCAATCATGGCATGACCTGCAAACTGGCATGACATGCCAGGTGAGTACTTTGAATGTACTCGCAAGCTCACAGCAACCAAAGCAATCAAGAGAAGCAACAGCATGGCATTAATAGGTTAAGCAGGTGTATACATGATGATGCTAGAACAATATGGCATAGCATGGCATATGAGCATGATGACACTACATGCAACAGGTTAAATCTTTCATGATGTAACTTACTCTGCTCGGGGTTACCTCGTAACCACCGTATGAAAGAACTTACCATCGAGTGTGCCACACGATAACCTCGGGACCAACCAAACTTGGTATTTCAATACCGTGGTGATACATGATCACCAGGAGCTTGATCGTTACCCGAGATCACCACATAACACTATCCACCAAATCTGGTATCCATGATACCACTGTGATCCTCTCGTGATCACGGTTAACCAACATCGGTATCCTCGATACCGTGGTGATCCTCTCGCGATCACATAAAGATCAACCAACTTCTTTCTCATCGGGGTTGTTATTAGCAAGATTATTATTCTGTTGACCCATAGTGTGTCCTATTACGAACTGTGCCCATATCCGAGGACGCGGCTATCGATAGATTATACACTCTGCAGAGGTTAGTACACTGTACCCACACCACGGAACTCATGGCCTCGTGCTCCCATTCGGGTGGACCAACGACGTTCCGACAAAACCCAATCTATTGCATGGCACTCTCCCGGCCACTCCGACAAACTCCCCTTTGGGCTATGTCATGGGTGACCCTGTGTCCTTCCGACACCTGCCATCGTCATGGCCAAACAAAACTGTCCCAAACGGGGACCTGAGCTCAATACCAAACCTGGGTTCACAAGGCTTCTGCCGCCTACCTGATCAGGGTAGCGCTGCCGCATAACCTTCCCTGGTTGGAGGCACCGGCGAGAGGCATGACAATAGACCGAATTAGGGCTGCCCCATCCCAGCAAGTGTGGTTGCACTGGTGAGCTCGATTCGGCACCCACTATGACTCAGCCAACAGGTGTTCAAGTTTGATTAACATCCGGTTAAATTTGAATGATGATATGCTGAGTGATGTTACATGATGAAACCATAATGCACATGAGCATGGTACAACCCTAGCAGGGATGGAAAGCATACTATCTGGGTCATAGTATCAACAGCATGCAAGCATTTATCCAGCTAAATGCGGATGATCATGATGAGCATGAATAACCTCAGTATGTCCATAACAATCATTTAATGAACATACAAACATGTTATCATGACTACTGCAAGGATTAAGCATGAGCATAACTCTACCAATAAGTACTTGATAGCTAGCATGTCACATGAGCATATAAATATTAACATGCACATATTAAATAATTATTCAAGTAGAGACCATAGCTACTGCAAATCTATCATGCAAGTGGCTGTCGTGGCTTGCCTGGGGATGAGGGATCCACCGGAAAGAAGTGCGGGAAGTCCGCGGAAGCGATTGCCGAAAACAGTTCTCTCTCGGAGGGGCTGTTTATGGACAAGGGCAAAATGGTCATTTCCACTGTGTCAAGATAGTATGAAAATGATACCAATAGAACGGGCTCGACGAGACGAAGACGTGGGCTTTGGATTCACCTCGATCGGGGTTGGGAGCGAAGAGATATTGATGTTGGAAGGGTAGGGACCTTTCTGTGAAAATGTGATTACTTTCAGGTCCCTGGACAGTTTTTCTGGAAAATGAATAAACCGCGCTGTGTGGCTTAGGCCGCGCTGGGCCGAATCACACCGCCGCTGCTGCTGAAGTAGCTGGGCCGGCTCGGGCCACAAGTGGCCGGGGCCCGGGGCGCCAGCCAGGCCACGAGGCAGCCGCTGCTGCTGGGCCGGCCTGCCCCCGCCACTTATCCAGCGTGGCGCTGGCCTGCCTCGGCCTCTCTCTCTTTCTCCCGCCCACCTTCTTCTTCCTCCGAACAGAAGCAGAGGAGCGCCGACCGGCGCTGGTTCCGGCGGCAGTGGGGCTCGAGAGGGCTGGGCGTGGGGCGGGATGGGCGTAGCGCTCGCCGGCGCGCCCGCACGTACCCGTGGCAAGGGCGGTGGTGCACTGTGGCGGCCAAACGAGGCTTGGTGGCGGACGGCAGCTGCGATGGTTTTGGAGCTCGGAGCTACGGTGCGCCGGAGGAGGAGATGAGGGGTGGTGAAGCTCCACCATGGCCAGGGGGTCCTCTGGAGTGAGAATGGCGAGGGGAGGGGCTTGGCCCGGCTCGAATTTGAGCACGAGGTGGCGGCGGCCATGGCTTCTGTGAGCGACGAGGAGAGGTCCTCGGGCTAACAAGAGAGGCCGGGGAGGGGTAGTGGAGAGGGGTGAGGTTGGTGATGAGCTCGGGAGGGATCGGGGTGGCTATTTATAGCCGGACGGGGGAGAGGGGGTGAGCTCGTCGCCGTGGCGATCTTAGCCGGATCCTGGAGCATGGAGGTGATGGCTCAGGCTGGCGCGCGGCGTCACGGAGCGGCCGACCTGACAATCAATAAACGTGGCGAGACAGCTCAGGGAAGAAGGAGCCAACAGAGGGGACGTGACGGCTCGGTCACGGGAGGAACAGGACGACGGCGGCGATCGCCGTGGCGTGCAGAGGACGAATCCAGAGGGGAAGAGGGTTCCAGAGGGAGTACGGCGACTGGGCGAAGCCTCTGGACATGGCTAGGTGGCGAGGAGGTGGAGGAACGGACAAACCCGAGGGGGTTCCATCGCCAGAGCGCGCTAGTTGCAGCCAGAGCGCGCGCAGACGCAAAAATCCACGCGGTCACCGCCTGGCATGGCAAGGAGGGGACGCGAGAGGCTGCCAATTAATGTCCAGTGTGAAGTCCTTCCATCAGAGAGGCTGTTTGAATAGATAGCTCATCAAAAGAAGCCAAGGTGGGATGTGAGGGTTCACTGAAACTTTGCTATATTAGACTTGGCTGTGCACTGGTGATCAACAGAGAATTGATTGGAGTCAATGGTGTTGTCTGGGCTGGTTAACTAAGGGAAGACTACAATCCTGGGGAGTTTTAGGAGAAATGGATCAAGGCTTAATATAGTTGCTTTGCAACTGACCAAAATGGCCCAGAAAAGAGATCAGGATGATGCACTCACATGGAGTATCAACTTGAACTCAAATTTGTCAAGGCTTGATGATTTGGACATATAATGATGCTGTAAAAAATTTAATACCAAATGGACAAGCCATAATGGAACTTGCTTCACAAACATCATCTCTGTCCAGAAACTTGCAAAAATTGCACAAGGCAATTGGATTACAGAATTGAGCCAAAACTTGGTGTAGGGAGTTGACATGGATGTGAGAATGTCCTGGTAAATTTTCAGCTTAAATGGAGCAATATAGAATATAGTTGCTTCACAACTGAAAAATATTACTAGAAGCTAAGATTTGATGTTCTGCTCACATAGATGATTGGATAGGGTTGAAACTTGGTGGGGGGTCATGATTTGAGCATATGAAGGTGCTTGAAAAATTTCAACTCATTTGGATACTCCTAGATAGCACTTCCTTTATTAAGCCCCCAGTTAACCAGAAACTTAGGAAATTAGCCAAGGGATATTTACTAGCCAAATGAAGTTGAATTTTGGCAAGAGGCAATGATATGGATAGGAAATAATCCCCAAAAAGTTTGAGAGCAAGCAGGCCAATATAAAGGGTACTTGCTTCTCAACTTGATGGCTAGGGCAGAATCAGAAATGGAATATTGGTGGAATATTTTTGATCATAGCAAGGAAGGATTTTGACATATTTGAGAAATATATGACCCAAACAATTTATGAGAATTATTTGGGAATTTTCAGAGTGATGGAACTATGGGTTGCTTCACAACCCAGGACAGACAGGGTTATTCCTTTAATAGAAAAGTAATATTCCCAAGGAAAAGAATATTGGGTTTGGTCCAAGATGGATATGACATGGTCTTGGGATGATTTTGAGGTTGGCAAGCGACTTGGGAGAGGAATCAAGGGTGACCTCTCTAGGTTTCAAGACCACTAAGCCACAGAAAAACAAATCCAGACCAAAATTAGAAAAAAAAAAAAGAAATGGGCAAAATCCAGGGTGTTACAAACCTACCCCCCTTAAAGAAATCTCGTCCTCGAGATTTGGTTGCTCAGGGGTTACTCACAAATATTCCCACTTGAGGAAACCGTTTCCAACTCGGGTTTCCTTTTTACCTTTGTATTATGCTCCCGCTGGTTACTCGGACTGACTGCCTGGCTTTGATGTGGTTCGTTCACTGGATCCTCTTTCTGACAGGTCTTTCCTCATATAATATTCTGACTTTAATCCTTTTATGCCTGTTGACTTTAATCCTTTTATGCCTGTTAACTTGATTTGCTAGGGATTGAAGGAGGAGACCTAGATCTACACTCTCACTAAAGGAAACTTGATTCCCCCATACTTTCTTGTGTGGATTTTGTTACTCTTGGGTGCTTGGGCACCCTAGACGGAAGAGGTCACCTCGGAGCCACATTCCATTGTGGTGAAGCTCCGTGGTTTCGTTGGGAGCCTCCAATTAAGTTGTGGAGAGAGCCCCAACCTTGTTTGTAAAGGTCCGGTTGCCGCCTTCAAAGGAACCAATAGTGGAATCACGGCATCTCGCATTGTGTGAGGGCATGAGGGGAATACGGTGGCCCTAGTGGCTTCTTGGGGAGCATGTGCCTCCACACCGCCCTAACGGAGACGTACTTTCTCGAAAGGGAAAGGAACTCCGGTAACACATCCTCATCCACCGGCTCCACTTTTGGTTACTTCTTACCTTTACTTCTTGCAAGCTATGTTGTGTTGTATTCCTTGCTTGCTTGTGTGCTTGACCTTGTTGCATCATATAGGTTGCTCACCTAGTTGCACATCTAGACAACCTTTTTTGATGCTAAGATTAAATTGGTCAAGAAAAGATAAAAATTGGTAGCTGCCTATTCACCCCCCCTCCAGTCAACCATATCGATCCTTTCACAAGGCAAAGTAAAAGTGCGGAAAGGATTAACCACAAGTGAGACGATGACACGGGATTTATCCCGAAGTTCACTCTTCCTTGGGGAAGAGCTACTCTCCGTTTGGAGCAGTGCCGGAGCCAAAGCTTGCGGAACGCCACCGAAGGCTCACCGTATTCTCCTTCGAGTCACCCCTAACGGATGAGCCTCGAAACACTTGGGGTTGGTCTTGAAGGCGACCACCACACCTTTACAAACTTCACCGGAGCACACCACAAGCAAGGAAGCTTCCGGAGGAACCTCTAGCCGCCTAGGAGCCCAAGCTCCAAGAGTAACTAGTCAAAGGGGAACAAATCTTGAGGGGAACGCTATTTGGTTTGGTCAAAGTGTAGATCGGGTCTTGCTCTCCCAATCCCCAAAGTTTTAACAAGTTTGGGTGGAGGGATTTAGAGTATTAAGCAAAATGAGGTGTAGCAATGGTGGAGCTCAACAAGACATTAGGGTTAAAAGTTGGAGGAGGAAGAAAGCCCTTTATATAGTGTTCATGGGTGGGTGGCAGTTTCTGCCCGTTGGACCCCGTGCGCATGGGCTAAGTCAGCCCCGTGCGCACGGGGTACTCAGAGACTTACGTGCCACCCCGTGCGCACGGGGGTCAAAAGACCCCGTGCGCACGGGGTACTCAGAGAGTTTCACAGTACCCCGTGCGCACGGGGGTTAAAAGACCCCGTGCGCACGGGGTACCCAGGAACTTCCTGACTACCCCGTGCGCACGGGGGTCCAAAGACCCCGTGTGCACGGGGTACCCAGAAAGTGTCTGTTTTGAAACAGAACTGAGTACCCACGGCACAAACACACAAAGGAGGCTTAGATGGTGGGTAGGATAGCTGGTGTATATGTTTTGGAGGCGTTCCCACACAACACTATTCCACAAAGACCCCTCTTAATAGTGCGGTTTTTCCTACGACTCAAATCGAACCAAAACGAAAACCTTCGAGTCGACGATAAAACCACGCCTTTGATCTTTTTGAAATGGGGGTCACATATCTCCATCAAGCACTTCTTGGAACCAATATCCTAAGATAAACTTTAGCAATCGATATTAGTTCCACTAACCACATTGTCATCACATCAAAATATAATTTAAGTGCCACTTGCACTTTCAATCTCCCCCTTTTTGATGCATTGATGACAACGTGGTTAGAGCATGGCATACATGATATAAAAACATCAAAGATAGCCCAGAGACAATCGTTGATCATAGGAGCTCCCCCTATGTGTGTGCATGGAAAATGATGAATGCTTGAGTATGCATCATACACACAAATACGAGGCTCCCCCTAGATCAACATTGTCAAAACATGTGATCAAACAAATAAGTCCTACACGGTGCCTAGATCACATGCAAGAGAGGTGAGCATATGGGGTGAGACGAACATAAGTAAATAACAAGATCATATGACATAGATAGAAAAGCATAAGCACATATGATCCCATAGCACATAGTCTCACACATAGATAAGGTAGCTCACGACCACATCACGAAACACAAATAAAAAGTATCGCAAGCCAAATAAACACCACCAAATAAGCTCGAGGCTTGAGATCTCAATGCGACAAACTCCTAGCGAATAAACCACACTTCTCCCCCTTTGTCATCAAGACAACAAAAAGGGAAAAGGAGAGCCAAATAAACACACTAGACAAGAGGAGGCGCGCTCGAAGCATCATCAGCATCATCATCAAAGCACCAGTTGGCCAGAGGGAAAGAGCGAGGGGTAGCCACACTATCACGGTCCTCTGACCCAGCCTGACCATCCTCACCAGCAGCAGCCCTCTCTGCCTTCTTCTGACGCCTCACGAGCTTGTCCTTGTTGATGTCCCTGAGCTGGCGGCGCTGCATAGACTGACACATCATGAACATATTCTTCATTGTCTTGAACAGGGACTTCTTCTCCTCCCTAGAAAAACTAGCCTTAACAATAGCAGGAGCCTTGCCCTTTCCACGCAGGATCCGGGCAGTGGAGGAGCAACCAGGAGTGTAGGTGGCCCGATCCTCGGGCCTCGGGTTGCGCCCCTTCTTGGGAGGCACATAAGGAGCAGGAGCAGCAGGAGACCAATTGCAGTTATGCTTGGGGATGGCAGTCTTGTACTGAGAGATATACCTGGCCGGACACACTGACTCAATCAAGGCTTGAACGAACGGAGCATAGATCAAAGACTTGTTCTCGTGCACACAATTGTAGAGCTCATAGAACATGAAGTCCAGAACATCCAACTTCTTCTTCTGCTGACAGTAAACAAACACATCCAACATCGAGCTCCTCACATTGTGTGAGTCACCGGCCTTGGGTGTGAGAGTGTACCAGAGAATGTGACGCAAGGTGTCATATAAAGGCACAAGATCCTTGATGGAGCCAGTAGTAAAAGCCCTGTACTGCCTGTAAGCAAATGCAATATCATCCTTGTTCCTCATACCCGTGTCCCGGACACGGCCAAACTCTTCATTCTCTTCCTCAAAGAACGGATAGGGCAAGATCTCAGCGAACTTAGCCATAGAAGCTGAGCACTGACGAGTTCCAAACATCCACATGAGAGTGCGAGCAGTATCATTGGTGAAGTACACGGTAGCAAAGAACTGCATGACAAGATCCTCATTGTATCCATGGTTGAAAGTCACAAAAGGAATGAGACCCAACCTGTTGAGAGCAGCATACACACCGGGGTAGATGTGGTCATTGTCACGAAGACCTTCTACATTTACTTGCTTGAAAGGAGCAAGCTTCTTCCCTTTGGTCATAAGCAACTCATAGTAAATCCGGTGCTGGAACTCATTCTTGAACCTAGGATCAACTCCCTGGCCCGTGGCAGCATGATAAGGAGCATTCTGTCTCTCCTCCCAAATCTCAAGCTTGGACCACTTAGTGAGGGGGAGGTTTCTGAGACCACGCCCACTAGGGATAGCAGTCTCAGGCTCAGACAAATCTTCATCTTCTTCATCATCATCATCCACTAAATCATCCTCTGGGTCTTCATGCTGCACATAGTGAGCATCTTCAACGGAGTCATATTCACTCTCTGTCTCATCTGAGTTCTCAACCACTGGAGTCTTGGTAGCAGCACGGCGAGCATGAGAAACAGACCCAGATGCTTGCCCAATTCCCTCTGACGGGTGACGGCGAGCCACGGTGAAATCATGACTTGCCTTGGAGCGCTTGCGACGAATGGCCTCCCGCTTATCAGCGGAGTCTGAAACACACACAAGAACACAGAAACAAAACACACAAAAACAGAATGAGTGCAAGTGCTAGAAGATGTGGCATGGAATAGGCAATGGCAGAAAACAAGGTTGGAGTTTCTGTTTACCCCATGCGCATGGGGGTAAATGCCCGTGGACACGGGGGCCCGTGCGCACGGTACATGTCCGTGGGCACGGGGTGGCCGTGCGCACGGGGCAGAGCCCGTGCACACGGGGGTCATCAGGCGGCAGCCACTGCCAGATCAAGATCCGGTAGTGGGTGCGGCCAGGGTTCCCTCAGATGGATCCATCCTACATTCTACCAAGACTATGAAGAAAAGCACGACCTAGACTAGATAGAGGAGGGACCCTAACCCTAATCCAACCAAACATGGAGACAAAGGATGAAAATGGAGGAGGAGGGGACAAACCAGAAGACGAGCCCATTCTCGAAGGAGGCCACGGAGGAGTTCCACGGCACAAGGGTGCCTGATAACGGGAGACTTGATGCGTTGTGGTTCCTCGAAGCGAAGAGGATGATGCAGCAAGCGGAGAAGTATTTCCCTCAGTTAAGAACCAAGGTATCGAACCAGAAGGAGGTCCTCGCAACACCATGTGTTCAGCCCCTGCACACAAGAAAACAAATCTCCACACCCAACGCGATCAAGGGGTTGTCAAGCCCTTGCCGGTAAGGTGAAAGATGAAACGTAGATGGGTTTTTGATGCAAAGTGAAATATGGTTCAGATCTGAAACGTTTGGAACAAAAGCAAAAGCAAACAAGATCGAAAGCAATATGATGGAATCAAGACCCTGGGGGCCGTAGGATTCACTAGTGGCTTCTCTCAAAGAAAATAGCAAACGGTGGAAAACTTTTACTGTTGGGCAATTGATAGAACTTCAAATAATCATGACGATATCCAGGCAATGATCTATATATAGGCATCACGTCCAAGATTAGTAGACCGACTCCTGCCTGCATCTACTACTATTACTCCACACATCAACCGCTATCCAGCATGCATCTAGTGTATTAAGTTCATGGAAAAACGGAGTAATGCAATAAGAACAATGACATGATGTAGATCAGATCTATTCATGTAGGAATAGACACGACCTTTTTCTCCTTAGTAGCAACAATCTACGCGTGTCTTGCTGCCCTTTCTGTCACTGGGAAAGAACACCGTGAGATTGAACCCACTATCGAGCACCTCTTCCCATGGCAAGAAAATCAATCTAGTTGGCCTAACTAAACCAAAGTTTCGAAGAAGAAATACAAGACTATATGAAATCATGCAAATAAGAGATCAAAGAACTCAAATTACTTTCATGGATATAAAAAGATAGATCTGATCATAAACTCAAAGTTCATCGGATCCCAACAAACACACCGCCAAAAAGGAGTTACATCATATGGATCTCCAAGAGACCATTGTATTGAAGATCAAAAAGAGAGAGAAAGCCATCTAGCTACTGCCTACGGACCCGAAGGTCTACAATGGACTACTCACGCATCATCGGAGAGGCACCAATGGACATGGTGAAACCCCCCGAGATGGTGTCTAGATTGGATCTGGTGGTTCTGGAACTTGCGGTGGCTGGAATTGTTTTTCGTTGACTCTCCCGAGGGTTTCTGGATTTCTGGGAATTTATAGAGCAAAGAGGCGGTGGAACGGAGGCTGGAGTGGGCCAACACCCCCCAGGCCGCGCCTGGCCCTGGTGGCGTGGCCTGGTGGGTGTTCCCCACCTCGGTCTACGTCTCCGGTACTTATTCTGACCCACGGTTGTCTTCTGGCCCAAAAAAATCCACAAAAAGTTTCGCTGCGTTTGGACTCCGTTTGATATGGATTTTTTGTAAATCAAAAACAAGGCAGAAAACAACAACTGGCACTTGGCACTATGTCAATAGGCTAGTACCAAAAAATGATATAAAGTTGATAGGAAATCATTCTAAAACATCCAAGATTGATCATAAATCAGCATGGAACAATAAAAAATTATAGATACGTTGGAGACGTATCAGCATCCCCAAGCTTAACTCCTACTCGTCCTCGAGTAGGGAAGTGATAAAAACAGAATTTTTGATGTGGAATGCTGCCTATCATGCTCTTCACAATCTTTTTCTCTAATAGCATGGACACATGGACTTTTATATGGTTCAAAGTAATGATCTAGTTTTGACATGAAAACATAAATACTCAAGCATATCAACAAGCAACCATGTCTTTCAAAATATCAATGCTAAAGAAAGCTATCCCTAGCCCATCATGCTCAATCATTGATCCATTCATATAACATATTCGTGTATTAGCTAACCCAAAGCACAAGCATGACCATAGTGCCCCCTAGTTGGTGCCTTTATAAGAGAGGATGGAGACTCAAGAAAAATAGAAATTTGATAAAAGTAAATAGATAGGCCCTTCGCAGAGGGAAGCATTGATTTGCTTTATGTGCCAGAGCTCTTTATTTGAAAAAAAAATTGAGAGATAAAAATTATTTTGGGAGGTATGCTTTTCTACCAACAAGAACGGTTAAGAGTGTTTCATCATCTTCCATGCTAAGTACACCATAGGTGGTTCCCAACAGAAAATAAAATTATACTCCCCTTCATTAAGGTATTGTTCCTTTCCGAGAGAGTTTTTGTTATTCCTTTTCCACCTTTCAAACACAAGCCATGGCTAACCGAATCCACGGGTGCCTTCCATACCAACACTTTCCAAGGAATTTTTTTTTGTATTTTTGCAATTCGGGACGGGCACCCCTATTACCAACCATTCTCTCGTGCAATGACAAGTGAGAACACTCATCATGAGAATGACACACTTAGCATGGGAAGATAACAAGCACCCCCTTCCGCCTCATGAGCGGTACGGGCACACAAAAAGAGAAGTTTATTTGAAAATTTCGAGATGGCACACGCAAATTTACTCGGAACGGTTTAGAAATACCGCATATAGGTAGGTATGGTGGACACTCATGGCAAAAACTGGTTTAAGGATTTTGGATGCACAAGTAGTATTTCTACTTAGTACAAGTGGAGGCTAGCATGGGATTGAGAAGGCGACCAACCAAAAAGCGAAAAGATCATACCCACGCCTTAAGCAAAACTAACAATGAAAATATGCATACAAGGAGGATGTAATTTCATAGCATGACTATTGACTTTAATGTGCTTGCATAGGGAATCACAAACCTTAACACGAATATTCTTACTAAAGCATAATTACCCACTAACAGGGCATCATATATTATCGTTCTCATATCTCAAAACCATTATTGTGAACCAATTTTATTTTGTCCCATGGTCTTCATGAAAGTTTTTATCTATATCCTTCTTGGATATCTATCACTTTTGGACTATTGAACATGTTACTTTTGTAAGCTCCAACAAATCTCAGTGAAGAACATGAGCATAAATTTCTATCTCTCAAAAAAGTATAAGTGAAGCAAGAGAGATTTTCTACAAAATTTCAGAGACTCTCAAATAAATCTAAGTAAAGCATGAGAGCTTTTCTTCAAAAATAACTAAGCACACCGTGCTCAAAAAGATATAAGTGAAGCACTAGAGCAAATTCCTAGCTCAAAAAGATTTAAGCGAAGCATATGAGCCATTCTAATTAACTAAAACCACTTTGGCTCTCTCAAGACAAGTGTGTACAACAAGGATTCATGACTTTGATCTAACAGCAAGGAAAGCAAAAATTCAAACCAAACAAGACGCTCCAAGCAAGACACATATCATGTGACGAATAAAAATATAGTTTCAAGTAGTATACCGATGGTTGTTGGAATAAAGAGGGGATGCCACTCGGGGGCATCCCCAAGCTTAGACGCTTGAGTCTTCTTAAAATTTCACCTTGGGGTGCCATGGGCATCCCCAAGCTTAGGCTCTTGCCACTCCGTATTCCGTCATCCATAAAGATCTCACCCAAAACTTGAAAACTTCAATCACACAAAACTTAACAAAACCCGTGAGATCCGTTAGTATAAGAAAGCAAATCACCACTTTTAGGTACTGTTGCAAACCCATTCATATTTTATCTTGCATAATATCTACTGTATTCCAACTTTGCTATGGCTTATACCCCCCGGAAAAGACCATAGAATCATCAAAACAAGCAAACAATGCAAAGAAAACAGAATCTGTTTCAGACAGAACAGTCTGTAGTAATCTGGAAGTTTCAGATACTTATGTAACTAAAAAAAAATCTGAAAAATTAGGAAAATTTTGAAAACTCATATAGCAATACTGTGTAAAATTTTTAGAATTTTCTCACGCTCCAGCAAATAAAATTAATTCCTGGACTGGACACGAAAGTTTCTGTTTTGAAAACAGCATCAATTATACTTTCTTCTAGATCATCCCAAAGGTATTGCTTGGCACAAACACTAATTAAAACACCAAAAACACAATATATCCAGAGAGATATTTGTGCAAACACTCAAGAACAAAAAGCAAAAAGCAAAAATAACTTTATTCATTGGGTTGCCTCCCAACAAGCGCTATCGTTTTACGCCCTTAGCTAGGCATAAAATTTCAATGATGCTCACACAAAAGACAAGGATTGAAACACAAAGAGAGCATCATGAAACATGTGACAAACACATCTAAGTCTAACATACTTCCTATGCATAGGCATTTTATAAGCAAATAAATTATCATGGCAAGTAAAACATGGCATATGCAAGGGAGAAGAACAAAGCAATAACAATCTCAACATGACGAGAGGTAAAATTGTAACATGAAAATTTTTACAACCATAATTTCCTCTCTCATAATAATTGCATATAGGATCATACTCAAATTCAACAATATAGCTATCATATAAAATTTCCTCATCATGATCCACATGCATAAAAAGTTGACGCTCTTCATAAGCATCATTAATATTGGCATCGTGGCCATAGGAATAGCAAGCATCACGTTCATCAAGAGGGGATATTTCAATCAAATCAACGGAATCATTATCCATAGATTCATGCATATCATCTTTTTCTTCCAAAGTAGCAAACACACTCTTGATGTACTCACTAACATAGGCATTAGGAGCATAGTTTTCAAAGCAATATTTGAGTGTGGCAAAAATTTCAGATCCAAAATTTTCAAGCAAAACTTCATAAGTGCAATCTAGTGCACTCAATTCACTAGCAATTGGATCCTCATAAGTGGGTTTCTTGAAAAGACCGACGAGTGGATGAGGATCCATATCCAAGACATGAAGGCAAACAAGCAAACAAGAGTGCACGCAAAAACAGATCTAGCGAGAAAAACGGCGAGCAAAAAGAAGGGCGAATAAAACCGGCAAATTGGTGAAGGGGGACAGAGGAAAACGAGAGGCAAATGGTGAAGTGGGGGAGAGGAAAACCGGAGGCAAATGGTGAATAATGTAAGTGCGAAGAGATGAGATTTGTGATTAGGAACCTGGTGGATGTTGAAGAAGCCTCCCCGGCAATGGCGCCAGAAATAGCTTCTGATAACGGGAGACTTGATGCGTTGTGGTTCCTTGAAGCGGAGAGGATGATGTAGCAAGCGGAGAAGTATTTCCCTCGGTTAAGAACCAAGGTATCGAACCAGAAGGAGGTCCTCACAACACCACGTGTTCAGCCCCAGCACACAAGAAAACAAATCTCCACACCCAACGCGATCAAGGGGTTGTCAAGCCCTTGCCGGTAAGGTGAAAGATGAAACGTAGATGGGTTTTTGATGCAAAGTGAAATATGGTTCAGATCTGAAACGTTTGGAACAAAAGCAAAAGCAAACAAGATCGAAAGCAATGTGATGGAATCAAGACCCCGGGGGCCGTAGGATTCACTAGTGGCTTCTCTCAAAGAAAATAGCAAACGGTGGAAAACTTTTACTGTTAGGAAATTGATAGAACTTCAAATAATCATGACGATATCCAGGCAATGATCTATATATAGGCATCACGTCCAAGATTAGTAGACAAACTCCTGCCTGCATCTACTACTATTACTCCACACATCGACCGCTATCCAGCATGCATCTAGTGTATTAAGTTCATGGAAAAACGGAGTAATGCAATAAGAACGATGACATGATGTAGATCAGATCTATTCATGTAGGAATAGACACGACCTTTTTCTCCTTAGTAGCAACAATCTACGCGTGTCTTGCTGCCCTTTCTGTCACTGGGAAAGAACACCGCGAGATTGAACCCACCATCGAGCACCTCTTCCCATGGCAAGAAAAATCAATCTAGTTGGCCTAACTAAACCAAAGTTTTGAAGAAGAAATACAAGACTATATGAAATCATGCAAATAAGAGATCAAAGAACTCAAATTACTTTCATGGATATAAAAAGATAGATTTCATCATAAACTCAAAGTTCATCGGATCCCAACAAACACACTGCCAAAAAGTAGTTACATCATATGGATCTCCAAGAGACCATTGTATTGAAGATCAAAAAGAGAGAGAAAGCCATCTAGCTACTGCCTACGGACCCGAAGGTCTATAATGGACTACTCACGCATCATCGGAGAGGCACCAATGGACATGGTGAAACCCCTCGAGATGGTGTCTAGATTGGATCTGGTGGTTCTGGAACTTGCGGCGGCTGGAATTGTTTTTCGTCGACTCTCCCAAGGGTTTCTGGATTTCTAGGAATTTATAGAGCAAGGAGGCGGTGGAACGGAGGCTGGAGTGGGCCAACACCCCCCAGGCCACGCCTGGCCCTGGTGGCACGGCCTGGTGGGTGTTCCCCACCTCGGTCTCCGTCTCCGGTACTTCTTCTGACCCACGGTTGTCTTCTGGCCCAAAAAAAATCCACAAAAAGTTTCGCTGTGTTTGGACTCCGTTTGATATGGATTTTCTGTAAATCAAAAACAGGGCAGAAAATAGCAACTGGCACTTGGCACTATGTCAATAGGTTAGTACCAAAAAATGATATAAGGTTGATAGAAAATCATTCTAAAACATCCAAGATTGATCATAAATCAGCATGGAACAATCAAAAATTATAGATACGTTGGAGACGTATCAGTGCCGGGGAAGATCGAGGTGACGACGGCGGCTCTGGAGACGTCCTGGGGCGAGAGGAGGGGTGAATGGGTGGGAATGAACCCTAACCCCCCCGTGCCCCACCTCATCAGGGCAGGAACCGTGATACCCCGTGCGCACGGGCTAAAGACCCCATGCACACGGGGTCCCGTGCGCACGGTACAGGCCCGTGGGCATGGGGTCCCCGTGCGCACGGTACAAGCCCATGGACACGGGATGATCAGGAAGTTTTGACAGAGGATATGTATAGGGACTTGGCTGAATGGAGATTCTTACCAATGTTCCTTAACATAAATCCATCTAACTTTTGACCACGTCGCAAACGAAATCCAAAACTACAAGAAAGGAATATGTGTAGCACTTGCACTAGATGAAATCCAAAAACTCGAAAAACTCCAAACAAAAAGGTCTAGGAAATACCCAAATAGTGTCAATGAAGATCCAACCTCCAAGGGAGGGTGGTGGCCGTAGCCACCATGTTTGAGTTTATTTGGTATGGCACTGCGAAGATATGAACCTTGGGCCCAAGACCAATACTCATCTTTGAAGCACAAGTACCCTCTCAAAATGGTGAATGTGAAAGATTTTGTTCAATTTATGCACTAATAGGATAAGTTAACTCATGAGTTGAGCTAACTCCCCCTACATGTGTGCCTACATCTAGAGCAAGATACAAGTTGAGTATGAGTGTGTATGCAAGACCTTCAAACCAAGTTACTCAAATCCACGATATTTAGCTCATGCCTTAACTCGAGGAATCTTGCTTCAGCAAGGGGCTTGGTGAAAATATCGGCAAGTTGCTTCTCGGTGTTGACAGGGAATAGCTCAATATCTCCTTTTGCCACATGATCCCGGATAAAATGGTGATGAATCTCAATATGCTTGGTCTTGCTATGTTGCACGGGATTGTCAGACATCTTGATTGCACTTTCATTGTCACATAATAGAGGCACTTTGTCACATTTGACACCATAATCCATCAAGGTTTGCCTCATCCACAATAGTTGTGCACAACAACTTCCAGCGGCAATGTACTCGGCTTCGGCGGTTGAAAGAGAGATACAGTTCTGCTTCTTTGAAGACCAACTTACCAAGGACCTTCCTAGGAATTGACATGATCCGGAGGTGGACTTGCGGTCTACCTTGTCTCCGGCCCAATCTAAATCAGAATATCCCAATAACTTAAATGTTGATCCTTTGGGATACCAAAGGCCCAAGTTTGGGGTATGAATCAAATATCGAAGGATTCTTTTCACTGCCATAAAATGGCTCTCCTTGGGAGCGGATTGAAATCTTGCACACATACATACACTCAACATAATATCGGGCCTAGATGCACAAAGGTAAAGCAAGGAACCAATCATGGAGCGATATACCTTTTGATCCGTGTCTTTACCATTAGGATCAAGATGAAGTTGTCCAGTTGTGGCCATGGGTGTCTTCATGGGCTTGGCATCATCCATTTTGAATCTCTTGAGCATGTCTTGAATATACCGAGATTGGTTGATGAAAGTTCCTCCCCTCAATTGTTTCACTTGAAACCCTAGGAAGAACTTCAACTCTCCCATCATGCTCATGGCAAACTCCTTGGTCATAAGATTCTCAAACTCAACGTTAATAGCATGGTTAGTGGAACCAAAAATAATGTCATCAACATATATTTGGCACACAAACAATTCTCCTTTTACCCTCTTCATGAAGAGAGTGGAATCTATTAACCCGATCTAGAACCCCTTCTCGCTTAGGAACGCCGTAAGGTGGTCATACCAAGCACGAGGTGCTTGTTTAAGACCGTAAAGAGCCTTATGGAGTTCATAAACGTGAGAGGGATGATCGGGGTCTTCGAAACCGAGAGGTTGTTTGACATATACCAATTCCTTGAGAGGACCATTAAGAAATGCACTCTTCACGTCCATTTGGTATAATTTGAAATCATGATGTGAAGCATATGCAAGCAAGATACGAATGGACTCAAGACGAGCAACGGGGGCAAAAGTTTCACCAAAGTCCAAACCTTCAACTTGGTTGAACCCTTGTGCCACTAACCTTGCCTTGTTTCGTGTGACTTGTCCATGCTCATCTTGCTTGTTCTTGAATATCCACTTTGTACCAATGACATTATGATGAGTCTTAGGCCTCTCCACTAGAGTCCATACTTTGTTGTGAGTGAAGTTGTTGAGTTCTTCATGCATGGCATTTACCCAATCCGGATCGCCAAGAGCTTCTTCAACCTTAAGGGGCTCAACACAAGAGACAAATGAGTGATGCTCACAAAAGTTTGCCAAACGTCTACGAGTAGTTACCCCTTTTTGCAGGCTTCCATAAATATTCTCAGTGAGATGTTGAAGCTTCTTTAGCTTGGCGGCCGTCTTTTGCTCTTTAAGAGCAAGCTCTTCTTCACTTGGTTTTGACGTTGATGAAGACGCTTGACCTTGAGAACGCTTTTGCCTTGGAGACACCCTTCTCTTCACGACCTCAAGTTCTTTTCCACTAGGATATGAAGGTGCGGAAGACACTTGAGGTTGGGTTTGACTTTGATCTTGATCATGGACTTGAGCTTGATCTTGGGCCTCAAGAGTTGGTTCTTCACCACTTGGTTGAGCTTGCCCTTGATCTTGCTCGGGAACATGAGGGACTTGATCTTGTTCTTGGATAGGTTCAAGATCTCCCGGAGCATCTTGTACCAATGGAGGCGGTGATGACTTCCCTTGTGGAGAATCCACAAGAGGGACTCTTACTCCTTCTTCTTCTACTTGGACTTGGGGTGTTTCTTGTGGACGAATGTGGCCTATCCCCATAGTCCTTATAGCTTGTGAAGGAGCTTCATCACCTACAACATTAGGAACAATTTGCTCCGCACGGGAGCCGTAATCTTCATCAAACTCCATGTTTACCGTTTCCTCAATGCATCCGGTGGATTTATTGAGAACACGGTAAGCATGAGAGTTTGAAGAGTATTCAACAAATATGCCCTCATAAGTTTTGGGCTCAAACTTAGCTAACCGGGATTTCTTTTTTAAAATGAAACACTTACAACCGAATACTCGAAAGTATTTGACGTTAGGCTTTCTCCCGATTAGGAGTTCATAGGGGGTCTTGTTCTTGAGCTTACGAAGATAAAGCCGGTTTGTAGCATGACACGCCGTGTTGATGGCTTCGGCCCAAAGCTTGTATGGAGACTTGTACTCATTAAGCATAGACCTTGCCATCTCAATGAGAGTTCTATTCTTCCTCTTCGCAACACCATTTTGTTGTGGAGTGTATGGCGTGGCATATTGATGCTTGATCCCCTCTTCACTCAAGAACTCATCCATTGTGTAATTCTTGAACTCGGTGCCATTGTCACTTCGAATTGCCTTGATCTCACAATCATGTTGACGTTGAGCTTCTTTGGCAAAGTTGATGAAGGTTTCTTGCGTCTCATCTTTAGTCTTGAGAAAGAACACCCATGTATATCTTGTATAGTCATCGACAATGACAAGGAAATACCTCCTCCCACCCATACTATCATAGGATGGAGGCCCAAAGAGATCCAAATGAATGAGCTCTAGAGGCCTCGACATGGTGATGATAGTTGTCACTTTATGAATCTTTTCATGTAGCTTTTCGGCAATGCAAGCACTACAAGGACGATCTTTGGCAAAAGACACATTGGTTAGTCCAAGGATGTGCTCCCCCTTTAAGAGAGCTTGTAAATTTCTCATGCCAACGTGGGCTAGCCGTCGGTGCCAAAGCCACCCCATATCGGCCTTGGCCATTAGGCATGTTGCAAGATGAGTTTTCTCTTTTGAGAAATCAACCACGTAAAGGTTGTCTTCAACATGCCCAACAAAGACCACTTTGAGATTGCTTCTCTTAAAGACGGTCACATGAAATTCACTGAAATGAGAATCATAACCGGCACGTGCCAATTGAATCGTGGAAAGCAAATTGTAGTGAAGGGATTGAACAAGCATGACATTTGTAAGTGATGAATCACTAGAGATTACCACTTTGCCCAATCCCAAAACCTTGCCCTTGCTATTGTCACCAAAGGAGATGTTCGAAGAGGCCTTGAGCGAATCAACGAACTCCACAAGCATCTCCCTCTCTCCGGTCATATGATTGGTGAATCCACTATCGATCACCCATTGTGTTCCACCGGAGGTATAGTCCTACAAGAGTCAAACTTTGATTTTAGGTACCCATTTTGCAATGGGTCCTAGAGAGTTAGCAACAAGGGTCTTAGGAACCCAAATAGTCCAAGCATAATCATCATAGTTTGTGCGAACAAATTTTGCAAAAGTATAACCACCATCTCCTCTCATGAGGACATAAGATGGGTTGTTCTTTCCGGCAAACTCCTTGGGAATGGCCTTGTCCCTAGTGACTTTGCCATTCCCAACAACCCCATTTTCCTTCTCCTTCTCCTTGTGCCCCTCATGCACAAATACTACCTTTTGTTGAGGAGGAGGAGTAGGACCAATCATCTTGTTCTTCTTCTTCTTGTTCTTCTTATTCTTAGAGGCGGGATCGAAACCAATTCCCTCCTTGGCAACACACTCCTTTTGGTTGCTCAAGAGGTCATTAAGGTTTTTCTCCCCTTGAATGCATGACACAAGCCCTTTCTCAATTTGGGCTTTCAACTTCTTATTCTCTTCTTGAAGAGAAGAGCAATCATGAACAAAGTTAGCCGTACAAGATTCATCATTCAAATCAATATGAGGGACGGAAGTAAGAGCCTTAATGGTAGTAGCCTTAAGTTGAGCATAAGACTCGGTGAGTGCAATGAGGTCACCTTTGACAACCTTGGAACTAGTCACAAGGAGCTCATGTTCCTCAACAAGTCTCGAATGCTCAACTAGAAGCTTTTCAATTCTAACTTTAAGAGTATCATTGTTCTCAAGAGCAAGTTTCAACTCATCCTCGGTTTTAACAAAGTCAATTTGATGAGAGGCTAAGGCTTCCTCAAGTGATGCTCTCATGGCACTCTCTTCATGTAGTTCGTGCTCGAGGAGATCGACTCTCTCTTTTTCCTCTATAAGGAGGTTTTCAACGTTCTCAATAAAGTCATCGCGTTCGGCAAGTGACTTAAGGAGATCGCTAAAACAAGCACGAGCTTCACCATGAAGAGTTGTCATGAAAGCCATTAAGGATTCCTCATCATTATCCACATCACCATCACACTCATCCTCCACTATCTCACATGAGACATTGGGAGTGTGGTTGACGGGTTTTTTAGATTTGGACTTCGCTTTTACCTCTTTTGCCATGAGGCATCGATGAGTGAAGGGCTTGTCTTCATTTGGAGAGTCAAAGAGGCCGGTGGAGGAGGAGGTAGTGGCATGCACGACAATGGCAGCCATGCCCACAAGATCATCATCATCGTCATCATCATCTCCGGACATGTATTCCTCATGAACAAGAGCCTTGTCCTCTTTCCTCTTGGCGAACTTGTTGAACTTCTTTTTCTTGAGGACAAGCTTCTCGGACTTGTCTTCACGTCTCTCATACGGGCAATCATGGACAAAGTGTCTTGGACTATCACAATTGTAACACTTTCTTCGTCCAAAGGATCTACCTTGAAGATTCTTCCCTTTGTTTGCCATGGTTCCGGAGTATTTCTTGACTAAGAGAGCCAAGTCTTCCGCAAAGTCATTTGCCGGGCAAGATGTGTCCACATCCTCTTCACAATTTTCTTCCATTACTTCTTCTTCCCTTGAAGATTGGGCAACAACTTTCTTTGCCTTCACGGCAAGATTAGAATTCTTGGTTGCTTGAGCAATGGCATATGTCTTCTTGGACTTGGCCTCCAAAAGAACATGTGTGGAGAAAGTGGATACAACTTGCGCCGAAGACAACTTGTGGTAGTCCGGGCGTTGATGTACCATCATCACCATGGTGTGTTCCGTGAGAACCATAGCATCAATAAACTTGTCCTTGATGAACTCATCATTGGCCCAAGTGCATCCAAAGGTTCTTAGGTTGAGAACTAGAGACTTCAACCTTCGATACACCTCTTCCGCAGACTCCCCCTCATTCCTCACAAATAGGTTGACTTCTTGCTTGAGCAAAGCCAGCCGGGAGCATTGAATTGCTTCATCACCTTCAAGGGCCTCCTCAAGGCAATCCCAAATTTCCTTGGCGGTCTTGAGAAGAGCAATGGAGTCACTATAGTCTTCTGTCACCGCATTGCGCAACATGTTGTGTGCGGTGGCATTGAGTTGATCATCAACCGCTTCTCTTGGAGTGAGATTCATAGGATCCTTGGGGTTGAATCCATTTACCACAATCCACCAAAGTTGCGTCGATGCACTTCGAATGTGAGACTCCATATCTAGCTTCCACTTAGCAAACGCATTAGCTTTCAAAGGGGGCGGAGGCCTAACAGGATTAATGCGAGGGTGTTGCAAGGGTTGAGGGGAATAAAAAGGTTCAACGGCATTATACTTGGGTGCTTGGGTGCGAGCCGGGGATGCAAGATGTTCTCTCGAGTCATTCGCATCATGAACGGCATTTGGATCAAATGAGTTAGATGCGGATGTCGAGGTCTTTAAGCGAGCATCAATTTCCTCCTTGACCGAGGCACGAACTTCGTTCAACATTGCGGTTTTGAGGTCCGCAAACATCGAAAGAATATCGGCCGCGGTCAAGGGGGCTCCCGGATTGATGGGGGCGGCAGGGTCAACGACCGGAGCAACATGTGCCGCGACCGCGGCGGGGACTAGGTTTTGACCATCCCCCGCAAGTGGTGGTTCACCATCCACAGCCTCTAGGTCAGACATATCCTCTAAGGTGGTTAAACCTTAAATTAGAGAACCTGGCTCTGATACCAATTGAAAGGATCGATACGATCGACTAGAGGGGGGGGGGTGAATAGGAGACTACAAATTTTAATCTTTCTTGCCAATTTTAGGGTTAAGCGGATAAATAGGGTTCACTAGATATGCAACTAGGTGAACACAACCTATATGGCAAGCAAGCACAAGGCCAAGTAAGCTAGGCAACAAACTAACTAGCAAGCCCACAAGCATACAAGGCAAAGTAAAAGTGCGGAAAGGATTAACCACAAGTGAGACGATGACACGGGATTTATCCCGAAGTTCACTCTTCCTTGGGGAAGAGCTACTCTCCGTTTGGAGCGGTGCCGGAGCCAAAGCTTGCGGAACGCCACCGAAGGCTCACCGTATTCTCCTTCGAGTCACCCCCAACGGATGAGCCTCGAAACACTCGGGGTTGGTCTTGAAGGCGACCACCACACCTTTACAAACTTCTCCGGAGCACACCACAAGCAAGGAAGCTTCCGGAGGAACCTCTAGCCGCCTAGGAGCCCAAGCTCCAAGAGTAACAAGTCAAAGGGGAACAAATCTTGAGGGGAACGCTATTTGGTTTGGTCAAAGTGTAGATCGGGTCTTGCTCTCCCAATCCCCAAAGTTTCAACAAGTTTGGGTGGAGGGATTGAGAGTATTGAGCAAAATGAGGTGTAGCAATGGTGGAGCTCAACAAGACATTAGGGTTAAAAGTTGGAGGAGGAAGAAAGCCCTTTATATAGTGTTCATGGGTGAGTGGCAGTTTCTGCCCGTTGGACCCCATGCGCAGGGGCTAAGTCAGCCCCGTGCACACGGGGTACTCAGAGACTTACGCGCCACCCCGTGCGCACGGGGGTCAAAAGACCTCGTGCGCACGGGGTACTTAGAGAGTTTCACAGTACCCCGTGCGCACGGGGGTCAAACCCAGGAACTTCCTGACTACCTCGTGCGCACGGGGGTCCAAAGACCCCGTGCGCACGGGGTACCCAGAAAGTGTCTGTTTTGAAACAAAACTGAGTACCCACGGCACGAACACACAAAGGAGGCTTAGATGGTGGGTAGGATAGCTGGTGTATATGTTTTGGAGGCGTTCCCACACAACACTATTCCACAAAGACCCCTCTTAATAGTGCGGTTTTTCCTACGACTCAAATCAAACCAAAACGAAAACCTTCGAGTCGACGATAAAACCACGCCTTTGATCTTTTTGAAATGGGGGTCACATATCTCCATCAAGCACTTCTTGGAACCAATATCCTGAGATAAACTTTAGCAATCGATATTAGTTCCACTAACCACATTGTCATCACATCAAAATATAATTTAAGTGCCACTTGCACTTTCAACTGCCAACCGCCCTGATCCCCTCCCCCCCAGTGTTCGTGCTGATCCACTACAGCCATCAAGGGGGAGGAGGAGTGCGCCGCCCGTGATGCCCCCCGAGCCAAAAGCATAATCTCGAAAGTGCCAACTGAATTCCATCTGTATCTTCTTCCTCTCTCCTTCGTCCTCCTTCTCCGGCTCCCGCGAGCCACCCTCTTGACATCGGCCTAACCGCAATCTTCTTCCTCTCCTTCGGTCTCCTCCTCCAGCTCCACCGGCCTAAGTGTAGTCCCATGTGTTCTTTGAGCAGATATCGAGGCTCATCAGCTGTGGCCGGTGATCGTCTTGACTTCATATTATACAGCTATAGATGTTCTTAACATGACTGAAATTGATCAACCGTTGGTAGAATTGCCCTTAATATTTTTGGAGGACTGATGGTTTGAGTATGTTCCTTTAGCCACTCGATTTTTGGGACTTGTAATACATAGTTAATGAGCAAGGCAAGACTGGCTGATATCTGGGATGCCAATGGAATAGGCCTGGTAGAAGGAGCAACAACGATGAGTTGATGCAACGGTGGCATGCTTTGGAAAGTGTTGCTCACATCGTTGTGAGGACCAGATTGTTTGGCAATATCAGGCTAAGTGTTCTTTTTTTGGTGAATCCTAAGTGGTGTCACTCTTTTGAACTTTGTACGAGACCTGACCTGTTTAGTGTAGAGCGCACCTTATTTTATTTTCATGGGGTCATTGTTGCAAAGGTGGTTTCTGCTACTAATCAAACTGAGGAGCCATCATGCGTGCTCTCCCCTCAAGTCCTGCACTTCTTCTCGAGCTCTACTCTAGGCCTAATATCACATTATGGGCATCTCTATCAGAAGCCCTAGAAGGCTTTAACTCTTATTCAAAGGATTGTTTTTTAGGAGTTCAACCTTTGTCTAACTGAACCCGTATACATTTAACTTCCAAAAACTTGAGAAGTGTTGTCCGCTGCTTCGATTTCTCCGGGATATAAAGGGACCTTCAAGCTTGTCCAGGCCAGGGCAGCGGGAGACCAGGCCGCAACTTCCTTCGTCATCTCCATTTCTCTAAGGGAGGCTGGGAGCTATCTAGCCGTGTACTTGATTTAACCACCATAACTATGGCATGCAACTGATCCAAGAGGCCACAAACCAATTCAGTAATCTCTATCAAAAGAGCATAAGCACGCAGAACAGAACCAACCCTACCTTGAATGTTTTTAGGTCGTACTCAGTCCTGAACTGCTTGCTTTTCAGGAACGAACTTTTAGATCCTAAAACGCAAATGCTTTTCAACTTACTGATGTTTCGAGGTGTCATATTTGACCAGAACTATTCACAATGTCTGCATGCCATTGCACAAATCTGGCGATGAGGCGTTGTTGAGACCTTACGAAGAAGAAATCATTTTGAAGCATTAGAGAGAACAGTTGATATTAGCCACCATTTTAATCGGCGATGTATAATAGATAACGATTCGCACCGACAGGTGGACAAGCCATGTTGTGCATCAGTCCGATGATCACTGTACTGCATGTCGCTTTCAGCCTCAAAGAAAGTGTACCATATCAACGACTTCACCCTACACATCGCGTTTCGTTGTAAAATTACGGCCCAATGCCATGATATTCACATGAACAACATGCACGCACAAATACCGGTATATTGAAAGAGGAACAAATAAGAGGGTCCTGGCTATTACATGCATGTAAGACTCAACAAAGAACTGAACAACAAATCATTTACACCCCACCATTATTACATCAGGTATATCTTGGCTAGCGACCTCTACCAACCAAAAGAGCCGCCACGATTCGTTACAACATCAACAACAGTTCATATTGCACTCCAATACAACCCACTTAAAATCTTTACTAAACTATGATTGGCCATCATATTAGCAAATAAACGTATTCCTAAGATTAATGCCCGAAAACAATAAGCTCAAAAGATAATATATACATGCGAATAAGCGCATACACCTTACCTATAGTGAATGCCATTTGAATTAACCCATAGATCCATTTGAGTAATGCATCGAGGCTCATGAATGAATGTTGTAAAACCGATATCTGACGGAGTAAAAGAATCATGCCACATATTCCAACGATATTGCACAGGAGAGCGAGAACATACCTCTTCGCGGCTTGCCAATCAAGTGTAGATGCAGCTCTCATCCATCCGTTGCTGCACGTTCTTGTGAGTGCCTGCGTTGGGGAAGAAAACCCGCCTACTACACGGCTTACCGAGGCGGTGACTCCTGCTCATAGGCCCCCAGATGAGGCGGGAAGGATGGCCCACTTAGGCATCAGGGTGATGGCGGTGAAGCAAGGCCAGGGAGCGCTCCGGAGCAAGAAATCCATTCTTTCAATTTAAAATCCTTTTCACCTTGTATCTTTTACAGCATTCTCTTCGACAGGTTTGACAACCTACAATTTTTTAATAAAGTTAAACAGCATCATCAATGTAATGAAAAATATGAAGTCTTGAGAGTTGGGGTCGCTCCACCATAGTTTTATCTTGAGCACTCATGTCCCATCATCTAACATGCAACTCTACTTTTACGCATCAGATTCAATTTAGGTAACCCGGCCGCATAGGCTAACCTGTGATCACAACAAATCGTCATTTGGTTTCTAAGCATGGTCTAGATAATAAAAAGACATTCTTACATTGCTCGGCCTGAGATTGTTTATCACCGGTTCATCTCCAGCTTGGCCACCCTTTGCCGTGACAAGGAGGTTGATGTCATCCCTATACGCTACCAACAAGCCCGCATCAACCACCACTGGCCCATATCTTCTTTGTTTGGGTTTCTAGATGAAACAAGAAAATAATCAAACGATTATGATTTAGTTGAAATACCTTTACAAACAAATAGAGTGTGAAGTCTGAAACTCATCTCTTCTTGAGACAGAAAACAAAGCCCGATTGCAGAGAAAAAAGAATCTGTTTCTCTACATCTTGTGTTACTTTGCTCGCTGGAAGCTACACACCTGTTGTTTTGGCTGTGTCAGTATACCGTGAGGAACATTAACTGCCTAGGAAAATTCATGTTTCTTTCTCTTCCACCTGAGACAAAAAATATCAATAGAATCAATCTATCTGTATACTACTTGTAGGTAATTTCCTACACCATGCTTTTGAAATCATGAACGCTTGCAAGGTAGTCTATTTGTTTTCAGAGATGGGTAGCTAGGGAGGTGATCAATCTCTAATTGCCTATAACCCAACCTGATTAAAAAGCAAGTTCCTGAAAACAAATTTTCCAAAGTGCTAACTACAGTTGACACGGAATAACAAACTTTAAATAAAAAAACATTGTAATTTAGGAGAATAAGCATGGCTTGAGCTAGTTTCTTTGTTAGAACAAATGTTCACAACATCATTATTTCGAGGGGCATGCTAATTTCTGCCCTTTACTTGAGTTTGATTTCACATGAAGGGTAGGTCCTCCAGGATTTACATATTGTAGTTCTTCACCAAAATTTACAAGTAATCAAACTGCAACAAAAAAAATCCCTATCGATCGAGGGTTATCAAATACTACTCCTCTATCTTTTCCTTAGCAGTAACACTGATGTTTTCCTTAGCAGTAACAACAAAAATTCATCCCTACCGATCGAGGAGTACATCAACACTCTAATCAACACGGATCCTCCTCCTCTATCTTTTCCTTAGCAGTAATAACACAAGCACTAAAAAAAGCAAGCAATTACCTCATGGGAGAAAAGGAGAACGTCCTCTGAAGTTACAATATTTACAAAAGTTCACTAAATTGCATCAAATCCACATAAGGAGGAAGAACGCATCATGTTTCTCTGGATTCTCTGGATGGGGAAGATAGCAGTACGAGGAGGACTGGTGACCGAGGCCCTGCTCATCGGCGTCGACCACCGCTCATTGGAGACGACCACTGCGCCGGACCCTGCCGTTGGGATCCGCTCCATGGTCGACATCGTCCTCCACCGTAGAGCACACGCAGGCAGCTCACGGATGAGGGGAGGCGACGTTGACGGGTTGAGGAGGAGGATGGAGACGGCGTGAGGAGGAGGCCGTCACAACCTCGCCCGGGAGGCACTGCGTCGGCGTGAGGTGGAGAGATGGATTGGGTGGCTCGCAAAGGAGGGCCGTCGGCATCCCACGCGTGACGGCCACCAGCGACACACGCGACGACGATCTCGATCTGCATGAATCCGGCTCTGGTGACCTCGATCTGGCAGTCGTCGAGCAAGGGGGCAAGTAGACGTGGTCCTCATCACCTGGGTGCCAACGCATGTGGATGGGAGACGGTCGAGCGGAGTATAGGAGGTGGGAGATGGATTCATGGATATAGCGTTGAAAAAAATCTGCAAGGCTGGCTACTTACTTCGTTCCGAAAATATTGGCCGGGCTAGTGATTTCCTTCCTTCCTTAAAAATTGGCAGGGCTGGCGACTTCCTTACTTTGTAAAAAATCGGTGGGGCTGGCGATTACCTTTGTTCGGTGGATGTAACGAACGAATGACCGACCTACATACTCCGTATAATATTACATTACAAATTAAGTAGGTACATAAATGCTTTAATAATGAGATTTCTTTGTTATGATTTACACATTAATTTTCCTAAAATTGATTATTTGTTTCCTAATTAATGTGATTGAGCGATTTAAGGTAAGGTTAATTAATTTAGATGTGATCTTTAGAGATTGATCATGATTAATTCTTTCACATAAAGACATTACTAAATAACTTGCGCCTGCATGGAAAGTTTTTATCCGTTTAGATTTTTTTCGTTGTGTGAGACGGTGACGCGAAAATAAACCGGTGGGGTGGTGGGAGGGGAGACAAAAAAAAACCCAGATGAAAGTGGGAGACAAAAAAAACCGTGGAAACTATCCTACCTCATCCGTTTTTTCTTCGTGCGAGGTTGCTCGTCTGTTTCGATTGCTACCAGGTTGGCCTCCGTCAGTTTTTTTTAGCGAGAGGGGTTGTTTTTGTACGTGTGTGGTGGGAGGTGGGAAGGAAAAAACCAGACAAAGGTGGGAGGTGGGAGGAGGGGCGAAAAAAACCAGACGAAGTGGGAGGTGGGACGAAAAAAACCCTGGAACAAAGACTACCAACTGCTCCATTAGGAATAGAGATCTTCTTTGTTTGGGTTTCTAGATGAAACAAGAAAATAATCAAACGATTATGATTTAGTTGAAATACCTTTACAAACAAATATAGTGTGAAGTCTGAAACTCATCTCTTCATGAGACAGAAAACAAAGCCCGATTGCAGAGAAAAAAGAATCTGTTTCTTTACATCTTGTGTTACTTTGCTCGCTGGAAGCTACACACCTGTTGTTTTGGCTGTGTCAGTATACCGTGAGGAACATTAACTGCCTAGGAAAATTCACGTTTCTTTCTCTTCCACCTGAGACAAAAAATATCAATAGAATCAATCTATCTGTATACTACTTGTAGGTAATTTCCTACACCATGCTTTTGAAATCATGAACGCTTGCAAGGTAGTCTATTTGTTTTCAGAGATGGGTAGCTAGGGAGGTGATCAATCTCTAATTGCCTATAACCCAACCTGATTAAAAAGCAAGTTCCTGAAAACAAATTTTCCAAAGTGCTAACTACAGTTGACACGGAATAACAAACTTTAAATAAAAAAACATTGTAATTTAGGAGAATAAGCATGGCTTGAGCTAGTTTCTTTGTTAGAACAAATGTTCACAACATCATTATTTCGAGGGGCATGCTAATTTCCGCCCTTTACTTGAGTTTGATTTCACATGAAGGGTAGGTCCTCCAGGATTTACATATTGTAGTTCTTCAACAAAATTTACAAGTAATCAAACTGCAACAAAAAAAAATCCCTATCGATCGAGCGTTATCAAATACTACTCCTCTATCTTTTCCTTAGCAGTAACACTGATGTTTTCCTTAGCAGTAACAACAAAAATTCATCCCTACCGATCGAGGAGTACATCAACACTCTAATCAACATGGATCCTCCTCCTCTATCTTTTCCTTAGCAGTAATAACACAAGCACTAAAAAAAGCAAGCAATTACCTCATGGGAGAAAAGGAGAACGTCCTCTGAAGTTACAATATTTACAAAAGATCACTAAATTGCATCAAATCCACATAAGGAGGAAGAACGCATCATGTTTCTCTGGATTCTCTGGACGGGGAAGATAGCAGTACGAGGAGGACTGGTGACCGAGGCCCTGCTCATCGGCGTCGACCACCGCTCATTGGAGACGACCACTGCGCCGGACCCCGCCATTGGGATCAGCTCCATGGCCGACGTCGTCCTCCACCGTAGGGCACACGCAGGCAGCTCACGGATGAGGGGAGGCGACGTTGACGGGTTGAGGAGGAGGATGGAGACGGCATGAGGAGGAGGCCGTCACAACCTCGCCCGGGAGGCACTGCGTCGGCGTGAGGTGGAGAGATGGATTGGGTGGCTCGCAAAGGAGGGCCGTCGGCGTCCCACGCGTGACGGCCACCAGCGACACACGCGACGACGATCTCGATCTGCATGAATCCGGCTCTGGCGACCTCGAGCTGGCAGTCGTCGAGCAAGGGGGCAAGTAGACGTGGTCCTCATCACCTGGGTGCCAACGCATGCGGATGGGAGACGGTCGAGCGGAGTATAGGAGGTGGGAGATGGATTCATGGATATAGCGTTGAAAAAAATCTGCAAGGCTGGCTACTTACTTCGTTCCGAAAATATTGGCCGGGCTAGTGATTTCCTTCCTTCCTTAAAAATTGGCAGGGCTGGCGACTTCCTTACTTTGTAAAAAATCGGTGGGGCTGGCGATTACCTTCGTTCGGTGGATGTAACGAACGAATGACCGACCTACATACTCCGTATAATATTCCATTACAAATTAAGTAGGTACATAAATGCTTTAATAATGAGATTTCTTTGTTATGATTTACACATTAATTTTCTTAAAATTGGTTATTTGTTTCCTAATTAATGTGATTGAGCAATTTAAGGTAAGGTTAATTAATTTAGATGTGATCTTTAGAGATTGATCGTGATTAATTCTTTCACATAAAGACATTACTAAATAACTTGCGCCTGTATGGAAAGTTTTGATCTGTTTAGATTTTTTTCGTTGTGTGAGAGGGTGACGCGAAAATAAACCGGTGGGGTGGTGGGAGGGGAGACAAAAAAAAAACCAGACGAAAGTGGGAGACGAAAAAAAACCGTGGAAACTATCCTACCTCATCCGTTTTTTCTTCGTGCGAGGTTGCTCGTCTGTTTCGATTGCTACCAGGTTGGCCTCCGTCAGTTTTTTTTTAGCGAGAGGGGTTGTTTTTGTACGTGTGTGGTGGGAGGTGGGAAGGAAAAAACCAGACAAAGGTGGGAGGTGGGAGGAGGGGCGAAAAAAACCAGACGAAGTGGGAGGTGGGACGAAAAAAAACCTGGAACAAAGACTACCAACTGCTCCATTAGGAATAGAGATCTTCTTTGTTTGGGTTTCTAGATGAAACAAGAAAATAATCAAATGATTATGATTTAGTTGAAATACCTTTACAAACAAATATAGTGTGAAGTCTGAAACTCATCTCTTCTTGAGACAGAAAACAAAGCCCGATTGCAGAGAAAAAAGAATCTGTTTCTTTACATCTTGTGTTACTTTGCTCGCTGGAAGCTACACACCTGTTGTTTTGGCTGTGTCAGTATACCGTGAGGAACATTAACTGCCTAGGAAAATTCACGTTTCTTTCTCTTCCACCTGAGACAAAAAATATCAATAGAATCAATCTATCTGTATACTACTTGTAGGTAATTTCCTACACCATGCTTTTGAAATCATGAACGCTTGCAAGGTAGTCTATTTGTTTTCAGAGATGGGTAGCTAGGGAGGTGATCAATCTCTAATTGCCTATAACCCAACCTGATTAAAAAGCAAGTTCCTGAAAACAAATTTTCCAAAGTGCTAACTACAGTTGACACGGAATAACAAACTTTAAATAAAAAAACATTGTAATTTAGGAGAATAAGCATGGCTTGAGCTAGTTTCTTTGTTAGAACAAATGTTCACAACATCATTATTTCGAGGGGCATGCTAATTTCCGCCCTTTACTTGAGTTTGATTTCACATGAAGGGTAGGTCCTCCAGGATTTACATATTGTAGTTCTTCAACAAAATTTACAAGTAATCAAACTGCAACAAAAAAAATCCCTATCGATCGAGGGTTATCAAATACTACTCCTCTATCTTTTCCTTAGCAGTAACACTGATGTTTTCCTTAGCAGTAACAACAAAAATTCATCCCTACTGATCGAGGAGTACATCAACACTCTAATCAACACGGATCCTCCTCCTCTATCTTTTCCTTAGCAGTAATAACACAAGCACTAAAAAAAGCAAGCAATTACCTCATGGGAGAAAAGGAGAACGTCCTCTGAAGTTACAATATTTACAAAAGTTCACTAAATTGCATCAAATCCACATAAGGAGGAAGAACGCATCATGTTTCTCTGGATTCTCTGGATGGGGAAGATAGCAGTACGAGGAGGACTGGTGATCGAGGCCCTGCTCATCGGCGTCGACCACCGCTCATTGGAGACGACCACTGCGCCGGACCCCGCCATTGGGATCCGCTCCATGGCCGACGTCGTCCTCCACCGTAGGGCACACGCAGGCAGCTCACGGATGAGGGGAGGCGACGTTGACGGGTTGAGGAGGAGGAGGATGGAGACGGCATGAGGAGGAGGCCGTCGCAACCTCGCCTGGGAGGCACTGCGTCGGCCTGAGGTGGAGAGATGGATTGGGTGGCTCGCAAAGGAGGGCCGTCGGCGTCCCACGCGTGACGGCCACCAGCGACACACGCGACGACGATCTCGATCTGCATGAATCCGGCTCTGGCGACCTCGATCTGGCAGTCGTCGAGCAAGGGGGCAAGTAGGCGTGGTCCTCATCACCTGGGTGCCAACGCATGCGGATGGGAGACGGTCGAGCGGAGTATAGGAGGTGGGAGATGGATTCATGGATATGGCGTTGAAAAAATCTGCAAGGCTGGCTACTTACTTCGTTCCGAAAATATTGGCCGGGCTAGTGATTTCCTTCCTTCCTTAAAAATCGGCAGGGCTGGCGACTTCCTTACTTTGTAAAAAATCGGTGGGGCTGGCGATTACCTTCGTTCGGTGGATGTAACGAACGAATGACCGACCTACATACTCCGTATAATATTCCATTACAAATTAAGTAGGTACATAAATGCTTTAATAATGAGATTTCTTTGTTATGATTTACACATTAATTTTCTTAAAATTGGTTATTTGTTTCCTAATTAATGTGATTGAGCGATTTAAGGTAAGGTTAATTAATTTAGATGTGATCTTTAGAGATTGATCGTGATTAATTCTTTCACATAAAGACACTAGTAGAGTGCCCGTGCGTTGCCACGGGCTCTTGAAATAGTTTGCAAGAGTTACATGTTAAATTTCAAATGTACAGACAATATAACACAAACACAATTATTGAATAATTGAAGTCCATTTTTGCAATGTAAATTGATAACAAAAAGAAAGATTAATGACATGTCCATGTAACAAACTGAGCGATGTTTCAACTAAACATCTATTACAAAACTATCAATATCTAGATGATGCGCTTAAGAAATTCTTTCACAATATCAGGAAAGTTGTCTTTAGCTTCATTCCCACGATGTTTTAGCAAGTATAATAAAAACCGCTTCCTCAACTCATACCCATCCTGCACAAACAATATATGTAGTCGACGTATTGACTTTGGCTATCCCCACGGCAGCACCATCGGATCCTGCTTGCTTTTACCATCACTTTGTCTCTCCCCAAGGCAGCGACACCACCCAGCGAATCACCACCACCGCTTGTAGATTGCCTACATAAAATCACGAGAAATCCCACGGCGGTGCTGTAAGATCACAACATTGCGTATCAAGGAGGCCCGCCACCGGCTCTACATCACAACATTGCCTTTACTCCGTGCGTGGTCTGCACATGCGCCAGCCGACCCATCCTTGATCTGGTATTGTTGCAGGCTAAGCCGAAATCTTAATTATTTGGATGATGGGCGATGGTTATGTCATGTCATCTGTCAGTTAGTATCTTTTCTCATGTGTCCCAGCACTGAAGTCTGATGGCTTACTTTTCTCTCATCCTCTTGTTCTTGTTTACCACTATGTATTCTTGAGGCTGACGTAATCATGCAAAAAGATGAAACTTAGAACGTGCCTTGCACTGCAGAGACTTTTTTTTACCTCTCATATGTGCGAACTCATAGGTAATACATTATCCCATATGCACCCTTTCTGCTGGAAACATCATGGTCGCCCCCACACTCCTCAACACACTTGCCTTGCTCATGCATGCTGCTTAGTTTCGGCTTCACCCCTGGCAATATTATTATTGAATAAAAAAACACTGACCTGCAGTACATAACCTTGATTCTTCACTTCAGAGGATAATTTGGTGGTATTAGCGAAGACAAGTACCCCATAATTTTGCATGACATAATGATGTGAGCATTAAAAACATCGAACAGAGTCAAACAAGAGAGTCAGTTAATTCAGTAAACTCTTCTATTTCGCTAAATCATCTAGCGTGTCAGAAGACCAAGAAGAATGGCATTTCCAGAAAGCTTTTCTGTTGTTGCCTTTCCTACTCAGCTAATAGATGTACATCAACCTTTTTGTCCTGTGAAATCTATCTTGTAGCTTCTCCAATTTTTTTAAAAAGGACAAGAGCTAAAGAATGGTTGTAACAATGGATACCACAAGCCTTCACCAATATCATAAGTTCTTATCGATCT
The DNA here is from genome assembly GCA_011799875.1 of Thinopyrum elongatum. Classification (NCBI taxonomy): domain Eukaryota; kingdom Viridiplantae; phylum Streptophyta; class Magnoliopsida; order Poales; family Poaceae; genus Thinopyrum; species Thinopyrum elongatum. The sequence goes on along the minus strand of CM022297.1, from coordinate 33,398,676 downwards.
TTCTTATTCCCTTAAGGACCATAAACACATATAGATCACTGCCATACAATGAAAAGTGTGTTCATTTAGAGTGGAGGCCAAGGCACACACATGTACTCAATCGACGAGACTGCAGGTCCTCCTAAATTACTGCCATGATAGCGAGCTCCTTTAGGTAGCTGAAGGAAACAACCTGAATTGGAAGAGAGGTCCAAATAATACAAATGAAGCACACATCATCATATGTTTTGAAGACACTTTTTTGTTTCGAAGACATTCTCAAAATTAGCAGAATCGTGTTACGGATTGTGCGTTTCAACAGGGCATACATATTCTATTGGCTCAACATTAATCGTGTCAAACATATACATATAGGATCCTTATGCACATCAGATGATATTATTAGTCGATTTTATTTTATTTTGCATGGATCTTATTGATAAAAATCACTTTTCTTCTTCCTCCTCGACCCACTATCTACGTGTCACAAATATAAGTGTACAACCTTTGTCAATGGTGTAGCTCACAACCCCCCTTACACCCCCACCGTACAATTGTTATATTCCACATTGTGGTTGACGTGGCAAGTCTTTATCTCTATTAACCGTAGGAAGAAATTTCCTTGCTCATCCTTGTTAGCAGACAAATACTTACAAAATCAAGAAGGCTAATAATGTAGTTATATGCCACATATCTCTACCATTAAAGAGGTTTAATAGTATACCGAACATATATATATAGCACAAGGCCAACAGATTTCTTTGCTCAGATGAATAACACAAATTAAATACTGCAAAATGATACTTCCTTAAAACTGGTTCTTCATTTCAGATCAAGATCAAGCTCAAGACATCAGATACATTGTCTATCTATGATCAAGCTCATACCACAAACTGAACAAGGAGCTATACTATGTCCCTTACCTCTAGCAAGTGTTGGTGGTGCCTGCCTTCAGCTAAATGGTCAAAAGGTCATACCAACAACCTGAACAACGAGCTATATCATGATATGAAAGAAACTAATTGCTACTTCTACCCTCCTTACAAACAATAATAATTGGTTGACTTGTGCATCCATAACTTGATCAGTATAACCAGTGTGTCCTGAAATAAGCAAAGCGTTGCCGAATCAAGTTAACTTAATGGAAGAGTGACACCAGTGCAAATATCAGCCTAGTCCAAATTTAATTGAGATGCATAAATGCAAGTATAGAGTTCTCAAGTATGTTTGCCAACTAACCTGCACTTTGGTGCCATATTTACCAGTCTGGAGGAGATCAGTATGTTAAACAGGCATCGCTATCCAGTATATCTGATAATGAACTAACCTCACATACTTTCGGGTTGTTATACATTAGAGGTCTGAGAAAAACCATGGACATGACATACCTGAACCATAAGCATCATTAGCCAGCTATGCTTTGAAGAAAATTCCCAAGAAAAGAAGGTCTAAAGATATTATAGGCAGGTTATGTACGCCAAAATGCCGCCTTTTGTAGAGAAATGAGAGAATGATGTTCGTTGTGTACTTGCAACAACATCATGTTAGAATTATGCATTGTAGTAACAGATATAGCAACTTTCTAATGGTCACTTCCTGTGTGAATTAACCCTTTTTGACATGGTTTTTCCATTGAGAAGACAGATAAATAAAAAACTACAGAAAAGGTTGATTTATGTTCTTTACGGAAAATATTAGCTACATATGAATAAGAACTACATGAAAAGGTTCACTACTTTATTCATTGGAAAATACAACAGCTTCCCCACACCAAGGAGAGGAAAGAGAAGAAAAAAAGTATTGGCTAGATCACAATGCTACTTCTGTAATTGCAGATAAATTAGCCAGGATACCCAAGCTAAGAAAAGAACTTGTGATTGAATTAATATTTACTGGAAACTAAACATATATCTATTATGTAAAAATGAAATAACACCATATTCCTAACCACCAAACATGGTTTTCGAGAAGAAACAACAGGCTAACCTGCACCCCAGTCCATTCAAGATGTACAAGTATTCTATACTGGCATATGGTTTCATGCACTACAGCAGTGTATATAATATATAGTTGTCTATTTGGGCCTAAAAGAGAAACCACAACTAAGCGACTCTATGCTTTGTCTCGAGGAGTATATTTACATAGTCCTATTATTTTTAAAAGATTAAAAGTAAATGTTATAAACTACTGAAAAGAAATCAGGGGAAAGTGTAGTGGCAACCTGATGAGAGACGACATCTAGTTTTCAGGGGAAAGTGTACATGCCATTTTCTCGTACTATCAGAAGGGAGCATCAAAATCATAATTGCGTAGCTTTTAGTTTTTTGCCAAAAGTTCAGGCGAATCATTTATCCTTTTATCTAGACGTTTGAAAGATGCAGCACTGGGACTCTCACAACAGCCACTTCCAATGGGACATACCACCCTTGAACAGGGTGGAGCCTTGCCAGCGGACACGTATGTGGCAAGATGATTGTCCGGTTGCTACTGAAGACTGGTTTGACAATAGTATGGTACACTGCAAAGAAGGTCTACAGATATTAATGCAATGGTGCCAAAAGCCAAACCTACATTTACAGGGTGAGTCGCTGCAACATTAGCTAGAGCCCATAGTTAATTTTGTAACTTAAGAATGCATCAGACAAATAAATGGCGCCTACAGACAAATGATTGTAAATGACAATTGAACAAAAGATTGCCACTTACTGTCCGTCAAAAAATATGACTTGCATACTATATTTGCTTGTAAGACAAAACATGAAGTAGAGAGAGAACACAACCTGATATTCAGCAAGGAGATACTTATAAGCCTCATGATCAACGAGCTCCTATCCCTCCTGTAGTGCATCTACTCCTGGAGCACCAACACAATTTTAATCACAACATCAACTCATCTCAGCAGCCATATGACGATGGATCAGTGCTCACTCACATTTACCAGAGGCAAATCATAGAATCGACAACTAAATGCAAAATCCCAAAGAAGATCCTAGCCGACACATTATACATCTCGCCCTAATTGTTACAAGAAGCTGCACATCGGCAACGAAATCGAGATTGGACCCACTTGCTGCCCACTCAAGCGATCGGTGGAGAGCACAAGCAATCTAGGAATTCAGGGGAGGGAGTCGAGTGGGAGCTTACCCATCTCTTGGACGGGGGGCGCCAACCCATGCCGAGGGGCCGCGGCGAGGTGCTGTCGTGGTGGTGCTTCGGGGGCTGCCATGGGCCGTCCTCCTCGCCGCCACCCGCGATGACGCGCCAACTGATGTGGAGCATCCTTTGGTCATCCCCATGGACCCATCTTCGTCTCACCAAGTGCCAAGAGGACCCATGACACGAGCACGAGCTAGAGCTCTCGAGACCGAGGTGACATCTCTCCTTAATGAACTTCCATATGAATCATGTGAGACATGGCTACTACCTCAAACGGAAATGCTATGCGTGCTCAGGTACTTAGAAGACCCTCTCGGAGACGCTCGTGAAGACGGACAAGTCTACAAGTTCACGGACGAAGAGGAACAACGGAAGGAACGGAAGGAACCGGAGAAGTCTCCAGGGCCCGGACATCCGGCCCCTGGAAGTGTCATCAGCAGGTCTACAGGGCCCGGACATCCGGCGACCATCCCGGACATCCGGCCTCCAGCCCGGAAATCCGGCCTTCTTCCCGGATATCCGGCGCCCCCATCTTCCGAACCTGAAAACTGGCCTCCGATAGCCCGGACATCCGGCGCCAGCCCGGACATCCGGCGTCCCGGGAATGCCCGGACATCCGGCCCGACGCCCGGATGTCCGGCTCCGCCTGCCTGCGCGCAGTAACGGGCTTAGACCCATGTATCCCCCCTCTCTCCCTAGACTATAAATACCCCTTCACTTGGACGAACTAGGGTTAGCGTTGTGATAGCTCATTTTACATGTGAGAGCTTCGCTCATCCACTTGGTTACCTTCTCCTCGGAGAGTGCCTCTTCGGAGAAGATCCCCCAAGCGGATTCAAGACCCCATCACGGGAAGAACCTCAAGACCTCCTCACGGAGAAGATCGTGCTACTTGTATCATCCTTAGTTGATTGTGGATCATGTATCTCGTTGTGTTTTCGAGGATCTAGCATATGTGTGACCTATTCTTGTTGGTTTGAGTGATTTCTCTTGTGTTTTCTCTCGTTTCCCCTCGTGTCCCTCGTAGGATCCCTCCAAACGTGAAAGATCGGGCCCTAGGGTTCTACCCTACATCATCTTTTGGTATCATGAGCCTAGGTTGATCACGATTTTGGAGCCCCTACCCTTGTTTTCTAGCCTAATTTTGTTGTGTTCTTCCCCAATTTCGAAAATCCCCACAAAAATAGCCCCCCAATTTTTTTTGTGATTTGTTGGTGTGATGAAGTTTTGTTGGATTTGATCCGCGGATTTCGTGTGTTGCGGGTAGATCTAGCTTTCCCCCACCTTTTCCCCAATTTCCATCCACAAAATCTTCCGAATTTTGCCCCGGATTTGACCCATCCACGCGGAGTTCATCGAGTTCGTCCTCAGATCCAGGCCCCGGACATCCGGCCCGTGAGCCCCGGACATCCGGCCACCCCGGACATCCGGCCATCCAGCCCGGACATCCGGCCCCTGGCAGACACAGCTCCATCCACCGCCCCTTTTTCCGCCTAACTTTCATCCAATTTTGTTCCGGTGCCCATTTTCACTTCCGCATACCTCCACCACTTCCGCATAGCACCACCATCGCTTACCCGCTATCAACTACGACACTTTTGACACATTTTGCTTTGAGAATTTGAGTTGTGGTTCCCGTGTCCTATTGTGTTTCGGCTATTTAGGTACGGTGCGATGTCAACATCACCGCCGCTCATCTTCGCCACGGACTCTTCATCACCACTTTCAACCGCACGCAAGGACGGTAACCTCGACGACATCTTGGTCTACTCCTTGCCATTACATTGATAACCCCATAGCCCATTTTGCGTAACTTACCCAACGAGACTAGCCTTTGAGTATTGCCGGCAACGTGACTTGTGCACATTTAGTGATCATATTTCCCATAGCATACATACCATATCATCGTGGTGCATATCTTAGTATCATCTCTATTGTGTCACCAAGTTGTCATCGCATATACTCAATAGCTATCTTGGTTCTTGAAGTTTTGCATGAGAAAAGAGCTCAAAAGAAAAAGAGCCACCCAAGCTTTTAAGCAAAAAGAGAAAGATAAGCAAAGACCTTATACGCAAGAACCATAGCATCATACTACATTAAGATTGTCATACTCGATCATCTTGGATCATATCACCGAAACACCATACAAATTGCATACTTGGGATAGAAGTCGTTGCATTTTTGCTTAGTAGGTTGTGCACCAGTCTCGTATCCGCCTATTGTGCAATCGTGCTAGCGTCTCTCTAGTGTTGTGCAACAAGAGCATTTTCGTGGATTCCACATTTTTCGCTCATACCTTGGTTGCACGACCCAATCTATCTATTTGCGTGTGTGTTTCCGTGTACCTACTTGCTATTGGTCTACTTGTTGCATTTGCGAATTTGTGAATCTCTTCCAACATTTTTGAGGCTCACTAACAATTGCATCAAATTTTGTGCCACCATCCTAACCAAGCTCCTCTATAAGCTTTATTTGTGTAGGTGTGAGAAACCGACAAGAATTGGTACCAATTGTGCTATTTCCTTGTTCCACATTTGAGTGATCATTGATCCATCTCCAACTTCGGTCAAGGTACATTTGGTATCGTTCTTCTCCTTCTCCCACTCACATATTTGTTTGGAATGATGGATAGGCCAAGTTCTTCTACCAACCCACTCTTCATGGAGCAAGACGACGACCCGAACACCTACGTCACCAAGAGCCACCTCTTCGGTGCACAACGAGCTTTGCACCAAGAACAACAAGCATTGAGCGACCGCATCGACAATCTCGCCACCGACTTAAGACTTTCCGAGCAACGTACCAGAGACTACCTCGACCAAAAGCTCGACGAACACAAACAAGACAATGATGCAAGAATGGACGAGATTCATGCCTTGTTGATCAACCGCTCTTCTTCCACTTCGTCCCACTCAAGAAGGAGTCATTCAAGTCGACACTCCTCCGACAATTCAAGTACACCGACGTCGAACACTCTTCGCCAAGCCGCGCGCCAAGACCGTCAAGAAAACCACAATCCTCTACACGGAACCGATTCTCATGAGCAATTTCGAGCGCAAGAGCATCGACCTCGTCAAAACCAAGCTACTTTCGCGCAAGCACAAGAACGACAACGTCTACGCCAACAAGAGGAAGAACGAGCGCGACAACACCAAGATGCACAAGATGCAGAGGCACAACGTCAAGAGCAACAACGGCGAGAAGCACAAGCACTTGAGGCGCAACGTGCCCTCCGAGATTCAAGTCGAGCCGTCGCCACACGAAACCGGCAAGCTCGTGAACAACAAGAAGCGCTTCGCGATGAAGTTCAAGAGAGGATTTATCAAGCACGCTTGCACCGACAAGTTAGACAAGCTCCTCCACAAGCTCGACAAGAACCTCAAGTTCAACAAGAGCAACAAGACAATGGAAATCCTCCACGACAAGAACAAGTTGAGGGAAACAATCCTCCTCATCCAGGACGTCATCATCCCCGACCCCAACACAATGAAGAGCAACGCTACGGCAAGCTCAAGTTCACCATGCCCAAGTTCAACGGAAGCAATGATCCCGAAGAGTACCTTTCATGGGCATTGAAGGTCGACAAGATTTTTTGTTTGCACAACTATGAGGAAGAGAAGAAGATCGCTATGGCATCCCTTGAATTCCAAGACTACGTCCTCATATGGTGGGAACAAGTCATTGAGCGTCGTGAGGCAAGAGGTGAACCACCAATCACCACTTGGGCGCAAATGAAGGATGTCATGCGAGCACGTTTTGTGCCAACCTACTACAACCGCGACCTCTTCAAGAAACTCCAACTCCTCAAGCAAGGAACCAAGAGCGTTGAAGAATACTACAAGGAAATGGAGATTGCCATGATAAGAGCCAATGTCACGGAAGATGATGAACAAACTATGGCACGTTTCTTGAATGGACTCAACCATCCTATCAAGAAGATCGCCGACTTCCAACCATACTCGAACCTCATCGAGCTCGTGCACCAAGCTACCAAAGCGGAACGTCAAGTGCAAGATGACTGCAAGTACGCCAAGTACTCTTCCAAGAGCTACGGCTTTTCCAACTCGCAAGCTTCAACGACTCCAACACCTACAAGCAACGGCGACAAGTCAAGTTCAAAGAAAACCTCGACAACCTCAAGTCGTCCTCCTACTACAAGCAACTTCAAGCCGAGAGCTTCATCATCCACAACCCCAACCGATGAGACCATTAAGACAAGTTCTATCAAGTGCTTCACATGAGGCGGCCGAGGCCACAAATCCTTCGAGTGTACCAACAAGTGTACCATGATCCTCAACGACGACGGTACCTACGACTCCATGAGTGAAGGAGAAATGGAAGCCCTTGAGAATGTAGCCATGCACCAGCAAGTGAATGAAGATGAAGATGATCAAGTCTTTTGTGACGAAGATTCGAGCCCCGCTCTTGTTGTCTCCAAGGTCTTAACATTTCACCATCAACAAGACAAAGACCAACGATGCCATATCTTCCACACCAAGGCCGGCATCAATGGAAGGTCCGTGAAGGTCATCATCGATGGAGGAAGTTGTCATAATTTAGCAAGTGAAGAACTATGCTCCAAGCTCCAATTAGCCAAGATGAAGCACCCGCATCCCTACAAGGTTCAATGGCTAAGCGACTCCGGCACTATCCAAGTCGAGCATATGGTACAAGTTTCCTTCAAGATCGGAGCTTACGAAGACACTTTGGAGTGTGATGTCGTCCCGATGTCCGTTTGCCACCTCCTCCTTGGACGGCCATGGCAATTTGACCGAGGTGTCATCCACAACGGGCGGACGAATCACTATAGCTTCAAGATGAAAGGAAAGGAGTACGTGCTACGACCTATGTCTCCAAGTCAAGTGATTGCCGACAAACAAACCACCCATCGTGGAGAAAATAGTGAGAGAGCGAACCACCATAAAGAGAGTGAGCGCCACAAGCCCAAACCGAGTGCCTCCACGATGAGCGACAAGAAAAACCTACTCCTCTTTGCCACCAAAAGTGAGATGAGAGAAGTGTGTGAGAACCCATCAAGTGTCATGCACTATGTCCTTTTGTGCAAGGATGAGGCACCCAAAACTAACAACTCCCACAATCTACCTTTAGTGTTATCTTCTCTATTGCAGGAATTTCAAGATGTTTTCCCCGACGAGCTACCTCCGGGTCTACCTCCACTACGAGGCATCGAACACCGAATCGACCTCATCCCCGGAGCACCCCTTCCTAACAAGGCTCCCTACCGCGTCAACCCCGAGGAAACCAAGGAGATCCAACGGCAAGTACAGCAACTCATCGACAACGGCCATGTACGAGAAAGCTTGAACCCTTCTGCCGTTCCGGTAATCCTTGTTCCCAAACGAGATGGTACATTTCGCATGTGTTCCGATTGTCGTCCTATAAATGCTATTACCGTGCGTTATCGTTACCCTATCCCACGCCTAGATGATATGCTAGATGAACTTAGCGGAGCCACTATTTTCTCTAAAATTGATCTTAAGAGTGGATACTATCAAATACGCATCCAAGAAGGCAATGAATGGAAAACCGCATTTAAGACCAAATTTGGCTTATATGAATGGCTTGTTATGCCAATGGGTTTATCCGAAGCACCCGGTACTTTCATGAGAGTCATGCATTTTGTTCTTCGACCCTATATTGGCGTATTTGTTGTGGTCTATTTTGACGATATTCTTATCTTTAGCAAATCTCTCAAAGACCATGTCACCCATCTTAAAACCGTGTTGCAAACTCTTAGAAAAGAGCGACTTTATGCTAATATGGACAAATGCCTTTTCGGTGTCGATAAGCTTGTTTTCTTAGGTTTCGTTGTGTCTTCTAAGGGTGTTCATGTAGATGAATCTAAGATCAATGCTATTAAAACTTGGCCCCAACCAACCAACTTGCAACAAGTGCGTAGTTTTCTTGGGTTAGCAGGTTTCTATCATAGATTTGTGAAGGATTTCAGCACCATTGCTTCACCTTTACATGCTTTGAGTAAGAAAAATGCACCTTTTGTTTGGGGACCATCACAAGATACCACATTCAATGAGCTTAAGAATTTGCTTACTCATGCTCCCATGCTTGCATTACCCAACTTTGACAAAACTTTTGAAGTTCATTGCGATGCTAGTGGTAATGGCATAGGAGGTGTGTTAACGCAGGAGAAACGCCCAATTGCTTACTTTAGTGAGAAACTTTCCGGAGCGCAACTCAATTACCCCATATATGACAAAGAGCTATATGCTTTAGTGCGAGTTTTGCATGAATGGGAACACTATCTTCGCCCTCATGAATTTGTCATTCACACCGACCATGAAACGCTTAAATACCTGAAAGGTCAAACTAAGTTGAACAAGCGTCACGCTAAGTGGAGTGAATTCATTGAGTCATTTCCTTATGTCATCAAGTATATTAAGGGCAAAGAAAATGTTGTGGCGGATGCTCTTTCCCGCATATGCATGCTTGTTAATAAACTCGAGTTGAATGTCATTGGCTTTGACCACATAAAAGATTTGTATGCGCATGATCCTACTTTCGCGATTCCTTATGCCAAGTGTTTGACGCATACTTCTTGGGAACACTATTACATCAAAGATGATTATCTTATGAGAGCTAACAAATTGTGTATCCCCGAGTCTTCTCTTCGTTTGCTCCTTTTGCAAGAATCTCATGGAGGCGGACTAATGGGACACTTTGGATGCGACAAGACATTCGCTACGCTCTCCAAGAACTATTATTGGCCCAAGATGTTCCGCGACGTCTCACGCTTCACCAACCGATGTTCGACATGTCGCAAAGCTAAGTCCAAAGCTCAATCTCATGGCCTTTACATGCCTCTCCCTATTCCATACCAACCATGGGAAGATATTAGCATGGATTTTGTGCTTGGTTTGCCTAGAACTAGAAATGGAAAGGATTCCGTGTTTGTTGTTGTGGACCGATTCTCTAAGATGGCTCACTTCATCCCATGCAACAAGATAGACGATGCTTCACATATTGCCAATATCTTTTGTAGGGAAATATTGCGTCTCCATGGAGTACCCAAGACGATTGTCTCGGACCGCGACGTCAAGTTCCTAAGCTACTTTTGGAAGACCTTATGCGCCAAGCTCGGCATCAAGCTACTATTCTCTTCGGCATACCATCCACAAACCGACGGCCAAACGGAGGTGACGAACCGCACGCTTTCCACTCTACTACGTGTGTTGATCAAGAAGAACATCAAGGAGTGGGAGGAGTGCCTACCCATCGCCGAGTACGCCTACAACCGCGCAAGATATTCAACTACCGGCAAGTCCCCCTTCGAGGTCGTCTACGGTTTCAACCCGTTGTCCCCATTGGACATTCTTCCTCTACCTCTACAAGAGCGCATCAACATGGACGCGAGTGCCCGAGCAAACTACCTCAAGAAGATGCATGAAGATACACGGCACGCCATCGAGCGCCAAGTACAACGACTCGCGACCAAGCTCAACATCAACAAGAAACCCATGATATTCAACAATGGAGATCTTGTGTGGCTACACCTTCGCAAGGAACGCTTCCCCAACGAACGCAAGTCCAAACTTCTACCACGAGCCGATGGACCCTTCAAGGTGCTTGAACGCTACAACAACAACGCCTACAAGATCGACATCCCCCGCGATAAGTACTCCGTGAGCGACATCTTCAACGTCAAAGATCTCTTCCCGTACCATGGTGATGAGGATTTCGATCCTAGGTCGGATCTTTCCCAAGGGAGGGGAGATGATGCGGAGCATCCTTTGGTCATCCCCATGGACCCATCTTCGTCTCACCAAGTGCCAAGAGGACCCATGACACGAGCACGAGCTAGAGCTCTCGAGACCGAGGTGACATCTCTCCTTAATGAACTTCCATATGAATCATGTGAGACATGGCTACTACCTCAAACGGAAATGCTATGCGTGCTCAGGTACTTAGAAGACTCTCTCGGAGACGCTCGTGAAGACGGACAAGTCTACAAGTTCACGGACGAAGAGGAACAACGGAAGGAACGGAAGGAACCGGAGAAGTCTCCAGGGCCCGGACATCCGGCCCCAGGCCCCGGACATCCGGCCCCTGGAAGTGTCATCAGCAGGTCTACAAGGCCCGGACATCCGGCGACCATCCCGGACATCCGGCCTCCAGCCCGAAAATCCGGCCTTCTTCCCGGATATCCGGCGCCCCCATCTTCCGAACCTGAAAACTGGCCTCCGACAGCCCGGACATCCGGCGTCTCGGGAATGCCCGGACATCCGGCCCGACGCCCGGATGTCCGGCTCCGCCTGCCTGCGCGCAGTAACGGGCTTAGACCCATGTATCCCCCCTCTCTCCCTAGACTATAAATACCCCTTCACTTGGACGAACTAGGGTTAGCATTGTGATAGCTCATTTTACATGTGAGAGCTTCGCTCATCCACTTGGTTACCTTCTCCTCGGAGAGTGCCTCTTCGGAGAAGATCCCCCAAGCGGATTCAAGACCCCATCACGGGAAGAACCTCAAGACCTCCTCACGGAGAAGATCGTGCTACTTGTATCATCCTTAGTTGATTGTGGATCATGTATCTCGTTGTGTTTTCGAGGATCTAGCATATGTGTGACCTATTCTTGTTGGTTTGAGTGATTTCTCTTGTGTTTTCTCTCGTTTCCCCTCGTGTTTCCCCTCGTGTCCCTCGTAGGATCCCTCCAAACGTGAAAGATCGGGCCCTAGGGTTCTACCCTACATCATCTTTTGGTATCATGAGCCTAGGTTGATCACGATTTTGGAGCCCCTACCCTTGTTTTCTAGCCTAATTTTGTTGTGTTCTTCCCCAATTTCGAAAATCCCCACAAAAATAGCCCCCCAATTTTTTTTGTGATTTGTTGGTGTGATGAAGTTTTGTTGGATTTGATCCGCGGATTTCGTGTGTTGCGGGTAGATCTAGCTTTCCCCCACCTTTTCCCCAATTTCCATCCACAAAATCTTCCAAATTTTGCGCTGGATTTGACCCATCCACGCGGAGTTCATCGAGTTCGTCCTCAGATCCAGGCCCCGGACATCCGGCCCATGAGCCCCGGACATCCGGCCACCCCGGACATCCGGCCATCCAGCCCAGACATCCGGCCCCTGGCAGACACAGCTCCATCCACCGCCCCTTTTTCCGCCTAACTTTCATCCAATTTTGTTCCGTTGCCCATTTTCACTTCCGCATACCTCCACCACTTCCGCATAGCACCACCATCGCTTACCCGCTATCAACTACGACACTTTTGACACATTTTGCTTTGAGAATTTGAGTTGCGGTTCCCGTGTCATATTGTGTTTCGGCTATTTAGGTACGGTGCGACGTCAACATCACCGCCGCTCATCTTCGCCACGGACTCTTCATCACCACTTTCAACCGCACGCAAGGACGGTAACCTCGACGACATCTTGGTCTACTCCTTGCCATTACATTGATAACCCCATAGCCCATTTTGCGTAACTTACCCAACGAGACTAGCCTTTGAGTATTGCCGGCAACGTGACTTGTGCACATTTAGTGATCATATTTCCCATAGCATACATACCATATCATCGTGGTGCATATCTTAGTATCATCTCTATTGTGTCACCAAGTTGTCATCGCATATACTCAATAGCTATCTTGGTTCGTGAAGTTTTTAATGAGAAAAGAGCTCAAAAGAAAAAGAGCCACCCAAGCTTTTAAGCAAAAAGAGAAAGATAAGCAAAGACCTTATACGCAAGAACCATAGCATCATACTACATTAAGATTGTCATACTCGATCATCTTGGATCATATCACCGAAACACCATACAAATTGCATACTTGGGATAGAAGTCGTTGCATTTTTGCTTAGTAGGTTGTGCACCAGTCTCGTATCCGCCTATTGTGCAATCGTGCTAGCGTCTCTCTAGTGTTGTGCAACAAGAGCATTTTCGTGGATTCCACATTTTTCGCTCATACCTTGGTTGCACGACCCAATCTATCTATTTGCGTGTGTGTTTCCGTGTACCTACTTGCTATTGGTCTACTTGTTGCATTTGCGAATTTGTGAATCTCTTCCAACATTTTTGAGGCTCACTAACAATTGCATCAAATTTTGTGCCACCATCCTAACCAAGCTCCTCTATAAGCTTTATTTGTGTAGGTGTGAGAAACCGACAAGAATTGGTACCAATTGTGCTATTTCCTTGTTCCACATTTGAGTGATCATTGATCCATCTTCAACTTCGGTCAAGGTACATTTGGTATCGTTCTTCTCCTTCTCCCACTCACATATTTGTTTGGAATGATGGATAGGCCAAGTTCTTCTACCAACCCACTCTTCATGGAGCAAGACGACGACCCGAACACCTACGTCACCAAGAGCCACCTCTTCGGTGCACAACGAGCTTTGCACCAAGAACAACAAGCATTGAGCGACTGCATCGACAATCTCGCCACCGACTTAAGACTTTCCGAGCAACGTACCAGAGACTACCTCGACCAAAAGCTCGACGAACACAAACAAGACAATGATGCAAGAATGGACGAGATTCGTGCCTTGTTGATCAACCGCTCTTCTTCCACTTCGTCCCACTCAAGAAGGAGTCATTCAAGTCGACACTCCTCCGACAATTCAAGTACACCGACGTCGAACACTCTTCGCCAAGCCGTGCGCCAAGACCGTCAAGCAAACCGCAATCCTCTACACGGAACCGATTCTCACGAGCAATTTCGAGCGCAAGAGCATCGACCTCGTCAAAACCAAGCTACTTTCGCGCAAGCACAAGAACGACAACGTCTACGCCAACAAGAGGAAGAACGAGCGCGACAACACCAAGATGCACAAGATGCAGAGGCACAACATCAAGAGCAACAACGGCGAGAAGCACAAGCACTTGAGGCGCAACGTGCCCTCCGAGATTCAAGTCGAGCCGTCGCCACACGAATAAAGAGTGGAGAGAAAAATAAACCGATGAACTACGGTGGGAGGTTTTTTTTTAGTGCGTGCAGGTGGGGGGGCGGGGTAGGGGGTTGGGAGGGGACGAAAAAAAACCAGTCGAAATAAACCGGTTGAAAGGTGGGGGTACGATCCTACCAACTGAGACATTAGGAGTAGAGATTACTAAATAACTTGCGCTATGTTTTTGAGTCGCCGAGTCAAGCCAAGTCGCCGAGGCTGCGGCTAGAGGCTTGCTGGCTTGAGTCTGCGACTTGGCTTGATTAGTCGCCCCAAGTCGCCATGGCTTAGAATAGGATTTAGGGGTAGAATTACGAGTGATATTACCTTGTAATCTTTTATAGTTGGCAATGGAAATCCCTTCCTGACCTTGTGCAAGCTCTTCTTTCTTGATTGTAGGTGCACCTTGCAGTATAAATGTAATAGCAAGCATGAGCATCAAGTTGTTTGCACCTTGCATTAGTAATGTATAAGTACATATGTAATAGGAAACTTGTACATTTGAGTTGAAATAAAGAGGATAACTTACTTCTTGTGTGTCCATCTGTCCCAATTTGTTTTCCTTGATCCATATTTCTTTGCACCTGATCACCTGATTCAGATAAGGAAAACAACAGCAGTTCTACATATAAATACCATCACAGATCACAGCAACATACTTGACAACAGAAATTAAGCATTAGTTCATTACATTTAACTACAAACTACCAAGTTCTTAACTCTTAACAACCAGCCCCAAATCGCCCCCAACTCCATATGTCCAAAAAGAAGCCATACCAGCCCCAAATCCTATGTCCAAAATAAGGCACACCAGCCCCAAGAGCCCCCAACTCCATATGTCCAAAATGAAGCCACACCAGCCCAAGTTCCATCAATCGTCCTAGTAATCAAGATCATCATCAAAGCCAATGGGGCCTCTCTCTTCACCTTCACCTTCACCTTCACCTTGATTTCCCTCTTGATCATCTTCACTTGTTGAATAATCTTCAAGCTCAACCTCCTGATTTGCATCCTCCTCCTCGTCCTCATCTTCTCCAACTTGGTTTTGCACTCGAGATCGAGAATAGACATGGGTAACAGCAGCCTGGCTCCCACTCCCACGGCTTCTAAGGTTGCGCAATGGACCTTCAGAAGCACCGACAGCTTCGTCAACTTGAGCCCAAGTGATATCAGCCCCTTCATAAACCGGCTGGGCATTATGGTCAACCCATTCATTGTCCCATTGTAAGTCTTCTAGGACCAATGGGTCAGACCTAGCCCCTTTGGCGCCTTCCTCACGAAGCTTTTGGAACCTATCAACATTCTTCCGGTTGTATTGAACATATGACAAATCATTAAGTCTTTGGAACTCCAACCTATTTCTCTTTTTGCTATGGATCTGAAAACAACATACAAGAAAACAATAAGCAAGGGCAAGGCTACTATGTGCGTTCAGCCGTTCACTAAGAAAACAATGACTTGGTGTTGGTACTTACTACTTACATTTTGAAAGCAAGACCAATTGCGTTCACAACCGGAAGCTGAAGCACAAAGGCTAACTATGTGCTTTGCTAAATATTGCAGCTCATAAGCAAGGCCACCATAAGCACCCCACCAAAGAACTACAGAAGTACAAATGAAGACAATGTTAGAATTCGTAAGCTAAAAAAGATAGGTGCTGAAATTTATGAAAAAGTAGAAGGCTAGAGCTGAAATAACTTACGAGGACTCTTTTTTTGTTCGGTCTTTGATTGCCAACTTAGAGCTGAAGCATTCACCTTCACCTCTTTCATAGTCATCAGCCAATCTACTTATCAAGCTTGCTTTATCATCATCGGGCTCCATGTGCAATAGCACCTCATTGAACATATGCCTAAGCCTTTGACAATATCGTGCTTTCTCGGGCTTAGCTTTGAGATCATAGAACCTATTTGGGTTTAAGAATAGTGCAGCTCCATACAACTTCACCCCCATTTGAGATTCCCACTTGTCCTCTACTATTTTTGTCACCTTCTTAACCAACGTTGGTTTGTCATCTATCGCAGCCTTGATTCTCTCCTTTGCATACTCCATTGCTGCCATAACCTCGGGCATCGCCGGCTTCTCATCGCCATCAACAATCCTTAGCACCCTTAGAAGAGGTAGAGAAACTTTCATGCAAGTCTCTACCGAGTTCCAAAAACTAATGGACAACACATCTTCTTGAACTTTTTGTCCCACCGGTGAGGTTGACAACTTCTTATTGCTATGCCAAACATCACCACAAACAATTCTTTGAGAGCTTGCCTATGTGAGTGCATGCTTTGCAAGTTGAGAAAATTTGTGGCAAAGCGAGTAGCTCCAGCCCTCACAAGATCATGGTTGCCGGTCTTCACTCTCAATTCATCTAAAACCCTGCCATGCCTGTAGATGAATGTAGTCACCCTCCTTCCATTTCTAATACACTCGCTGAATTGCTTGATTTTGCAAATGGACTCCAACATAAGGTTCAAACAATGGGCTGCACAAGGGGTCCACCATAATGTAGGGATCCTCTCCATTAAGAGTCTACCCGCTGCCTTGTAGTTAGCACCATTATCCGTGCAAATCTGAACCACGTTGCCTCTTCCAATGTCGTTGATCCTTTTCTCCATCAAATCTGCCAACAATTCTTTGTTGGCTACAAAGGCTGATATGTCAACGCTATCAATGAAGTAAGACCCGGCTGGACTATTGACAAGGAAGTTGACTAAGTGCCTAGTCTTCCCATCGGTCCACCCATCGGACATTAGTGTGCAGCCATACTCTTGCCAAGCCAGCTCATGTTGCAATCTCGATGCATGTGTCTTCTTCTTTGCTTTCGCAAGAAGTGGAAGCCTAAGAGCATGAATAGTTGGGGGGATGTAGCCTGGACCATATTGCCCGGTGGACTCCAATGCAATCTCAAAGGCTCTTGATCGGGTAACATTGAAGGGAATGGCATTAGCAAAGAAAAATGCTGCCCAATGATCATCAACTCTATCCTTATCCTCGGTGGTCCTTTTGAAGCAACCTGCGTTCAATGCGGCTTGAGAAGGATTCTTTGAGTGCCTTAGCTCAATGACTTCTTCCGGAGTCTTCCTAATCATCCCGGCAATTGTTCTTGAAGCCTTTTGTGTCGGTAATTCAGTTTGGATAGTCTCGGCCTTCCTTTTTGCTGTTGTCCTACTACTAGTTTGAGTTGCTGTTGCATCCTCTTCTTCATCATCAGTTGCTGCATTTTCTTTATCAGACTCCCCTGGCATATTATGCTTCTTTGCGTAGACCTTCATAAAATCCAGCATCTCCTTTGAAACAGCCTCTGGCACCTTCTTGCATTTTGTAGAATTCCTCTTTCCTTTAGTACTAGCCCCAGCTAGGTGACGCTTGAACCTTGCTATTCCAGCATGCACATCTGTCCCGCAAAATGTGCATCGTATCCTATTCCTCCTGTTCATGTCATGCCAATACCCATACTTCCACCTAGGGTCTCCCGACTTTGCCTTCCGCTTAGGATCCTTGGATGGATCATACTGCTCATGCTCAGGCCCATTGCCGCCGGCTGCACTATTGACAATTTGGTCAGTCATCCTCTACCTGCAGCCAAGGTGCCTGCAGAAAAACAGAGCAACACAAGTAGAAGTAGTAATTAGTAATTACTAATTAGAGCAGCAGAGCACATAGATATACAGCAGCAGCAGAGCACATATACAACAGAGCAAATATACAGCCTAGCAGGCTAGCACACAACAGCAGCAGCAGAGCACACCTAGGCACCTAGCACATATACTAATATACATCTAACAGCAGCAGCAGAGCACATATACTGATATACATCTAACAGGTAACAACAGAGCACATAAAGTCTATATAGAGCCCACCCCGCGCTCTCTCTGCCTCTCTTTCCTTCGGTCCTTCTCCTTCCCCAGTCCCCACAGCAGCAGCAACACATAGAGAGGCAGAGGGGGCGACGAGCCATACGGCCATACCTGCTAGGGTTTGCTGGCGCAGGCGCAGGAGAAGATGGAGGCCGAGGCGGCGGAGGCTAGTGGGGGCACGTCACCGGCGGAGGAGGCTCGTGGGGGCGCGCGTCACCGGCGGATCTGGAGGGGCGCGTCGCCGGCGGTCGCCGATCTGGAGCCCTCCCTTTCCCGCGCGGTTCCCTCCCTTTCCCGCGCGGTTCCCTCCCTTTCCCTCTCTTTCTCTGTTTCACGCGGGGGCTGGCCCTCTATTTATCCCCACCCCCAAAAATTTTCTGGCAGGTGGGCCGATCTGGAGGCAAGCCACGCGACCGGCGGCTACTAGCCGCCGACTAATCGTGCCAAGTCGCCGGCGAGCCAGCGAGTCGCGCGACTCGCTTCCTGAGTCAAGTCGCCTGCGCGAGCCAGCCACGCCGCGACGACTCGGCGATTAGTCGGCGACTCAAAAACATAGAACTTGCGCCTGCATGGAAAGTTTTGATCCGTTCAGATTTTTTTCGTTGTGTGAGAGGGTGACGCGAAAATAAACCGGTGGGGTGGTGGGAGGGGAGACAAAAAAAACCAGACGAAAGTGGGAGACGAAAAAAAACCGTGGAAACTATCCTACCTCATCCGTTTTTTCTTCGTGCGAGGTTGCTCGTCTGTTTCGATCGCTACCAGGTTGGCCTCCGTCAGTTTTTTTTAGCGAGAGGGGTTGTTTTTGTACGTGCGTGGTGGGAGGTGGGAAGGAAAAAACCAGACAAAGGTGGGAGGTGGGAGGAGGGGCGAAAAAAAACCAGACGAAGTGGGAGGTGGGACGAAAAAACCCTGAAACAAAGACTACCAACTGCTCCAGTAGGAGTAGAGATTTGGCCGTGGGTTTAACTGGGCCCGCCGCCCACCTGGAACGTTATTGGGCCGAAGCCTGATTGGCCCACCTGTGCCCGTCAACTATTAGGGTTAATTTTCCCTAAAAAAACCACTAGGGTTAATTTATCTAAAAAAAACTGTTAGGGTTAATCCCCACCGGTGGCTCCTCCCTCCGCATTATGTCTCGCTCTCGTCTTCTCGTTCTAACCACCGCCGCCACCACCACCGATGCTCTCCTCCCCCAGATTCCTCCACTCGCCGTCTCCCTTCCTCGTCTCCCCCCACCCGTTCGGCTGTCTGCACGCCGGCGACGGGGTGCCTGCCATCCGGACGCGACAGCGCGGACTCGAGCAACGGAGCCCGGGTCGTGTGCGTCCACGTCGTGACCTCGACGCCGCCGTCCAGGAGCTCGGCCCCATCTATCTTTACCATTATGTTCATTGCGAAATTAGTACACAGATGGTTCGACTTTAGTCGGAAATTTGGTAGTTCATCAGCGGATCTGATTGGACCTAGGGCTGGTGTATTAAATCCTAGCAGCTACAATCACTTTAGTATATCAGCAGATATCAGATGTTTGTGCTCTGTTGTTTATGTTTTGCTGCTGAGAGTATTCCTTGTACTGGCAGGAGATCCCTCTGCTAGCCTAGTCGCCACCGCAGAATCCTAATGGCAGGAGGAGCTGCGGCTGCTGGACCTGTACTTCGTGGAGGAAGAGGGACTTGAACCCTTGGGTTGAGCTGCAGGACAAGGGGTTCTGGTGTGGCGCCCTCGTCGCCCGGATTCACCGCCGGCGTCGGCAGCCACGCCGCTGCTGATGTCGCTGCCGCCTCAGCCCCTCGGGCATGGACGACCAGGACGTCCTTGAGCGGGTTCTTGCTCTGCTGCACTCTCGTTTACTGCAGGAATTTTTTGTTTTGCAATCACAAACTGGATCAATGTTGCTTAAAAGTTTTGTACCTGTAGTTGATACCAGCATCTTGATTTTGTAGTTGATACTAGCTGCCTTTAACACTTGTGTCCAGTGAGGAATCAAGAACCGACTTGCTGCACTAATCGCCATGAACACGTAGTACCCAGAATGCTTAATCTGGGCTCTTATTGAATGAACCCTTCTAGGAGTGGGCTGATTTCAGTACTAGCATTGTCTGGAGTTGACAACTAGTCCCTCCGTCCGGAAATACTTGTCGCTGAAATGAATGTATCTTGATGCAGTTAAGTTGGTTCTGTCACACGGGGGTAGATCCCTCATTTATTTCTAGGCATATTTCTAGTGTTTTTCTGTGTGTGATATGCTGGCTAGTTTTTCTCTTAATTACAAGATGCAATTCTTACACTCATATATAGCTACTGTTGGGGAGATGCTTAGGAAACAAGACCTAGGAGGTTAGCTACTTTTTGGTGATTCCTTTGCTTAACAAAAAATCAAGTTGTGGCTGATTTAGCTCTATTTCATGAGCAGTTAGTGTATCACAGTACATTTGTATGACCACGGCTGGGTGTCATGAAAGAATAAAGCTACCTTCTCTACTTATTAACTGAAGTTTTTGTTTCTACTTACTAAAATGTTAGTTGGTAGTACTTATTAACCTGACAAGTACCATTGGTTGCATTTCAGTGTATTCAGCTCAATCATGTTTACCTGATGGGTAGTGAGGATATCTTATTCAGTTCCTTGTTAAGTTATAGCCTACAAGTGTCTAGTACATGTCCCTCATTTTTCATCATTGTAGTCAGTGCCAAACAAATAACCAAACAAGCTAAGTTCGATATTTTAGTGTTATCTGCATATGTAGCACTGTAGAATTTCTGAAAATACTCATTAGTTAAAGAAAACTAATTTTACAGATACTAGTCGTACTTGCTCATGCCTGCCTGCTTTCTGCTGGAAGCAAGGAGTCCGCCTGCACTTGCTGTTGCTAATGCTTGCTTAATACTCCCTCCGTCCCAAAATACTTGACGCATATTTGTTTAAATACGGATGTACATCCGTATTTAGACAAATCTGCGTCAAGTATTTTGGGACGGAGGGAGTACTTACTAAGATGCTTGTTCACCTGTTATGCAGATCATGGAACAAGAGAAGCGGGAGAAGCTCGCACGCAAGGTATGCAAACATACAATTTCTTGAACTACTCAGTCGTGTATATGTACTGCACCATTCAGGCTATTAACTCTGATCTGGTCTGTAGCATTTAATATATTGGACTGTAGTTAAAGGATATACTTGTTAGCAAACAAAATGTACTTGTTTTTATTCAGCAACTAAAATGTAGTACCTCAGTCCCTAATTATAAGACGCTTTGCAGAGGAAGTACTTGTTTTCTGATGATGCAATCCCCAATTAGTGAATAGCCAATCTATTCTGCTTTCTATGGCTGTGGTTTGCTGTGCACCATCCTGGTAATTTCTGTTTTTTTACATGTATACTAAAACATGAGGTGACCAGGTAGTTTGTTTGCATGTGACCAGGTAGTCTGGTTGCATGTTATCAAGTTATCTATCGATGCACTGCATCATCCTTGTTTGTTACACATTTACTGAAGATTGAGGGCCTATCACTTGCCAACTTGAATGCTCAACGTTTATAAATGAAGGTTATAGATAAATACCTATCGAAGGATTGCCGTGATAGATCATGTGCACAAGCCCAATGTCCATTAAGTCCTGGAAAATCTATTAATTTGAACCAAACTTGTTCTCTGGTTTCTAGTTCTTTTCATGAAACCTCAGTATATGGTACTGAAGTTGAGGTATTTATTTCTCAAATTATCATGTGTATGACAGCTTAACAGTTTCTTATTTTTAGTTCAGTTCAGCTCTCTCTCTCTCTCTCTCTTTGTTGTACACACTACTCACTCAAACAAGTAACCAGATCACTCAAACACAAAGCAATAAGATCTATTACATGCTTTTGGAAATAACCTCCTCATTATAATTCCTTTATCTCTTCTTATTTGACAGTATGATCAATCCTCTTTTTTTTGCTGGAGCTTAGTCTTAGTATTTCGTGCACCGATTGTTATTGGTTTAGTTGCTGACCATTGGACTACATGCAAGTTACTGATATCCAGGGAGCAAGTGATTTTTACAAGTGCTAGTTCCAAGTGTTGATATTGACATGGATTGTATGATGCAAGTGGATAATTTTCAAGCAGCATCTAGTTGTGTGAATTGTTTTGCCTCAAGAATTACAAAAGGAAGTGATTTCTGTTTTGGTAGGCAAATGCAGTAGTGTAATCACAATCATGAGTGTACTATAGGAGTAGTGTTATCACAATCAGGAATGTACTCCTCCTTAGCAGTTTGGCATTAATTTTTCAGGGAGTGCCTTCTTCTTCAGGTAAGAAGCTGTGCAGCCGGTGAGGTTGGCGACGAGCTGACGGAGCTCTCCTCGCCGACCTGCCCAGCCAGAAGGTTGGCGACGAGCTGCCGGCGAGAAGAACTGGGGGCTCTCCCCGTTGACCTGATCTGGTACTTCCCTTTGATGAAATTCACGGTCCTTTGATCGAATTAATGCTCCCGTGTATGTGTTGTGCAACAGTGTACTACCTCTGTCCGAAAATACTTGTCGCTCAAAGGCATATTTCAGTGCTAGATACATCCATTTGAACGGCAAGTATTTCCGGACGGAGGGAGCACTTGTTAATCTTGCGTTGTTGATTATACGTGCGTAAATCCTCAGTGTTGTTTCTAGAGAATTATCCATGTATGTGCAGTGCCCTATTATACGTTTTTTTTGGTTCCCCAATGGTTTCATTGCTCTCTCCTGGTTGTTTTAATGATTACTGTTATGGCTTATCCTAAATTTAGAGCTATTGGCAAGGTGCTACTCCCTCAGTTCCTAAATAATATAAGTCTTTGTAGAGATTCCAATCCAGACTACATACGGAGCAAAATGAGTGAATCTACAGTTCATCATACTGACAGTTATTGCAACTTGTGCCTCAGTCATGAAAGGAAAGAGAAGTCACATAATTAGCAAATTTCATACCTCCTCTTTTGTAAAATGGCTAGTGAATTGTGACACAAAGTAAGCGTCAAATCGTTGTACTACTTCCTTTGAGAAGCTATGATTATTGTCAGTCCAATTCATGTCATTTTTCTGATTTGTGAGTGTACTCAAGAAGCTATGATTATTTTGAATGCATCCTCATCCATGTGCTTATATGCAGTCTTTAATGCTGCCAAATTGGGACTGAAGTCACTGAACTTCCATTTAAGCCTATTATTCTGAAACAAAAGGGTAATGAGTTTTATCCTCTGTTTTCTCTGCCTTTCCTCTGTTTCCCAGGTCAATTTGGAGGCCAAGGTAATCTGCAGCTCAAGCATTCCAAGGGCCCTGGCACGGGAAGCTGAGCTGACTGATGCAAAGTTTCTACTCCTCTGTTGTTGGAAGATCAAGAAGTAAATATCACAGGTACTCCTCTGTTTAGCAAGTTCCTAAAAAAAGGAAGGAACAAAAATAAAGAAGCTGCTCCTCTGTTTATGTCCACATACTGGACTGATTACCTGTTAATCTTTGCATACAACAGTCAGTCAATGTTACAACTATCACCATTTCAGGAATCACTTTGAGGTTGCAAATTACTGCTTCATGCAAATTACTGCACGATCCCGCTGGTCTGCCTTGTTCACCTTGTTCTTGCCCCCTTAATCTGCAGGATTTCCTGAACATGTTCTTCAGGGAGCAGTACAAGTCGATCCCGCTGGTCTACAACCTTGTGCTTGCGATGCTCTGGAGGCACCCAGAGAACGTTCAGCTGGAGAAGGTCAAGGTGGTGCTGCGGTAAGGGAGCGCCCTCTCGGCCGGAGTATCAATTCCGTTCGGTTTCTGATTATTGCTTGCATTCTTACGGATGGATTGTTACACATGGTCTCAGGGATCGAAGCCATGGAGGTTCACGGGCAAAGAGGAGAACATGGATAGGGAGATGTGGCCGGAGGGGACGAACCTCTGGCTCTCGATTGGAGCGGAGGAAGGCAGCCGACGAGGGAGATGTGGCCGGCGGGGACGGACCTCGGGGCTCTCGATTTGAGCGGAGGAAGTCGGCCGGCGAAGGAGCTGCGGCCGGCGGGGACGGACGCCGGAGGGGCGGAGCCTGGCGGAGGAGTCGCTCGGAGGAGGGGCAGAGCCTGGCGGGGACGGACGCCAGAGGGGCGGAGCCTGGCGGAGGAGTCGCTCGGAGGAGGGGCGGAGCCTGGCGGCGGGAGGAGTCGCGCGGAGGAAGACGACGCTGACGCTGAATCGGTATTTTCAAATTTGGGGTAGTTTGGTCATTTCACCAAGTTTCACCTGGTCGGAAATAATACCCAACGACAATTAAATCGGAACGGAGGGAGTACATCCGTATGTAGTTCTCAAAAGCCCGGACAAACCGAGCCTTCAGCTAATCAGCTCTAATATATGTTCTCACATCATCAAGCCCCTCCGGATTTCAAGAAGGATGAGAAGATACATCTAGAGCTCATTAGCTGTCCAACTCTTCTGTATCGCTGTCTTCATTGAAGCTTTCGTTTCCTCCACGAATATAAACCCGTCGAAACCTTATTCGGCAAGCGGTATGGGACTAATAGTATGTAACAGTCTGGTAGCCGGAGAGGGTCTGGTAGGCCGCGGCCCGAAGGCCTTCGGAAAGCCTTATTTTTGGCGCGTGCTAGGCGCCAGTCGGGTGTAGCTAGCCAGAAAAACAGTTGCCTTCCTGACCGTACGATCTAGGCATTCATAGCCATTGGATGTTGACTGATCTAGGCATTCATAGCCATTGGATGGAAGTCAACGCAAACTAGCCATTGGATGGAAGTCAACGCAAACAGGCAATCTTCTCTCTTTCTTCTTCCTACCGCACTTTGTTCTTCCCCTTCTCAACACCGTTGCGGCCGTAGCACCATCACCTCGGCGCGTCGCTGGCCGGTCGGCGTCGCAGCATCCTGATGGTCGTCACAGTAGCAGTTCTGTCCGCTCCCTCGCAACACCATCACACAGTCGAGGCAGTCGCAGCATCGCCACAATGCAACGTCGGCTGCCACCGCAAAATACTGCTCGATCTCATCCTTGCGGCATGGCTGGATGTCGTCGGCGCTCGCAGCAGCCGGCACCCAGCGCCTCAAGCTCACAGCACCGCTGCCTTGCTCGTCGACCACAGGACTTTGCATCAATTCGTCGCAGCACTCGCCCCCTCACAGTAGTGCTCGTAGCATGGCCAGCCTCCATCGCCGGCAAGCTCGCAGCAGACAATGGTGCCTGCACTACAGCGTCGGCGACGAGCACTGGTGAGGTGGCTTGCAGCAACCCACGGGCGGACGACATGTATGGTCTGCAGCATCGCCTCGAAGCAACATCGGTGGTATGGAAGCATCTGCCAGTACCGGCGGGAGCCGCCCTCACGGCACCCATGGCGACCATGGCGTTGCAACACCGGCTCGTAACTCGTCGACGACCGTCGCAACACCGGCTCACAGCGACCATGGCGTTGCAACATCGGGTTGTAGCCCCATCGGCAGCCGTCGCAGCACCGGCTAGGAGCACGGCGGTGCCATCGCCACACCAGCGGCCACTTGGAGCATGCCCTACCATCACAAGAGACGCATCCTTTGCAGCATCCCCCAACCTGGAGCACAGCCGGTGGCCGTGGTGTTCGATCGATGAAGCATAGAGGAATGGGACGCATGTGGCCCCCAGGCGCAGCGTTGACTTGGTTGGAAGAGGACAAGAGACGTCGTGGGAATGGGAGATTGGGGAAGTGGCCCGACCCTTCGAGGTAAGAACGAGGGAAGGCAGACGCGTACGTGGGCCCATGCGACGCGTGTCGAGCGTAGGAGCCGGCTGGCGCGCGGCTGTTTACAGCCGGTTGTTTCTAGAGAGAATTCCTTATTTGGCCCTTTCTTAAATTTTGCTTCCCTTTTTTGCCCAATAAACTTTGATTTTCCCTTTTTGACACTCAAACTTTATTTTGTTTCCTATGTGACACTTCCGTCAATTTTGGCTAGTAACGGTGTGTGACGCCCCCGGCTCAATCGTGCGCTAACCATACACGCAAATGCGTACGATCAAGCCTAAGGACTCACGGGAAGATATCACAACACACACTAGTAGAAAACGGGCCATTTGTCCCGGTTCCAGAGGCCCATTAGTCCCGGTTCCGGAACCGGGAATAAAGGGTCGGGACTAAAGCCCAAAACCTTTAGTCCCGGTTCGCTTACGAACCGGGACAGAAAGGGCTCCACGTGGCCGCTGCGGGGCGCCCAGGCAGGAGCACCTTTGGTCTCGGTTGGTAACACCAACCGGGACCAAAAGGCATCCACGCGTCAGCAGCTGGCAGGAGCAGGGGTTTTTGTTTTTTTGAAAGGGGGGGTGGGGGGTTTAGGGGGTTTTGGAGGGTTAATTTAGGGGTTTCATATATTGTGTTAGCTAGCTAATAGAGAGAAGTGACCTCTCTTATCTCCGTGCTTGGTCAACGCTAGCTACTATACGTATAGAGAGAACTCGACACGACGCTAGCTACTATACGTATAGAGAGAACTCGACACGCTAGGTAGTAAGCAAATGAAGGAACCATTAATTACACAAGATCGTCATGACCTCTCTTTCTACGAGAGATTGGTCGAACAACAAGTTTTCGTATATCTATCCGACGCTACTTCTTCCGCCATAGACATCTGTTAGGATCCCTAACGACGACCGCCACCAAAATCGCATGAGTATTCCAGATGGTATTCTCCGGCTATAGGTATGACGTGCTCAAGAAAGAATCCCGCAATTTCCTCTTGAATTGCTTTTATGCGATCTCTGTCTAGGAGTTCTTCCCGCTTCTCCCAGATCTAATTTAAAGAAGGGGGTCAGTACATATATATGAATGAAACTCAACACAATTGATGGTAATAAAATAAAATTGTGAATATTGTTTACATACTTGAAATTGTCGTTCAGATAATTTGCCAGACTCATCGGTCGAGTAGCGAATGAACTCGCAAACGTAGTATCCACATAAATTATTCTCTCCTTCCTGCTTCAAGCACTTTACGAGAATAGAGTTCAATCAGAATGATAATCAAGCATGATAATGGTATTGATGAAACTGGAATCAATGAGAGATGCGCGGAACTAGCTAGTACTACTTACATCGGGGTATGTAAATCGCAGCGGATCTTTCGGTAGACCCTTTATCCTTGTGGTGAACTCTTTCCAAACCCTACCCGGCAAAGAAAATGATTATATATACTTGATATCAGGAAATGAACGAAAGTTGCCGATATGGTGCGATAATGATTGAACTTACTTCTGGAGCATCTCACGCATGTCCGCCCAATGCCCCTCCCCTTTGCGCAGCGAGTCTAAGACAGTAACCTTCCCCTCCTCAAGCTTAATGACTAGTAGAATAAAGTGGAATCTGCGCACGCATAACTCATCAATTACACTTAACATCGAGTAAGCGAAACAGAATATGCACAAGACAGTAATTAGCACTCACTTGTGTTGTAAGGAAGTAGTATTGTACTTTTGTGATGATTTTTAAGAAATGACGTGAGCAAGTTGTCATATGTATCAACGTGTCTTTCAATTACCGACCATTCATTTACGATATTTGGGCTAACGAACCCAATGTCATAGACTTGTCGTCTCTTGCATTCGACGATCTTCAATCTGCACAACATAGTGAGGATAGTTATATATACATGAAATGAACGAGCTGAGCTAGAGACTTAATTACAGAAACAATACTTACAGACAATAGCAAGTCATCATTTGTTTGTCGAGGGCATCTTTATTGTACAACTGCCATAATTCTTCAAATTCAATTGGCATACTGTCGACTCCAACGAAGTCGTGCTCATCTCGAATTCCAATCAGGAAACTGGAGGTCCCATCCTTGCATTTATCCATGTACCAATCATTTAATTGTCGCATCAACGTCCCTAGACGCGGGATCTCCTCGGGTTTGACGAAAGGCTTCCCGTGCTCATATCTAAAGGGCACTACATCAGCGAATTCGGGTAACGGTATATCATCGGGTAAGTAATCACCAAGATTGGTACCGGGCACTACCCCCTCTATAACATTAGCGATATCGCTAGAGACCTGGAGCGGGGGGCATGATTGCTTTGGCTGTTCGCCGAGCTGGGGAATTGTATTCCGAGTTCGTCGTCTGGTATCACTTTTAGTACTCCCCGACCGCACCGCTTCAGCATGTGTCTTTTTAATATGGCGGTCATAGTTTGATGGCAGCGGAGACGGTGCACGTGGTGGTTTTTGAAGGTTTTGCACCGTACGCCTCGCTATTTCCGGATCTATCCTTTTCTTTGGAGGTGGACGTTTCTTAGCAAAATGGGCCTTCACTTGGGCATCCGAGATTGCGTTGGTTTCCTCTTCAGACATATCATATGGTCTCTGTGGAAGAGGACGATTGAGGCTTGGACCATATTGAAACCTCTTCCCTCCTCCTGTTGTACTGCTAGCCGCCGGAGCGGCGGCGTCTCTCTTCCATCGTTGCTTACGAGGCGGAGAAGGAGGCGGAGTGCTCCGACGCGCTGGAGGAGCCGGAGCAGCGGCGTCTGTCTTCCGCCGTTGCTGACGAGGCGGAGGAGGAGGCGGACTGCTCGGACGCGCCGGAGGAGGCGAAGGAGAAGGCAGAGTGCCCTCACGCGCCGGAGGAGGCGAAGGAGGAGGCGGAGTGCCTTGATCACTCGCCGGAGGAGGAGGAGGAGGAGGAGGCGGAGGCGTCCAGTTTGGAAGCTTGATGTACTCCTTCCGCCATAGACATGTAGTCCTCAGAGCATACCTCAGCTAAGTCTCCCCTTCACCTGTAGGGTGGTCAAGCTCGAGCTCCTCAAATCCCTCCATTACTTCATCCACTGACACAACAGCATAGCCATGTGGAATCGGACGGCAGTGAAAAGTTCCGTCAGGTCGAGGAGGTGCAACAGAGCCGACAGCCGCCTTCAAGGTGAGGTTTTGGCATTTCGTCATAAGCTGGCAATGTTGAGCCTCCGTGATAGCATCCACGGGGTAGCTAGGAGCCGTGAAGTCAGGCTACTGATCGAGCTCCGTGGAAGCCACGCTGCTTCTCCGCTGAGATGGCGGGGTAGCTTCTGTGGTAGCTTCGTGCCGCTGAGATGGTTGGCCGGCAGCTCGCTGGCTCTCAACTTGTTCCTCTAGCTTTAGTACTCTTGCATTGAGCTTCTGCATTTCGCTCAGCTCCTGTTTCCTCTTCCTCTCCCAGGTTTTGTAACCGCCTGCGCCGGGAAACCCAACCTTCCACGGAACGGAGCTTGGCGTGCCTCGTGTTCGTCCAGGGTGCTCAGGATTCCCGAGGGCCTCAGTCAGCTCGTCCTTCTCTCTGTCGGGAATGAACATCCCTTGCAGCGCTGCGGCGATATACTTCTGAAGCTTCTTGACGGGTATTGCAAGTTGCTCGTCCGTCCAAACGCACTTCCCTGTTTCAGGGTCCAAAGTTCCCCCAACCCCGAAGAACCAAGTCCTTGAACGGTCTGGCCAGTTCAATGTCTCTGGTTCGACCCCTTTAGCAATCAGGTCATTCTCAGCTTTGTCCCGCAACGGCCGAGCTTTGAGGTAGCCACCTGACCCCGTGCGATGGTGATACAGCTTCTTGGCAGCATTTATCTTGTTTGTCTCTGACATTTTCTTACTCTTGTCCGATGTCTTGTAGGCCACAAATGCGGGCCAGTGATCTCTTATCTTCTCAAATCGGCCGGTGAATTCTGGAGTCTTCCCTTTGTCGACAAACGTTGATTTCAACTCATTCTTCCACCTCTTGAATAGATCTTCCATCTTCTTAAGAGCACACGCCTTGACCAGTGGCTCTACAAATGGCTTATTCGGATCCTCCTCTGGCGGTAGGGTGAAATTTGCCTTCAGTGAGGTCCAAAGATCATCTTTCTGTCTATCGGTGACATAAGAAACTTGAGGGTCTTCGTTCTTAGGCTTATTCCATTCCTGGATGCTGATCGGGATGCTGTCCCTAACAATAGCTCCGCACTGAGCAGAAAATGCATCCTTGTTCCGCTTGGGTTCAATCGGTTGGCCATCGTCCGCGATTAATGTGATCGTGAACCTTTCATCTTGGCGCAACCTTTTCTTCGGGCCTCGTCTCATTACCGAAGTTTGGCTCGATCCGGAGGGCTATAAAAGAAGAAAGAAGAGTTAATATATGTACATACCAAAATAATTAATGCGTCAATTATCTAGTCCGCACAGCCTTAATTAATATATATACCTCGCCGGACTTTGTAACAGCTCCCTCCTCCGTTCGGTCACCGGAGCCGTCATCACGGTCTCCTTCTTCCACCGGCATTCGGTCACCGGAGCCATCAAGATAATGTCTTTCCTCCTCCATTGTTGGATCATCACCGGAGCCTTCATCCTCTCCTTCCAGACCATCGGTGTCATTGAGAAACGACAAGACATCACGTCCGCCGCGGATTATGTCCCCCAACAACTCTTCTTGTTCTAAGTCTCTTTGATCCATAGTTTCTGCAAATATTACAATATGGCAATTAATATACAAACATGAGAGATGGATATATTAGTGGCAAACATAGACCTAGCTATCACAACAAGGGATCATATTAGTGGCCTCGACGCTTCTACGGTTTGGGGTGGCCTCGACAACGCTTCTAGGGTTTGGGGTGGCCTCGACAACGCTTTTTCAGTCCCGGTTTGGGTGGACTCGAGAGTTGGCCGGGCGAGAGGGGGTTGATCGATGGCCCCCCTCATGTCGAAGTTACTTGAGCACAAGAGCTCCAATCGAGACGATTCCGGATCCGTTCGAAAGCTCTCGGGGAGCCGATGCCAACGTGATGATAGGGGGCCGGGGTGCTCCCGTGGCCTTGTTGATAGATAGAGCCGATGCCAACGTGATGATAGAGCTGATGCCAACATTTTCATTTAACAAAAAAATACCTTCAAAAAAAGACTTCCTTCGCCGCGGGTGCTCGGTGCGACGTGGACTTGGTGGAAAAACTTTATGAAAATGCGGTGGTGGCCGGGCCGGGCGGTTTCCTTTTCCTTTGTTTTTTCTTATATGTTTGTTTTCGTTTTCACTCTACATTTTCGTACATATGAAAAACAACAAAGTTCGTATACAAAAGTGCACATATACATCTCATACATGAACATATACACATGAAAAATTTATCTATCTATCTATCTCATCTCATACATGAACATATACACATATACATGAAAAAAACATATACATGAAAAAACAGAGCACGCGCGGTGCTGCCGGCCGGCGACCATGGAGCAGCGGCGACGGGGAGCAGGGGACATGGGAAGGGGGGCTCACTGTGGGGGGGGGGGGCGATGGCTTGATCGGCGACGAGGACGGCGAGCGCCCTCCCGGGTTTCACATGTTGGGGTGGTGAGAGGGGCGTGACGAGGACGGCGGAATCGAGGCCGGCGCGCGGCGAGGGCGAGGGCGAGGGCGCGAGGGCGCGTCGGCGACGAGGACGGCGCGCGGCGAGGGCGAGGGCGCGAGCGAGGGTGAGGGCGTCGGCGAGGGCTCGGGGAGAAGAGCGCGTCGGCGAGGGCGTCGGCGAGGGCGAGGGCGCGGTCCGGCAGCCTGGCGGCGTCGTGCTGTTCGGCGCGGCGTCGGGGGGAAGATGAACTGGGACTGGAAAACGCTAAGTGTGGGTTTATATACCCAGAGCCTTTGGTCCCGGTTTGTGGCATAAACCGGGACCAATGCACCCCTTTAGTCCCGGTTTGTGCCACCAACTGGGTGTTGGGGAACGTAGCAGAATTTTAAAATTTTCTACGCATCACCAAGATCAATCTATGGAGTCATCTAGCAACGAGTGAGAGGGGAGTGTATCTACATACCCTTGTAGATCGCGAGCGGAAGCGTTCAAGAGAACGGGGTTGATGGAGTCGTACTCGTCGTGATCCAAATCACCGATGACCGAGCGCCGAACGGACGGCACCTCCGCGTTCAACACACGTACGGAGCAGAGACGTCTCCTCCTTCTTGATCCAGCAAGGGGGGAGGAGAGGTTGATGGAGATCCAGCAGCACGACGGTGTGGTGGTGGAAGCAGCGGGATTTCAGCAGGGCTTCGCCAAGCGCTACTGGAGGAGGAAGAGGTGTCACGGGAGGGAGAGGGAGGCGCCAGGGGCTGAGCTGTTTCTCCCATGCACCTCCCCACTATATATAGGGGTGGAGGGGGCTGGTTTCTTGCCCTCCAAGTCCATTGGGGCGTTGGCAAAGGTGGAAGGAAAGAAATTCCATCCTTTCCCTTCCCCACCGATTGTTATCCCCCTTTTTTAGGGATCTTGATCTTATCCCTTCGGGATATGATCTTATTCCTTCTAAGGGGGAATCTTGGTGCGCCTTGACTAGGGGTGTGGGGCCTTGCCCCCACTACCCACGTTCATGTGGGTCCCCCCATGCAGGTGGGCCCCACTCCGGAACCTTCTAGAACCTTCTCGGTACAATACCGAAAAATCCCGAACATTTTCCGGTGGCCAAAATAGGACTTCCCATATATAAATCTTTACCTCCGGACCATTCCGGACCTCCTCGTGACGTCCAGGATCTCATCCGAGACTCCGAACAACCTTCGGGTTACCGCATACTAATATCTCTATAACCCTAGCGTCACCGAACCTTAAGTGTGTAGACCCTACGGGTTCGGGAGACACGCAGACATGACCGAGACGACTCTCCGGTCAATAACCAACAGCGGGATCTGGATACCCATGTTGGCTCCCACATGCTCCTCGATGATCTCATCGGATGAACCACGATGTCGAGGATTCAATCAATCCCGTACGCAATTCCCTTTGTCTATCGGTACGATACTTGCCCTAGATTCGATCGTCGGTATCTCGATACCTTGTTCAATCTCGTTACCGGCAAGTCTCTTTACTCGTTTCCGTAACACATCATCCCGTGAACAACTCCTTGATCACATTGAGCTCATTATGATGATGTCCTACCGAGTGGGCCCAGAGGTACCTCTCCGTTACATGGAGTGACAAATCCCAGTCTCGATTCGTGCCAACCCAACAGATACTTTCGGAGATACCCGTAGTGCACCTTTATAGCCACCCAGTTACGTTGTGACGTTTGGTGCACCCAAAGCACTCCTACGGTATCCGGGAGTTGCACAATCTCATGGTCTAAGGAAAAGTTACTTGACATTGGAAAAGCTTTAGCAAACGAACTACACGATCTAGTGCTAGGCTTAGGATTGGGTCTTGTCCATCACATCATTCTCCTAATGATGTGATCCCGTTATCAATGACATCCAATGTCCATGGTCAGGAAACCGCAACCATCTATTGATCAACGAGCTAGTCAACTAGAGGCTTACTAGGGACATGTTGTGGTCTATGTATTCACACATGTATTACGATTTCCGGATAACACAATTATAGCATGAATAACAGACAATTATCATGAACAAGGAAATATAATAATAACCATTTTATTATTGCCTCTAGGGCATATTTCCAACACTGGGACCAAAGGTCAATTTTCGTCAGCCCAAAGGGCGGGAAGCAGAGACCTTTGGTCCCGGTTGGTGCCACCAACCGGGACCAAAGGCTCCCTTTAGTCCCGGTTCATGCCACGAACCGGGACCAAAGGCCTTGTACTGGAACTGGCGCGGTGCGATGGGATGTTTAGTCCCACCTCGCTAACCGAGAGGCTTCGACAGTGGTTTATAAGCGCGGCTGCGCAGACCACTTCGAGCTCCTCTAAAATGCAGGCTTACGGGCCTAAAGACGCTGTATCTGCCTGTGGGCCTACTGGGCCTTCTGCGGGCCTGAATCCTGGCCCAACTAGCTGGTTGGGTTTCTAGTCGTATTCAGGCCGTGGTGGCCCAGTAGGCAGCATTTTTTTAATTTTTTTTCTATTTTTTGTTTTGTTTTTTGCTTTCTTTATTTTCTTATGTTTCTACTTACAGTTTTTCAGTGATTCTTTTTTGCTTTTAGGTCACAAAAATTATAAACTTTCTGTTAGTGCCATTAGTTTTCAAATTTGAATAGTTTAAATTTGAATTCTTTGAAATTTGTGTGAATCACTAGTTTGTGAATAACTTTACTATAAAAATAGATTTTTGAGTGATTCTTTTTCCTGCTATTTAATATTACTGTGTTTTATCATTATATTCAATTTGGTAATTTTTAGCTTATTTTAAATGTCTGTTTTAATCAAAAGCAGATTTTGTTATTTTAGTTTACTATTAAAGTTTCTAACAAAAAAATTCTTTATGAAAATTCTTTTTGCTATTAATGTTTTGAACAAAAAATACTTTGATAATTTTAGTTGCATAAATTTTATATAATTTTAGTTTCAAAAATACTAGAGGTTTATAAAAATCTTTTTAGTATGACCGGCCCTGAAATTGAAAAGCACTTCAAATGAACTCTGAAAAGGTTGAAAGTTGGCATATATCATAATTTCACCCACATAGCATGTTCTAAAAAGTTGAGAGGGTTACGACAAAAGCTGGATGCACTTCGTGTACAAAATGGACAATCTCTTTCGAAGTATCAGGGTTTCAGACGAAAACTCATCTGTTACGAAGGGATTTCATTTTCTTGAACTTATTTGAACTCCAGACTTTTTGTGTGTTCAAAATGCACCATTCCAAGCCACATCATCAATTTTCAACCCTTTCTGACTTCATTTGGTATTTTTCATGCATTTACTGATTTTTTTTGAGCTAAATGACCCTGAAATTGAAAAGCACTACAAATGAACTCTGAAAAGGTTGAAAGTTGGCATGGTATCATCATTTCACCCACATAGCATGTGCTAAAAAGTTGAGAGGGTTACGGTAAAAGCTGGATGCACTTCATATACAAAATGGACAATCTCTTTCGAAGTATCAGGGTTTCGGACGAAAACTCATCTGTTACAAAGGGATTTCATTTTCTTGAACTTATTTGAACTCCAGACTTTTTGTGTGTTCAAAATGCACCATTCAAAGCCACATCATCAATTTTCAACCCTTTCTGACTTCATTTGGTATTTTTCATGCATTTACTGATTTTTTTGAGCTATATGACCTTGAAATTGAAAAGCACTACAAATGAACTCTGAAAAGGTTGAAAGTTGGCATGGTGTCATCATTTCACCCACATAGCATGTGCTAAAAAGTTGAGAGGGTTACGGCAAAAGCTGGATGCACTTCGTGTATAAAATGGACAATCTCTTTCGAAGTATCAGGGTTTCGGACGAAAACTCATCTGTTACAAAGGGATTTCATTTTCTTGAACTTAATTGAACTCCAGACTTTTTGTGTGTTCAAAATGCACCATTCCAAGCCACATCATCAATTTTCAACCCTTTCTGACTTCATTTGTTATTTTTCATGCATTTACTGATTTTTTGAGCTATATGACCCTGAAATTGAAAAGCATTACAAATGAACTCTGAAAAGGTTGAAAGTTGGCATGGTATCATCATTTCACCCACATAGCATGTTATAAAAAGTTGAGAGGGTTACGGCAAAAACTGGATGCACTTCGTGTACAAAACGAACAATCTCTTTCGAAGTATCAGGGTTTCGGACGGAAACTCATCTGTTACAAAAGGCATTTCATTTCTTCACATGTAACTGCAGTGATATTCTAGATCAAAGGCATCATCATAATAGTTGTGGAGAGAAAGTCTTCACTTTTTCTTCGCTTGTGTCCTTTGCTTATTGCGCCGTAACCATGGATAATCTTCACCGTTTAACAGGGTGCTTGGGTCAGCCTTGACTTTGAAGGGAGGAATTTCATGAAACTTTTCATAATCTTCAGACATGTCTGTCTTGCCCTCCAATCCCACGATGTCTCTTTTTCCTGAAAGAACTATGTGGCGCTTTGGCTCATCGTATGATGTATTCGCTTCCTTATCTTTTCTTTTTCTCGGTTTGGTAGACATGTCCTTAACATAGAAAACCTGCGCCACATCATTGGCTCGGATGAATGGTTCGTCTGTGTACCCAAGATTGTTGAGATCCACTGTT
Source organism: Thinopyrum elongatum (assembly GCA_011799875.1). Classification (NCBI taxonomy): domain Eukaryota; kingdom Viridiplantae; phylum Streptophyta; class Magnoliopsida; order Poales; family Poaceae; genus Thinopyrum; species Thinopyrum elongatum. The sequence continues at coordinate 33,362,825 of CM022297.1, read as the reverse complement.
GTCATTCCGTAATGCGGGTCTACCTGTACCCCGCCTCTTGTAAGATTGACCCATTTGCATCGAAACAAAGGGACCTTCAAATCATGTCCATAGTCAAGTTCCCATATCTCCTCTATGTAACCATAATATGTGTCCTTCTCATTGGTCTTTTCTGCATCAAAGCGGACACCACTGTTTTGGTTGGTGCTCTTTTTATCTTGGGCAATCGTGTAAAATGTATTCCCATTTATCTCGTACCCTTTGTAAGTCAATACAGTCGAAGATGGTCTCCTGGCCAATGAGTACAGCTCATCAGAAATAGTGTTGTCACCACTGAGACGTGTTTGCAACCAACTGCCGAAAGTCCTGATGTGTTCACATGTAATCCAATCGTCACACTGCTCCGGGTGTTTGGAGCGCAGAATGTTCTTGTGTTCATCGACATACGGGGTCACCAAGGTAGAATTCTGTAGAACTGTGTAGTGTGCTTGAGACCAAGAATGCCCGTCCCTACATATTATTGAGTCCGCTCCTAGCGTGCCTTTTCCAGTCAGTCTCCCCTCAAACCGCGATTGAGGGAGACCAATCTTCTTAAGGTCAGGAATGAAGTCAACACAAAACCCAATGACATCCTCTGTTTGATGGCCCATGGAGATGCTTCCTTCTGGCCTAGCGCGGTTACGGACATATTTCTTTAGGACTCCCATGAACCTCTCAAAGGGGAACATATTGTGTAGAAATACATGGCCCAGAACGACAATCTCATCGACTAGATGAACTAGGACGTGCGTCATGATATTGAAGAAGGATGGTGGGAACACCAGCTCGAAACTAACAAGACATTGCGCCACATCACTCCTTAACCTTGGTAGGATTTCTGGATCGATCACTTTCTGAGAGATTGCATTGAGGAATGCACATAGCTTCACAATGGCTAATCGAACGTTTTCCGGTAGAAGCCCCCTCAATGCAACCAGAAGCAGTTGCGTCATAATCACGTGGCAGTCATGAGACTTTAGGTTCTGGAACTTTTTCTCTGCCATATTTATTATTCCCTTTATATTCGACGAGAAGCCAGACGGGACCTTCATACTGAGCAGGCATTCAAAGAAGATTTCCTTCTCTTCTTTGGTAAGAGCGTAGCTGGCAGGACCTTCATACTGCTTTGGAGGCATGCCGTCTTTTTCGTGCACACGTTGCTGGTCCTCCCGTGCCTCCGGTGTATCTTTTGTCTTCCCATACACGCCCAAGAAGCCTAGAAGGTTCACGCAAAGATTCTTTGTCACGTGCATCACGTCGATTGCAGAGCGGACCTCTAGGTCTTTCCAGTAGGGTAGGTCCCAAAATATAGATTTCTTCTTCCACATGGGTGCGCGTCCCTCAGCGTCATTCGGAACAGATAGTCCGCCGGGATCCTTTCCAAAGATTACTTTTAAATCATTGACCATAGCAAGTATGTGATCACCGGTACGGATGGCGGGCTTCTTCCGATGATCTGCCTCACCTTTGAAATGCTTGCCTTTCTTTCGACATTGATGGTTGGTTGGAAGAAATCGACGATGCCCCAGGTACACATTCTTCCTGCATTTGTCCAGGTATATACTTTCGGTGTCATCTAAACAGTGCATGCATGCGTGGTATCCCTTGTTTGTCTGTCCTGAAAGGTTACTGAGAGCAGGCCAATCATTGATGGTTACCAACAGTAATGCATGCAGGTCAAATTCCTGCTGTTTGTGCTCATCCCACACACGTACACCGTTTCCATTCCACAGCTGTAAAAGTTCTTCAACTAATGACCTTAGGTACACATCAATGTCGTTGCCGGGTTGCTTAGGGCCTTGGATGAGAACTGGCATCATAATGAACTTCCGCTTCATGCACAACCAAGGAGGAAGGTTATAGATACATAGAGTCACGGGCCAGGTGTTGTGATTGCTGCTCTGCTCCCCAAAAGGATTAATGCCATCCGCGCTTAAACCAAACCATACGTTCCTTGCGTCACCTGCAAAGTCATCCCAGTACTTTCTCTTGATTTTTCTCCATTGCGACCCGTCAGCGGGTTCTCTCAACTTCCCGTCTTTCTTACGGTCCTCTCTGTGCCATCGCATCAACTTGGCATGCTCTTTGTTTCTGAACAGACATTTCAACCGTGGTATTATAGGAGCATACCACATCACCTTGGCAGGAACCCTCCTCCTGGGGCGCTCGCCGTCAACATCACCAGGATCATCTCTTCTGATCTTATACCACAATGCAGCGCATACCGGGCATGCGTTCAAATCCTCGTACGCACCGCGGTAGAGGATGCAGTCATTAGGGCATGCATGTATCTTCTGCACCTCCAATCCTAGAGGGCATACAACCTTCTTTGCTGCGTACGTACTGTCGGGCAATTCATTATCCTTTGGAAGCTTCTTCAATATTTTCAGCAGCTTCTCAAATCCTTTGTCAGGTACACCATTCTCTGCCTTCCACTGCTGCAATTCCAGTGTGGTACCGAGCTTTGTGTTGCCATCTTCGCAATTGGGGTACAACCCTTTTTTGTGATCCTCTAACATGCGATCGAACTTCAGCTTCTCCTTTTCACTTTCGCACTGTCTCTTTGCATCAACAATGACCCGGCGAACATCATCATCGGGCACATCGTCTGGTTCCTCTTGATCTTCAGCTTCCCCCGTTGCAGCATCACCGTATTCAGGGGGCACATAGTTGTCATCATCCTCTTCTTCTTCGTTGTCTTCCATCATAACCCCTCTTTCTCCGTGCTTGGTCCAAACATTATAGTGTGGCATGAAACCCTTATAAACCAGGTGGGTGTGAAGGATTTTCCGGTCAGAGTAAGACTTCATATTCCCACATATAGGGCATGGACAACACATAAAACCATTCTGCTTGTTTGCCTAAGCCACTTCGAGAAAATTATGCACGCCCTTAATGTACTCGGAGGTGCGTCTGTTACCGTACATCCATTGTCGGTTCATCTGCGTGCATTATATATAATTAAGTGTGTCAAAAACCATTACAGAACATCATGAATACAGAAGTGACCAAATTAATAGAAGTTCATCATCACATTAAAACCAAAGTACATACATAGTTCTCATTGAACAACATATAGCTCTCCAAAGCATCTAATTAAACCATACATTGAAACTATCTAAAACATTTCAATGCAACAACAAATGCGATCATAATCGCAACTAAGGTAATAATTGATCCAACGGCATAATGATACCAAGCCTCTTTATCAATGGCATATTTTCTAATCTTTCTAAGCTTCAAGCGCATTGCAGTCATCTTGTTCTTGTGATCATCGACGATATCGGCAACATGCAACTCCAATCCCATCTTCTCATCTTCAGTTCTTTTCAATTTTTCTTTCAAAGTATCGATTTCTTTTTCAGCTTTAGTTAACTTGTCGAGCAGAATTGCATAGTCGGTATCCATTTCTGGTTCAACTACCTCCTAGATAAAAACATCTACGTCAAGTTGGTGGCATAATTGTCATAGACATTAAATGTTAGAAATAGTTATAAAAGATAATATACCACATCTGAATCATAGATTGGACGAGGGCCGACGTGGGCGGATACCATAACCATGGCACTATATAATAAGTAACAATAATAAAAGTAAGAAAATTATACAAGTAGCTATCTAAATCATACGAGTAAGTATATTTTCTTTTAGAAAGAAGATAAGATCAAGAGGCTCACCACGATGGTGCCGGCGACGAGATCGGCGCGGGCGATCGACAGCGGTGAGGACGGGGACGGGACATGACGGACCGCCAAACCTAAACAAATCTTGAGGAAAATGGAGTTTGGACAAGGAGCTTCGAGAGGAGAAAGCTTAAGTGTGGCTCGGGCATTTCATCGAACACCTCATGTGCATAGGAGGTGAGCTAGAGCACCACAAAGCTCTCCCACGGCCGGCCAAAAAAACAGAGCACTCCACTGCTCTGCTCGCGGGCAAGGGGAGGGGTATATATAGGCTTCTCATTGGTCCCGGTTCATGGCTGGAACTGGGACTAAAGGACACCCTTTGGTCCCGGTTCCAGCCACGAACCGGGACCAATGGTTGTGGGCCAGGAGCGAGGCCCATTGGTCCCGGTTCGTGTGTGGAACCAGGACCAAAGGGTCCAGACGAACCGGGAGCAATGGCCCACGAGGCCCGGCCGGCCCCCTGGCCTCACGAACCGGGACTGATGCCCCCTTTGGTCCCGGTTCGTGAGTGAACCGGTATTAATGGGCTTACCCGGCCTGGACCAAAGCCCTGTTTTCTACTAGTGACAACTCTACACAAATAAAAGTCATACAAACTTTATATTACAAGCCAGGGCCTCGAGGGCTCGAATACATAAGCTCGATGTCATACAAGCCACTACAGGAATCAGCTGCTTTGCCGTCTGCCATGGCAGACGGTAAAGGCATGGTCGGTGGACGGCAAAGCCTTTGCCGTCTGCCAGCAGACGGCTAGCAGTCCGGCTGAACCAGGAACGGCAAAGGCCGATTTGCCGTCTGTTGGCAGACGGCAAAGAAGAAAAGTTCTTTGCCCTGGACGGCAGACAAAAGGTGCCAGCCCCGTTAGGGGGCTAATGGCGCTCTTTGCCGTCTGCTGACAGACGACAAAGACCTTTGCTTCTTTGCCGTCTGCCAGCAGACGGCAAAGAGCTGCAGCTGATGTCAGCTGACGTCAGGCGTCAGCTGGGCCAACACAGGCTCTTTGCCGTCTGCCAGCAGACGGCAAAGAAGCAAGCTCTTTGCCGTCTGATATATATTTCACAATACTTTCATCCAACATGCATATCCCTGCCATATGGATATCATCATCCAACAGATGTATACCAAATCATCACATATGTCCAAGTTTCAACATATTACAAAGTTTCATCCATACATATACATAGTTTCATCAATATTACAAAGTTTCATCCATTGGTAGGAAGTTTCACAAAGTCAAAACAAAAACTAAAGACAAGCACTCCAACAACGCAAGCTTTCGTGATCTGAAGCAAATCTGCAAAATGGGAAAGAAGAAAGTTAGAAGAAGAAGAAGACTAGAAGAAGAAGAAGAAGAAGAATTTTTCTTCTCTTTCTTTTTCTTCTTCTTATTGCTTACTTGTGTCATTTTAGAGCTAACCTAGTTAAATAGGCCATTTTGACCTAAATATGCTAAGTATGTCATAAATGAACTAAATAAGCTAAGCATAGGTCATTTTAGAGCTAACCTAGGTAATTATGCTATTTTTGATCTAATTAAGCATATTAAGTCATTTTGGAGCTAAATAGGTCATTTCTTAAGCATATTATGTCATTTTTGAGCTAGCTAAGCATATTGAGTCATTTTGGAGGAATAAATGCTAAGTATAGGTTATTTTAGAGCTTTCCTAGGTTAAATAGGTCATTTTGGAGCTAAATAAGGTTATTATGTCATTTTTGAGCTAGCTAAGCATATAAAGTCATTTTGGAGGAATAATTGCTAATTATAGGTCATTTTAGAGCTATCCTAGGTTAAATAGGTCCTTTTGGAGCTAATTAAGGTTGTTATGTTATTTTTGAGCTAGCTAAGCATATTAAGTCATTTTGGAGGAATAAATGCTAAGTATAGGTCATTTTAGAGCTATCCTAGGTTAAATGGGTCATTTGAGAGCTAATTAAGGTTATTATGTCATTTTTGAGCTAGCTAAGCATATAAATTCATTTTTGGAGGAATAAATGCTAAGTATAGGTCATTTTAGAGCTATCCTAGGTTAAATAGGTCATTTTGGAGCTAATTAAGGTTGTTATGTCATTTTTTAGCTAGCTAAGCATATTGAGTCATTTTGGAGGAATAAATGCTAAGTATATAGGTCACTTTAGAGCTATCCTAGGTTAAATAGGTCATTTTTGAGCTAATTAAGGTTATTATGTCATTTTTGAGCTAGCGAACCATATAAATTCATTTTTGGAGGAATAAATGCTAAGTATAGGTCATTTTAGAGCTTTCCTAGGTTAAATAGTTCATTTGAGAGCTAATTAAGGTTATTATGTCATTTTTTAGCTAGCTAAGCATATAAATTCATTTTTGGAGGAATAAATGCTAAGTATAGGTCATTTTAGAGCTATCCTAGGTTAAATAGGTCATTTTGGAGCTAATTAAGGTTGTTATGTAATTTTTTTTGCTAGCTAAGCATATTGAGTCATTTTGGAGGAATAAATGCTAAGTATAGGTCACTTTAGAGCTATCCTAGGTTAAATAGGTCATTTTTGAGCTAATTAAGGTTATTATGTCATTTTTGAGCTAGCTAACCATATAAATTCATTTTTGGAGGAATAATTGCTAATTATAGGTTATTTTGGAGCTATCCTAGGTTAAATAGGTCCTTTTGGAGCTAAATAGGTGATTTCTTAAGCTAAGCTAAGTATAGGTCATTTGAGAGCTATCCGTGGTAAAATTGGTCATTTTGGAGCTAATTAAGGTTATTATGTCATTTTGGAGGAAATAATGCTAAGTACAGGTCATTTTAGAGCTAAATAGGTCATTTCTTAAGCTAAGCTAAGTATAGGTCATTTGAGAGCTATCCATGGTAAAATTGGTCATTTTGGAGCTAAGTAAGGTTATAATGTCATTTTCGAGGAAACTAAGCTAAGTATACGGCATTTTGGAGATAAATAGGTCATTTCTTAAGCTAAGTATGCATTTGTTAAGCTAAACACTTGGGAAAACTTACCGTCATCACGGAGGTGTAGGTGTAGGACCGGTCGCGCCAGTGGCAGACGGAGAAGCATCGGTCGATGCTTGTCGGGAGTTATGCTGCACCAAAGATCATTTGCAATGTATCGTTAGCATGATGCAACTCAAATGTGAAGACTAGTAACTAATGACCATTCAAATGAAACTCACCGTGCCCGCCGGAGCAATGACTGGCATCGGCGGAGGGGTCGTGCCATTGTTCTGGCACATGGTCTGCACATTTGGTTTTCTCGAGTCAGTCATATTAATTAGTAATGAAAGGAACATTACGTGCATGATTTGGCTAATATGTAGAAGAAACTTACCACGATGAGCTCATATAGGGCCCGTTGACCCAACTCATTCCGGTTCCTCTCCTCCTCCATTAGCCTAGCCGTCCTCTCCTCCGCCTGCCGGTCCCTCTCCTCTAGAAGCGCCTGGGTCTTCGCTCTCTCTGCCTCAATAGCAGCCTGCAACACCACTCGTTAGCATTGTAATCATCGACGGCCGCACACACAATGTAATGGAGGAAAGGTATCTGGGTCCGTATAACTAACCTTGAATTCGAGCTCCATTGGCCGTGCACGAGGCCTTATCTCAGGATCGGAGCTGGTCTGGCGCTTCTTGATCTGCGGGAGAGTGCTAGTACAACGTATCAGTCCATCCCCAATGGCTAACGAGCCATGGTGCCTCCCGCCACCAGATATCATCACCAGCTCTGGATCAAGAGGTTGCTGGCTCGGGTTAAAGTCCGGCCCTTTCCTTGCCTTCCCCTCGTCTCTGTACCTCACAAGCTTGTGGTGGGAGGCGCGATTGCTGAATTTCTCTGGATCATCGAGGTCAGACTCAGAGAATGCCTTGGCCTTCTTGTACGAGGCAGTATTGGACATGGTATAGAGGTCGAACAACTCTGGCACTGGAGCCTTGTTGTGTCACGCCTAAAAGAGAGGAACAGAGTATTAGTTAAGGGCTCAAGCTAGCATGAAGAATGAATTTGCATGAATCATGAAGCAAACCACATACCCAGTTTTCCCCGTACTGATGTAGGTTGACGCTGCCTAGATGGTGTGGGACACCTTTCATTTTGCCACGCTTGTCCTTTGCAGTGTCGTGGGTGGAGCGCCATTGGGGAGAGCACCACTCATCCACCAACGCCTCCCAATAGTCCATCCTATCCGCACACCATCTCGGGGGCACCTAAGTTAAGCAAGAGAAATTTGAGCGCTACGCCTACGAATCAAATCAAGGAAACTAAGTACAAGGCCTTAAGAATAGGTAATTACCTTCATGTACTTCTCCTTACTCAGATACTTGACACGGCACTTCTCTTTTTTCCTCCTAATACCAGTCGAGGCGAAGTAGTCTCGAACAGCCTGCGTCCGAGCCTCGTGCTGAAAGTTTTGAAGTAGGCGCCTGCACTCATTGTCGATAACCCAAGCCGCGGCCTCCTCCTGTCCCTCAGCACACCTGTAGAAGGTCTACAATTAAACAAGAAAACACGGATTAGTACAATCACTAGGGTTGCTAATCAAAGAAGAAAACACAACGTAGACGGCAAAGGAGAAATTACCCAAAACGTTTGGATCACAATGTCGGCCATCGTGTGGCACTCGACATCGCCGATCCTATGCCCCGGCGGGGCCGGGGCAGCCAAGTAGTGCTCCCAGGTCATTCCTAGCTCTCGAACCCGGCCCTCACCGGGCAATGTGTCCCACCCCGGGAAGCTCTGGCGACAAATCACACCAAGGACAATGTTGGGCCTACGGACACGAGGCTCGTGTGTCCAAGACCTGCAGTATGACCAGGCCAATGCATTAGATATTCGAAGAAACGTGAAGGCAAAAGGTTAAAAAAGAGTAAATGCACTTACTTCTCCCCCTCCGGCGCAATCAACCACCTCTGGTCGAGGGTCGCCGGGGTGGGCGGGAGCTTTGTACTACCACGCTGGTAGACTTTGCGCCCCTCAACCCACTCACCCTTGCTATAGCTATCAGAACTATAGCCACCCTCAGCACGGCCACTCGACTCCGGCGAGTCCGCACATGGGTTTGGCTGCGACTCAGTGTGATCCCTGCTGAGCTCCAAAGTCTCGTGGGACGAAGGCTCGGCGGCCCGACGCTCATCGGCCCGAGGCTCGTCGGCCATAGGCGCGTCTGCCGTAGGCTCGTCGGCCCGAGGCTCGTGGACCGGAGTCCGAGACGGGTCCACCTCAGGCGGCTCCATCTCAGACGGAGCACTCCTGTGGTCGGGTGAATCAGCTGGGGGTGGCGGCGAGGAAGGCGTAGTAGCAGCCTTCCTACCTCTCCCGCCGCCACGTCCACCTCTACCAGCCTTCTCCTTCTTCTTCCCCCCCGACCTCTCCCGGCCGAAGAAGAAGCGACCGCCGGTGGTGTCTGCATACCGAGATGCAGCGCTCTCCAGAGGTTCTAGGGTGGAATGGAACTACCCCTGCCACCACGCGCCGAGGTAGGAGCCTCAGAGCGCTCTCGACCCGCGCCCACCATCTATCAACACCTGCAATGACAAAGAGTAAACAAAATTAGTACAACATAAAAGGAATGAATACCTGACATGAATAATATGTATATAATTTAAGTGTATCATCATCATGAACATAATAAAAAATTGAATACCTAACATGCACTAATTAATAATATATATGTACATAATAATAATTGAATACCTGACATGAACTATAATTTTAATCTTCATCGTCATCATTAATAAATGCATCATCATCGTCTATATATGCTTCGGGGTCAATAAATGCATCATCATCATCACTATCAGTAATGACGTGCTCATCATCATCATCAATAAATGCATCAACATGTGGAAGGCCTCCTGTACGTAATCGGTTAAGCATTGACAGGTTATCCGCAGCAGTAACCTCTTCTTGTTCCGGCTCTTCTTGTTTCGGCTCAGGCTCGGATTCACTGCCGCTGTCTACTTCAATGTTCTGGGGTGAAGTAGAGCGGTTCATGAAACGTTTTTTGGAAAGACGTGTTTCTTGGAAGAATTGTCCTTCATATGTGTCTGGGTTAATGTGAGGTTCATAATCCTCTTCATTGGGGGGAGGTGGTCTAACATGTGGCGGCACTTCATAAACGACATCCCAACCTTTGAGATTTGGATCACTTTGGCAGGCCCACGGTAGATAGAAAACTTGGGTTGCCTGTTGAGCCGTAATATAGACATCGGGAACATCCAAATGGGTGCTTTGTTTGATTTCGACTAGCCCTAGATGTTCATGAGTCCTTCTAGTCTCCTTCGGCTGGAACCAATAACATTTGAAGACTACGACGTTCGGTGGGTTTGCACCATAGAATAGAATTTCATAAATTGCTTCAACTCTTCCATAATACTCGGTATCTCCTTCGCCGATAGCAGAGACACAACAATTTGTAGACTTTCGGTCGGCCATAGATAGCTCTTTACCAGAGGTACGAAAGCGATACCCGTTGATGTCGTATTTCTCAGATGAACGGACCTTATAGTCAAAACCATTAGTGACTTGTCTCAATTCGGCGTCCATAGACTCTGAACTAGCCTACAAGTTTAATACGAAAGGATTGTTGCATTAGCCGAAAATTAGACGAAGAAATGAAATGGTCTAATGGAAATTACCATTTGTTTGAACCAAGAGATGAAACCGGGATAGCCGCCTCCATGGATTGCCAGAAGCTCATACTCTTCGACGGAATCCTTTTGGATCACCGCTCCATACGAGAATTTGGCGACGTATCGTTTGTATCAAATATCCGGGAATAAGAGCAGTTTAAAGGAATTAGAGGTTGCGAAACAATGTACCGAGAACTTACTCGATGTACGGCCGCACTTCTGTTAGGTTGTTCAAGATATACAACATAATGGTCCGCCATTCGTCGACATCCAACGATAAGGAAGTATAAGCACCGGCTGATGCGAGCTTCCCTTTGAATAGGCTGAGGTTGGATCCACCCTTTTTAGTGTCGCCAGCATTGTACCAAGGCTTCGGATTATGCAAATGATGATTTTTGGCTTCGTAGTGTGATGTCACGAAGTTTGCCGCCTCCTCAGTAATGAATGCCTCGGCCATCGATGCTTCAATTCGACGTTTATTTTTACATTTTTCTCGAAGCGTCTTCTGCATCCTCTCAGTTGCGTAGCACCAATGATTCTGCACGTCCCCCCAATCGTGCCTCGGTCGGGAGATGCAAAATCAAATGCTGCATTGGATTAAAGAAGCCCGGTGGAAAGATCTTCTCTAACTTGCAGATCAACTCCGGCGCCAACTCTTCCAGTTCTTCTAGCAAGCCAGGCGATAGTTCTTTCGCACAAAGACACGGAAGAAATAGCTCAGCTCTGCCAGTACTAGCCATTCATCCTCAGGGATAAAGCCACGCAACATCACCGGTATTACCCGCTCAAGCCATATGTGCCAATCATGACTCTTGAGACCAAATATTTTCAATTTTTCAAGGCTCGCTCCCCTCTTTAGATTCGCTGCATACCCATCGGGGAACATCAACTCCTTTTTCACCCACAGGAGTATTTCCCTCGTAACTGGCCGTCCAAGATTGAACCATGCCTTTGGCTTCGCCCAGTTCTTCTTTCCTTTCGGTTGTCGCATGTTTTGTAGCGGTCTATCACATAGAGCCTGTTGATCGACTCTAGCCTTAGGATTATCCTATGTTTCCCCATCTATGCCGAACAATGTACCAAAGAGGGCCTCGCCGACATTCTTTTCAGTGTGCATCACATTGATGTTGTGTGGGCAAAGGAGGTCTTTGAAGTAAGGCAGATCCCACAAGCATGTCTTGTGAGTCCAGGCGTGTTCCGAATTATACCCCTTGAAATACCCTGGACGCTCTGGATCCGGCTCGAGAGAGTTTTACTGATCCAGGGTCTGTTGGCCTGTCAACGCAGGTGGTGCAGAGTTTTTGACAACTCTACCTTTGATGAAGTTCTTCTTGTCTTTTCTAACTTATGGCGAGGATCCAAGAACTGTCTATGCATGTTGAAGCAAGAAACTTGCCACCCGCCTACAGCCGACGAAACTCAAGAGCTGCCTTGCATGTGGGGCACGGGAACCTTCCATGCACACACCAGCCAACGAATAGCGCATACGCCGGCAAGTCATGCATCTAGTACATGTACCACACACGCATTAGGAAGTTTTTTTTGTAGTGGCGTCATATGTCTTGATCCCATTATCACAAGCTTCTTGCAGTTCATCCTTAAGCGGCTGCATGTACACATTCATACTCTTCCCCGGATAGTTGGGCCCCGGAATTATCAACGTCAGGAAAATGGTCTTTCTTTGCATAATCTGTCCGGGGGGGGGGGGGGGAGATTGAGTGGAATGACAAATACAGGCCAACAACTGTATTGGGCTACCATCATACCAAACACATTGAACCTATCCGTGCTTATGGCGATTCGGGGATGCCTTGGATCTGCCGCTTTAGCATGATGTATTGCATCGAAGAGCTTCCACGCAAAAGCGTCCGATGTGTGTACCAACATCGGCTCCCTATCTGCATCTAGTTCGGTTCTTTTGCCCAATTTGTGCCATGTCATCTGTCTGGCCGTCTCTTCGACCATGAAAATACGTTAAAGTCTTGGTATGATTGGCATATACTGAAGAACATTAACTGGGATTTTTGTCTGACTCTTCTCACCCATACCGTTGTCTACCTCAACATACTTGGAAGACTGGCAAACGGGACAATACTTCAAGTCCGCATACTCAAGCCTAAATAAGGCACATCCTTTCTCACAGGCATCTATCTTCTCATAGGGCATCTTAAGTACACGGAGGATTTTGTCCGACTGGTACAAGTTTGCAGGCATTACATGGCCTTTGGGTAGAAAGCGTCCAAATAGTGTCATCATCGCGTCGTAGCATTCTCTGCCCAAGTTGAATTGAGCCTTCAGAGCCATTACTTGTGCGATGGCATCCAGCTGACAAAGCTTAGTGTGCTCGTGGAGAGGACGTTTTGAAGACTCCAACATATCATTGAAGGCCCTTGCAGATTCCTCCATCTCATCGTCCGAATCCCGAGCATCATCAAAGTCTTCCACCATGTCTTCCATCCCGGTACCATGCTCGTCGGTGCGACGACGGCCCTCTTCAGCTCTGGCACGTTGGGCAGACTCACCATGAAATGTCCAGACCGTATAATTAGGCGTAAAACCCCACTTCTGCAGGTGTTTGATCATTTCAAACTCTGACCTCTTATGATAGTTGTCGCACTCGACACAGGGGCACCAGGTTGTTTCCTGTCCATTTGCAAATGCGGCTCTCACAAACCCCTTGGTTTTTCTTAGCCATTCATGGGTCATGTCTTTCTGACTAGTGTGACCGGTGTACATCCATGCACGATCACTCATCTTGCCTAGCTACTGGACACACAAGAAATATATACATAATTCAGCAAACCATATTCATCTGTTAATAGAGTTTGTCAGTTTTATTACGTCCATGCAACCTAGATGCTAATAGGTAAAGATAGGTCCTAATCCCACCCGAGCATGTGTAGATTGGGTTTGTTTTCCCATGCTCTGCTCCGGATCCGACGCAAAATTTCGGCAGCACCTCCCTGCTGTTCTCCTGATACACGTCTCGGCAATAAGCAGAGAGGATGTGTACCCAGAGAACAACAGGGAGGCACTGACGAAATTCTGCATCGGATCTGGAGCAGAGCATATGGGAAAACGAACCCAATCTACACATACTCGGGCTGTCCATGGATAATGTTGGACAATTCGAAAGAATCACGGTTATAAATATGCAAATGCATGCATATTTATAGATGTAACCCTTTCAAACGGGAGACGCATAGTGGTCACGCAACTGTATTTACCTAGCTAGTGTCATCGGCACGAAGGCCGGAACAGAGCAAAGGCAGGGGGGAGGAGGAAGGACATTTTCTGCTCACCCTCGAACGCAAGGGGAGGTCGTCGAACAACAGACCCTCAACGGCGGTGCTCGAGGTGAAGGGGAAACAACTGCACATTAAAATGCAGAAAATCAACACAAACACTAGTACCAGTAATTAAGCTAAGTAATACTAACATATAATTACTAACTACATTATCTAATACTAACATTCTTCTTCTTCTTCTCTCCTCATCGCCGGGATACGATCTACTACGACCCCGAGACAAGGTCTACGTAGAGTGGCTCCTCCATCTTCACCGGAAGGAGTGGCGCGTCGTCGTCCACCTCCATCTTCACCGGCAGGAGGGCCGGGCGAGAGCGGTGGGTTGCGGCAGCGACGGTTCGGGCTGCTCCTCCTCCTTCTCTCCTTCATCTTGTGACACCCTGATTTTGGCAACCTTTTCTTTTCAAAATCTCTTTGGCTTTATTTAAAGTTTGAATGGAGTTTGAACCTTTTCACTTGGACTTGGTCATTCTTGAATCTTTTCCAAATGATCCCAAGCCTCATTATCTTGCCAAGACCCTGCCAAGTGACCCAAGTATTCAAATCCCAATTTAAATTATTTTCAAAACCCCTTTTCTTTTATTTGAGAATTTAGGGCATTGACATGGGTTGTGAAGCAACCTAAAGTTTGGATGCTCAGAAAATTCTCAAATAATTCTCAAAAATCCCTTGGACCATATCTTAGCCCAATCTCCAAAAACATTGCTGGGTCTAGTTCAATTATTTTGCACAATAATTCATTTTCTTACCTGGTCAGTATGAACCTTTGTGAAGGAAGTACATGTTAGGGCTGTCCAATTGCTACTAAATTTTTACAGCATGAGGACACCTCCAAACAACTTCCCTCCACCAAGTTTCAGCACCTGAAGATCAACCAGTGGAACAGTATTTCAAATCTCAGTTTCAGACCAGATTTGCAGCTTCTACATGAACTACCCTCAAACTTCAACCAAGCCACTTCAAACTTGGCCAGTTTGGAGTCCTTCCAACAAGGATCACTCCAGACAAGTCCATTGGCTCTATCTCCACCTCATCTCATCTCCAGAGCTCTCTATAGTTCACTGTCAGAGACTGTAGTTGATCATACATCTCATCTCAGACCAAATTAAGCCAAACCAGGGGTGTAGGTGAGACGAGTGATCGAAGGTCGTCACGTTGGACAAGATTTGCCAGGCGTGCGTGGCCTCCTGATGGCCGCAACCGTGGTGACCACGGCACTGGCATGCCAGTGCGCGTGCTCTGTGCATGGCCAGCGTCGGGTGTGGTCATTCGGGCCGTCCCTCGCTGCCAGACGCTGTCCGTTCATGCCGACTTTGTCGATGCCGTCCACGTACACCTCTCCCGCAGCTTCTCCTCGCCGGAATCACCCTCGACGGCCGCCACGGCGCCCGGGCACTGTGACGCCCGTGGTTGCACTATGGCTGAGCGGCGCGTCGTCTTCCTCCGAGCCGTCGCCTCCCGCATTAACTCTACCCTACCCTCTCCTGTCTCATCATCGCTCCCGGCCAGCCAGCGAGGCGTACGTCGCCGGCAATGTGGCCCAAGCCTCACCCCATCCAGAGAGGTCGCCGCACCCCTCCTCCCAGCTATAAATAGCCAAGCCCGGCCTCGCCGAGCTCCTCACCCCTCTCCTCCTCCCTCAAATCATCTGCTAGCAGCGAGAATTCGAGGCAGAGAGCTCTCCGTCGCCAGCCTTCTCCACTCCTCCTCCGCCTCGTCCAAGCCCACCATCATGATCAGTGAGCTCCGGTGGTGCTTCCTAAGCCCTCACCTCGCCGAATTGCTGCCGGATTGGGCTCCTCCGCCGACCACCGTAGCTGCCACCCGCCAGAGAAGAAGGGCGCGACGCCGTCCGTCCACCTCCGGGGAAGCCACGGGTACGAGGAGGACCACCGCTCTGCGCCCGATCCATCCCCGCCCTCTCCGAGCCCCCTCGCCGTCGGGATCGCCGGCAACCACCGCCGGTGAGCCACCTTCCTCTCGGCCTCCCTCTCTCTTCTCTGTTTAAACGAAGGGGCCCCACTTGCCAGCGACTGGCTGAAGCGGTAAGTGGAGGCGCCCGGGGGAATTACGCCTTCGACGTGGCCCCCCTCTGGTTTTTCTATTTTGATGTTATTAAACTATTTTGACCAGTAGGTTTGACCATGAATAACTTTTTACAGGAAGGTCCAAATGACCTGATTCTTTTTGCATTGTGTTCATAATCAAATTCTTTATTTTTCCACCAAGTTTGAAATTTTTCTCATATTCACAGAATTCTTGGTGATTAAAAATGCTTTATGTGACATTTTGAAATACTATTTGAAAATATTTTCAGAAGGAGATTCTTGTGGATTTGAAGCCCAGGAGTATTTGAACAACCCAACAGAGCAAGGCAAGCCAGGACATCCATATTGTGAAGCATTTCATAGCATTGCATAATTCATATGCATTTCTTACATTTAATTAACATAGTTAATTCCAAGTAAATTATTTAAATGCTTAATGTGACCAACTAAGTTGACTTGATGAAATAACCATGATGGCTAAGTTAAATTTAGTTGGTTGATCAAGAGTCACCTGTCCGGGCTTACCCGTGCAGCCACATTTGCCGGTATGGGATGGCCTTGACTTGGTCTGGCTTCGTGCTCTTTCACCGGTACCTCCAAAGAGGGAGGGTTATGCGTGCGTGCTGCCCTGATAAGGTAGACGACGATAACCCTGTGAGCCCAGTTGAGTTATTTGCCGGCGTCTCTGTTTGGGACAGTAGTTTGGCCACGACGGTGGCAGGTGTCATGAGGACACAGGGCCACCCAGGGCTTGACTCCAACGGGGAGTGTGATTGCCGGTGGTACGATGGGAGAGTCATGAGTCAGGCAGGTTTCGTTGGAGCAGTGCTGGTCCACCCGAATGGGATCACGAGGTCAGTGCTCCATAGTGTGGGTAAAGTGCGCAACCTCTGTAGAGTGTCAAATCTATTCAAATAGCCGCGTCCACGGTATTGGGCAGCCCGTCCAGACCTCTCTAGGTGATCAACCATAATAACCATAGTAATGATGGAAGAACTTGTCTGATGAGTGGAAGTACTCGTTGAGATCGAGTATTCCGGGGGTTGTGAGACAACCCAGATATGAGTAAGTTATCAACAGTAAGTGAATTGCTTAATGTGGATCATGCTCATTGCCATGCTATTATTTGCTGCATATTTGGTTGTCATGTGCTTGCGAGTACATTCAAAGTACTCACCTAGCGTATCATGCCAGATGCAGGAGAAGCTTGAGACGGAGGTCTCGAAGGTCCGTGTTGCGATGACTAGGATGTGTCCACAGCAGTGTCCCTGTGGATGGAGTTGCTATCATGTTCCGCTACGCATAGTTCTACGCATGAGTTTTCCGCTGTAGTATGCCGCAGTTATACCGAGGCCCTGCTATGTTAGATAAATAATGTAGATATTGTCTCAGCACTTGATGTGCTTTGGCCTCGATGATCATGTAACATAAGCTTGTACTCGACTATTATTAATAAAGTTCAGCTATGTTCTATTCCAAGTTGTTGTTGAGTGTTTCCAGAAGACATGATTCTGGGTTGGAAACACCGGCATTCCGGTTCACTGAGCCGGGGTGCCACACATCTCCTCCTCCTCCTCCTTCTCCTTCTCTTCCTATTCTTTATCTTCTTATTCTGTTTTTCTTTTTCCTTTCCATTTTCCTTTTATTATATTTACATCTACATCTTTTTCTTCTCTTTCTTTTCATTTTCTTTCTTTCTTCTATTTCCTTTTTCTTCTACTTATTTCTTCTCTTCCTTTTATTCTTCTTTTTTCTTTTACTTCCTATTATTTTTCTTTTATTTCCTACTATACTTCCTTTTCTTTTATTTCCTATCTTTCTTCTACTTCTTCTTCTTTCCTTTTTCTTCTTCTCTTCTTCTTTCCTTTTTCTTCTCCTAAATCTTACTCCTATTACATAAATAATACAAACAGAGAACAAATCTAAAACTAAATCTAATTCAACCTAAAAATTAAATCTAACTAATACAAACAGAGAACAAATCTAATTAAACCTAAATAAAACTAAAATTAACTACATCAAACTATTTGCAATTAACAGGAAAATACCAAAAAAAGAACAGGGGAGGGGGGGGTTCCTTCGGTGGTGGGGGTGGGGGGAGGGGGCTGAGGGGGGGGATGGGGGGGCAGGTCTGGATGCAGGCCGTTGAGCGAGATAGGTTCTGCATGCAGCGACGCGATTGGACTGAATGCGGGGGGGGGCGAGATGGGTAACAATCCCCGTGTGAGCGCCCGCTATACTAACCTCGCCGAACGCATGATAAGGAGGAGATGCGGGGTCCCCCGCGCGCGCACGGATGAGAGCAACAGGCCAAGATCAGGGGAGACGAGATTTTCCTTCATCCCCAAGGTCAAGGGAAGGACCGAAGAGGCCTCGGAAAGTCTACATCGCCTCGGTGCCTAGGGTGAGAGCACACGTAGAATGAGCTTCACCTTGTTCTCGGCTCGTAATCAGGGGTCAGGGGCATCCGTGTGGAGCTCTCTTCAGCGGATCGGACCGCACTTTAGGCCGAAGAAGGGAGAGATTAATGGGGAGCCCTGGTGGACATGCACGACGTAATCGCTGCCATTCATCCTATATCCCCTCGGCTGGTGGAGGAGGATTTAGTATGAAAGGGGAGGAATGGAGGGTGATGGCTGAGGGGCGCGAGGAGACGGAAGAGATGGCAGAGACGGAAGAGGGCGGTGAGTGGCGCGGGGCGCTGACCGGTTTTAGGTAGGGTAAATCTTTGCCGTCTGCTAGCAGACGGCAAAGAGCCTAGCTAGTGGGTGGGGCGGGGGGGGGGGGGGCAATGCCTCCTTGAACCTTTGCGCTTCCGACCACCCGCCCGGGCCTATTGGGTGCGCCGTTAGTTGGCCACTTTCTTTGCCGTCTGCTAGTAGACGGCAAAGAAGCTTTGCCGTCTGCTAGCAGACGGCAAAGAAAGTGGCCGTTAGGTGGTTCTCGTTAGTGGGCGGCAAAGCTTATTTGCCTTCTGCTTACAGACGGCAAAGAGCTAGCTGACGGCAAACATGATCTTTGCTGTCAGGTCTTTCTTTGCCGTCAGTTTTTTGTAAGCTCATGGCAAAGACCTTCTTTGCCGTCAGCTAGCAGACGGCAAAGAGCTGGCTGACGGCAAAGGTCCTGATTCCAGTAGTGAGCATCAGCGGAAGCATCAGAGTCTGGGAACAGACTTAAACATAAAACAGATAGGCCTTAAGAAGGCGGGGCAAAACAAAGACTACGATCGAAAAGGCATAGGCCTCCTGCCTGGGACCCTCCGAACCTACTCCTGGTTGTCAGCCAACTCGTAGTAGTAACCACCCTCGTAGTAGTAGTCATCGGCGGAGGCAGCGGTCTCCTGGGATCCACCATCTGGTCGCAGCAATCGGGTATGGGGAAAAAGGGGAGCAAAGCAACCGTGAGTACTCATCCAAAGTACTCAGCAAGACTTACATCAGATCTATTCTAAGTATGCAACATTGTCAAAGGAAGGCTGTATATATGGACTGGACTGCAGAAATGCCAGAATAGAGAGAAGGCCTAGTCCTATCGAAGACTAGCAACTTCAGCATCGGACAACAGTAACTCATAAATGTAGTAGCAGTATCATAAATCATCTCAGATTCAACATATCTATCTCAAGCCAACATATTCATCTCACATCCAAGTAATAGACCGGGATACAATCCGAGCGTCCTGTTACCGTGGACACGGCTATTCGAATAGATATACTTCCCTGCAGGGGTGCACCAACTTACCCAACACGCTCGATCCCTCCGGCCGCACACCCTTGTTCCTGGTGATGTCCGGCCTCGGGTGATCGACATGTCGTAGCCTGATACGTCTCCAATGTATCTATAATTTTTTATTGTTCCATGCTGATATATGATCAATCTTGGATGTTTTATAATGATTTCCTATCAACTTTATATCATTTTTTGGTACTAACCTATTGACATAGTGCCAAGTGCCAGTTGCTGTTTTCTGCCCTGTTTTTGATTTACAGAAAATCCATATCAAACGGAGTCCAAATGAAGCGAAACTTTTTGTGGAATTTTTCTGGGCCAGAAGACACCAGATGGACCGAAGAAGTACCGGAGAGGTGGCCCAGGGTGGGCACCACCCACCAGGGCGCGCCAGGGGGCCCAGGCGCGCCTTGATGGGTGGTGGCCCCCTGGAAGCTTCCCTCCACCGCCTCTTTGCTCTATAAATACTCTAAAAATCCTGAAAACCCTCGGGGAGTCGATGAAAAACAATTTCAGCAGCCGCAAGTTCCAGAACCACCAGATCCAATCTAGACACCATCTCGGGGGGTTTCACCATGTCCATCGGTGCCTCTCCGATGATGCGTGAGTAGTCCATTGTAGACCTTCAGGTCCGTAGGCAGTAGCTAGATGGCTTTCTCTCTCTCTTTGATCTTCAATACAATGGTCTCTTGGAGATCCATATGATGTAATTCTTTTTGGTGGTGTGTTTGTTGGGATCTGATGAACTTTGAGTTTATGATCAGATCAGATCTATCTTTTAATATCCATGAAAGTGATTTGAGTTCTTTGATCTCTTATTTGCATGATTTCTTATAGTCTTGTATTTCTTCTTCAAAACTTTGGCTTAGTTAGGCCAACTAGATTGATTTTTCTTGCCATGGGAAGAGGTGCTCGATAGTGGGTTCGATCTCGCGGTGTTCTTTCCCAGTGACAGAAGGGCTAGCAAGACACGCGTTGATCGTTGCTACTAAGGAGAAAAAGGTCGTGTCTATTCCTACATGAGTAGATCTGATCTACAT
The DNA here is from genome assembly GCA_011799875.1 of Thinopyrum elongatum. Taxonomy (NCBI): domain Eukaryota; kingdom Viridiplantae; phylum Streptophyta; class Magnoliopsida; order Poales; family Poaceae; genus Thinopyrum; species Thinopyrum elongatum. The sequence goes on along the minus strand of CM022297.1, from coordinate 33,342,387 downwards.
CATGTCATTGTTCTTATTGCATTACTCCGTTTTTCCATGAACTTAATACACTAGATGCATGCTGGATAGCGGTCGATGTGTGGAGTAATAGTAGTAGATGCAGGCAGGAGTCGGTCTACTAATCTTGGACGTGATGCCTATATCTAGATCATTGCCTGGATATCGTCATGATTATTTGAGGTTCTATCAATTGCCCAACAATAAAAGTTTTCCACCGTTTGCTATTTTTCTTGAGAGAAGCCACTAGTGAATCCTACGGCCCCCGGGGTCTCTTTTCCATCATATTGCTTTCGATCTCTTTTGCTTTTGCTTTTGATCTAAAGATTTCAGATCTGAACCATCTTCCACTTTGCAACAATTTTCCATCGACGTTTCATCTTTCATCTCACCGTTAAGGGCTTGACAACCCCTTGATCGCGTTGGGGTGTGGAGATTTGTTTTCTTGTGTGCAGGTGCTGAACACGTGGTGTTGTGAGAACCTCCTTCTGGTTCGATAACCTTGGTCCTTAGCCGAGGGAAATACTTCTCCGCTCGCTACATCATCCTCTCCTCTTCGGGGAAACCACCATCGCGAGCAAGGTGCTTCTAGGCGCCATCAAGGAAGATTTCTGGCGCCGTTGCCGGGGAGGCTTCTTCAACATCCACCAGGTTCCTAATCACAAATCTCATCTCATCGCACTTACATTATTTGCCATTTGCCTCCGGTTTTCCTCTCCCCCACTTCACCATTTGCCTCTCATTTTCCTCTCTCCCCCTTCACCAATTTGCCGGTTTTATTCGCCTCTCTTTTTCGTTAGCCGTTTTTCTCGCAAGATCTGTTTTTGTGTGCCTCTTGTTGCCTTTTCGTGATGCCTCAAAAGGAGTTTTATGATGTTCCTTACCCTAATATTTTGCTTGAAATTGAGAAAAGTACTAAGGAGTATATGGCTGCACAATTTGAGCATAATAAGTATTTTTCTGAAGAGCTTAGAGAACACTCCGTTGCTTTGGATGCCATAACAAAACAACTTGATGATATTAGTAGGGAGGTTCTTGATCTCCAATCTAAATATGCTTCCACCGAAAGTTTGTTGGGCAAAATTTCCGATGCGCAAGCTACGCTAGTAAATCATATGGCCGCTAAACCAATCTTGTTAGAGGATGGAAAAGATGAGGATCTGAAGATGATTGGTTCTACTCCTATTGATTCTTTCTTTTACAAGTTTGAAATTGTTGATAAAGGGACTGGACATGATCCAACTTCCATTGGAAGGCATCCCAAAATTTTTGAGAGTGAGAATCTTGTTGAAAAAATTGCAAAAAGTGGGCATGAAGAGGTTAAAACTCTCTCTAGTGATGCCCCTACTCCTTTGGATCCCAAGGATTTTAATTATGACAATTGCTCTTTAATTGAATGTATTTCCTTGCTGCAATCCATGGTTAGTTCACCTCATGCTTATGAACAAAACAAAGAGTTTACTAAACATATAGTAGATGCCTTAATGAAAGCTTTTGAGGATAAGTTGAATCTAGAGATTTCAATCCCTAGAAAAATGCATGATGAGTGGGAACCTGCTATCAAAGTTAAAATCAAAAATTATGAGTGCTTTGCTTTGTGTGATTTGGGTGCAAGTGTTTCCACCATACCGAAATCTTTATGTGATGTTCTTGGTCTTACCGATTTTGAGGAGTGTTCTTTGAATCTTCCCTTGTCGGATTCCACCATTAAAAAGCCTATGGGACGAATCAATGATGTTCTTATCCTTGCTAATAGGAATTATGTTCCCATAGATTTGATTGTTCTTGATATTGATTGCAATCCGTCTTGTCCAATAATTCTTGGTAGACCGTTTTTGCGCACTATTGGTGCCGTGATTGACATGAAAGAAGGGAACATAAAGTTCCAATTTCCCTTGAGGAAGGGGATGGAACACTTCCCTAGGACCAAAATAAGGCCACCATATGAGTCAATCATGAGGGCCTCTTATGGATCCAAAAACAAGGATGACAACACTTAGATCCTTGCGTTATGCCTAGCTAAGGGCGTAAAACGATAGCGCTTGTTGGGAGGCAACCCAATGAATAAAATCTTTTTCTTCTTGAAGTTTCTGTTTTGCTTTCTTTTTGCTGTCATGCTACTGGTATGATAGTGTTTTTGGTGTTTTAATTAGTGTTTGTGCCAAGCAATACCTTTGGGATGATCTAGAAGAAAGTATAATTGATGCTGTTTTCAAAACAGAAACTTTTGCATCCAGTCCAGGAATTAATTTTCAGTACTGGGGCGTGAGAAAATTCTGAAATTTTTACACAGTATTGCTATCGGAATTTTCGAAATTTTCCTAATTTTTCAGAATTTTTTGAGTTATAGAAGTATTCGAAACTTCCAGATTACTTCAGACTGTTCTGTCTGAAACACATTCTGTTTTTTTTGCATTGTTTGCTTGTTTAGATGATTCTATGGACTTTTCCGGGGGGTATAAGCCATAGCAAAGTTGGAATACAGTAGATATTATGCAAGATAAAATATGAATGGGTTTGCAACAGTACCTAAAAGTGGTGATTTGCTTTCTTATACTAACGGATCTCACGGAGTTTTGTTAAGTTTTGTGTGAATGAAGTTTTCAAGTTTTGGGTGAGATCTTTATGGATAACGGAATGCGGAGTGGCAAGAGCCTAAGCTTGGGATGCCCGAGGCACTCCAAGGTCAAATTTTAAGAAGACTCAAGCGTCTAAGCTTGGGGATGCCCCCAAGTGGCATCCCCTCTTTATTCCAACAACCATCGGTATTTTACTTGAACCTATATTTTTATTCGTTACATAATATGTGTCTTTCTTGGTGCGTCGGTTATGAATTTTTTGCTTTCCTTGCTGTTTGATCAAAGTCATGAATCCTTGCTGTACACACCCATGTTAATAGAGCCAAAGTGGATATGATTTGTTAGAATGGCTCATGTGCTTCGCTTAAATCTTTTTGAGCTAGGAATTTGCTCTAATGCTTCACTTATATCTTTTTGAGCACGGTGTGCGTTGCTAGTTTTGGAGAAATTCTCTCATGCTTCACTTAGATTTATTTGAGAGTTACTGAAATTTTGAAGTCTCTTGCTTCACTTATACCTTTTTGAGAGATAGAAATTTTATGCTCATGTTCTTCACTTAGATTTGTTGGAGCTTTCAAAAGCAACATGTTAAAATAGTTCCAAAGTGATAGATATCCAAGAAAGATATAGATAAAAACTTTCATGAAGATCATTGGACCAAATAAACTTGGTTCTTAATAATGGTTTTGAGATATGGGAACGATAATATATGATGCCATGTTAGTGGGTAATTATGCTTTAGTAAGAATATTCGTGTTAAGGTTTGTGATTCCCTATGCAAGCACATAAAAGTCAATAGTTATGCTATGAAATTACATCCTCCTTGTGTGCATATTCTCGTTGTTAGTTTTGGTTGGTCGCCTTCTCAATCCAATGCTAGCCTTCACTTGTACTAAGTAGAAATACTACTTGTGCATCCAAAATCCTTAAACCCAGTTTTGCCATATGAGTCCACCATACCAACCTATATGCGGTATTTCTAAACCGTTCCAAGTAAATTTGTGTGTGCCATCTCTAAATTTTCAAAATAAACTTCTCTTTTTGTGTGCCCGTATCGCTCATGAGGCGGAAGGGGGTGCTTGTTATCTTCCCATGCTAAGTGTGTTATTCTCACGATGAGTGTTCTCACTTGTCATTGCATGAGAGAATGGTTAGTAATAGGGATGCCCGTCCCGAATTGTTAAAAATAATAATAATAATAAATTCCTTGAAAAGTGTTGATATGGAGGGCACCCGTGAATTCGGCTAGCCATGGCTTGTGTTTGAAAGGTGGAAAAAGGAATAACAAAAACTCTCTCGGAAAGGAACAATACCTTAATGAAGGGGAGTATAAATTTATTTTCTGTTGGGAACCACCTATGGTGTGCTTAGCATGGAAGATGATGAAACATTCTTAACCGTTTTCGTTGGCAGAAAAGCATACCTCTCAAAATAATTTTTATCTCTCAATTTTTCAAACAAAGAGCTCTGGCACATAAAGCAAATCAATGCTTCCCTCTGCGAAGGGCCTATCCATTTACTTTTATGCAATTTTTATTTTCTTGAGTCTCCATCCTCTCTTATAAAGGCACCAATCGGGGAGCACTATGGTCATGCTTGTGCTTTGGGTTAGCTAATATACAGATATGTTATATCAATGGATCAATGATTGAGCATGATGGGCTAGGGATAGCTTGCTTTAGCGTTGATATTTTGAAAGACATGATTTCTTGTTGATATGCTTGAGTATTTATGTTTTCATGTCAAAACTAGATCATTGCTTTGAACCATATAAAAAGTCCATATGACCATGCTATTAAAGACAAAGATTGTGATGAACATGATAGGCAGCATTCCACATCAAAAATTCTATTTTTATCACTTCCCTACTCGAGGACGAGTAGGAGTTAAGCTTGGGGATGCTGATACGTCTCCAACGTATCTATAATTTTTGATTGTTCCATGCTGATATATGATCAATATTGGATGTTTTATAATGATTTCCTATCAACTTTATATCATTTTTTGGTACTAACCTATTGACATCGTGCCAAGTGCCAGTTGCTGTTTTCTGCCCTGTTTTTGATTTACAGAAAATCCATATCATACGGAGTCCAAACGAAGCGAAACTTTTTGTGGAATTTTTCTGGGCCAGAAGACACCAGATGGACTGAAGAAGTATCGGAGAGGCGGCCCAGGGTGGGCACCACCCACCAGGGCGCGCCCTGATGGGTGGTGGCCCCCTGGATGCTTCCCTCCATCGTTTCTTTGCTCTATAAATACTCTAAAATCCCAAAAACCCTCCAGATCCAATCTAGACACCATCTCGGGGGGTTTCACCATGTCCATTGGTGCCTCTCCGATGATGCGTGAGTAGTCCATTGTAGACCTTCGGGTCCGTAGGCAGTAGCTAGATGGCTTTCTCTCTCTCTTTGATCTTCAATACAATGGTCTCTTGGAGATCCATATGATGTAATTCTTTTTGGCGGTGTGTTTGTTGGGATCCGATGAACTTTGAGTTTATGATCAGATCTATCTTTTTATATCCATGAAAGTGATTTGAGTTCTTTGATCTCTTATTTGCATGATTTCTTATAGTCTTGTATTTCTTCTTCGAAACTTTGGTTTAGTTCGGCCAACTAGATTGATTTTTCTTGCCATGGGAAGAGGTGCTCGATAGTGGGTTCGACTCACGGTGTTCTTTCCCAGTGACAGAAGGGGCAGCAAGACAGGCGTTGATCGTTGCTACTAAGGAGAAAAAGGTCGTGTCTATTCCTACATGAATAGATCTGATCTACATCATGTCATTGTTCTTATTGCATTACTCCGTTTTTTCATGAACTTAATACACTAGATGCATGCTGGATAGCGGTCGATGTGTGGAGTAATAGTAGTAGATGCAGGCAGGAGTCGGTCTACTAATCTTGGACGTGATGCCTATATATAGATCATTGCCTGGATATCGTCATGATTATTTGAGGTTCTATCAATTGCCCAACAATAAAAGTTTTCCACCGTTTGCTATTTTTCTTGAGAGAAGCCACTAGTGAATCCTACGGCCCCCGGGGTCTCTTTTCCATCATATTGCTTTCGATCTCTTTTGCTTTTGCTTTTGATCTAAAGATTTCAGATCTGAACCATCTTCCACTTTGCAACAATTTTCCATCGACGTTTCATCCTTCATCTCACCGTTAAGGGCTTGACAACCCCTTGATCGCGTTGGGGTGTGGAGATTTGTTTTCTTGTGTGCAGGTGCTGAACACGTGCTGTTGTGAGAACCTACTTCTGGTTTGATAACCTTGGTCCTTAGCCGAGGGAAATACTTCTCCGCTCGCTACATCATCCTCTCCTCTTCGGGGAAAGCACCAACGCGAGCAAGGTGCTTCTAGGCGCCATCATAGCCCCACCTAGGCAAATCTGAGAGGCCAGCACGCCGGACTAAACCCTATGTGCGCATGGGTCATGGACCTATCGCCCTGCGCACTCCTATACGTTGCGTGTGCGGCCGGTGAGCAGAGCTGGCAACCCACACTTCTAGGCGGTTGTTTTACGCGGTCCAACCCGGCGCGCGCCGCTCAGTCGCTGACATCTGAAGAGCTTCGGCTGATACATATGACGTAGAGTGCCCATAACTATCCCACGTGCTGGTTAGTGCGTAAAAGGCCAGCGGCCTACTCAGATCCCATATCCAAACCCGGTAAAGCCTTAGGAGCTCGCGGTGACGATCAATGCACACGATAATGTGGTCCCATCGCCCCCTCTCGAGGACTTGCGACAAGGGCTAAGAATGCCCGGCCGCGCCTCATGGAAATCTCGCGGGTACTCTCACGGTCACCCATCTGCACACCACTCTCGCGGGTACCCCTCGGGGTCGACCCGTCTGTGACCAGTATCAGTAGTATAGTAATAGCAGCAAAGTACAGTAACCGTGTGTCTATCACATCAAGAATGAATCTGAGGAATCACCCTCGTTGGGTTCCTACCGGATGTAATTATCAAGGTGAACTCGGAGGAATCACCCTCGAAGGATTCACACTTGAGGTGTTGCCGACAACATATCATCGGAGGTGGAGTAAGAGGAATCACCCTCGGTAACTCACGTCCGGCTAGCTATCATCGGAGGTGGAGTAAGAGGAATCACCCTCGGTAACTCACATCCGACTAGCTACGTTACTTCATCGGAGGTGGAGTAAGAGGAATCACCATCGGTAACTCACATCCGACTAGCTACGTTACAGAGATATCATCCGAAGTGAGTTAGGAGGTATCACCCTCGTCACTTGATGTTATCTCGACGAAGTCGGGCAACTAGGGGGGGGGGTGTCAGTGATGTGCTGGACTCAGCCCGTCGATCTCATCGATCGGGACACAGAACTATAGCGGGGCAACTAGAACAAAAGAGGGGCCACAAATGTTGCATTGAGCAACCTATACTAAGCAGTTTAGGATAACAGGTAAGTATCAATAGCAGGTTACAATAAACTGGCTATGCATCAGAATAGGATAAACAGTAGCAGCAGCAATTTCCAATGCAAGCATAAGAGAGAATGGAATGGGCGATATCGAAATGATCAAGGGGGTTTTGCTTGCCTGGTTGCTTCGCAGACAAAAATGGATCTTCTACAGTGAAGTAGTCATCCACCGAATCATCAGCGCTCTCGGCGTCTATCGAGAGAAGAGGGGGAGGAAACATATAAACACACAGCAACAAAAGCAATCACAAAGCATGACATGACTATAAGCTATGCCGGGGTGATCTAACGCAGTGATACACGATAACGACGAAGGGGGAACCCATCCGGGAAAGTTTTTCCCGGTTCCGGACCTGTGTCGGACAGGTGACCGGAGGGGGGAAAGTTCCAGGTTTGCGGTGTTAGAGGCATGTGACAGCTAGGATGCAGTGCAGAGTTGCCTAATGACCTTTCTAAACCATTTTAGTTATTTTAGGATTTAAGTCAGATTTATTAACCGGTATGAGTGCACTATTCATCTACCGGAAACAGGCAAAAAGTTGCGGGTTCACCTACGTAGAGGGTTCTGTCATGATAACAGATGACACGGTTGGATTTGTTGGATTTTTCTGATCAACTTTCATATACAAAGTTTTTCCATCCGAGGCACGGATTAATTTCTATGAATTAAACAAGTTTTAGCATTTTTCTGAAATTCTGGAATTATTTTAATTAATTAAATTGCATTATCCAGAACAGTGCGAAAATACTTTTTGCACCCACTTTTGTACCAAGCCAAAGAGGCTGAGACACTGACAGTGGGCCCAGTCAACTGCACAGTCACCAGTTGACTGGTCAAATGTCCCAGGGGACCCACATGTCATAGAGATGATTTAATTGAAGGGTTATTTAGCTATGGGCCCCATTGTCAGTGAGTGGTTAGGCCTAAGTAATTTGATTAGCTCCTAATCTACTGGTTAATGCCCCGAGGCCCACTGGTTTTAAACCAGCGCACGCGTCGGCGCTCTCCGGCGAAGGCCATAAGCGGCGGCGTCGCATGGGAATGGCGCACAGGGAGCGGATCGAGCCACGGTTGGGCTCATTCGGACGAGCCCGGAGCCGCGCGTGCGATGGAGCGAGCGGCGGCAGCTGGGGTTGACCGAAACGACGGCGGCGCCGGAATTCGGGTGTGCTCGGTCACGCGGCTACGATGGCGGAACAGAGGGGAAAGAAAGGGGATTGGGCGCGGCTCACCAAGAGGGGGTCGGTGGCGAGCTCGTACGGGGGTGGAGTGGACGGAGATGACCAGGCCGTCAATAATGGCGACGGCGGCCGTGGATGGGGCAAGAAGGCGATGGCGGCGATGCGGCAGCTCCCCGTGTCGATCTGGGGGCGTAGAAGATGGGGATGAGCCTGGCGGAGCTGCTGGACTTCCAAGCGCAGCTCGACGTGGCTCCTGGCCGTCGGTAGCAGCGATGCGGCGGCGGCGCTCGGCTGAGCTCGTGGAGAAGGGGGAGCGAGGGAGGAAGGAATAGGGAAGTGGCCAGGGGGGGTCCAGGGCGGCTGGGGTTCGATCTTATCTCCCCCATCGCCCTGTGGCTGCACGCATCGGCAAAACGGCCGGCGAGGGCGCTCCGGCCATGGCCATGGCAACAACGAGGGTGGGGAGCAGGTAGAAGGGGAGAGAGAGGCTGGGCCAGGCACTGTGGCGCTTGGGCCTCGAGCACAGTGCCCCCCTTTTTTTGTTATTTCCCTTTTCTGTTTTCTTTAATTCATTCTGTTTTGCAAATGGTATGGCCACTTAATGACCTTTGTAAATTATGTGACCTGCCTCAATAATTATCTTGCAATATAAGGTACTGCCTCAAAAAGTTTGGTGGGTATTTGGATCCATTTGATTTTTGCATAGGTAGAAATGGATTTAATATTACCATTTTGGTACTGTTTTAATTATTTTAGGGCACTTTAATATTTCGAATAATGTTGGTTTCCATTATATATTTTTCCTTTGGAATATTTTCTAAATGATGAACATTTTTGCTCTCGAATTTGAACAACTTTTATTTTCACTTTAAATTTGAGTTGCAATTTGAATTGGAATTTGAAATTGGATTATCCTCGAAATGCAATTTAAATAAGATGATCATGATGACAGGGCTAATTAATTAGCTTAATGAAAGGGTTGAGATCTGGGGGTGTTACAAATCTCCTCCACTACAAGAAATCTCGTCCTGAGATTTAAGTGGGAAGTAAAGGTAAATCCGGGAGAACTGGCCCTTGTAGAGTCGATTATCTGGTGGACATTTTAGGGTATGTGGCAGAAGTATCTCTCGACAAGAAACTTATGAAAACATCAGGAGCAAAGTATGAAGGTACAATAAGAAGTTTCGAGCGAATGGACATCCGATCAATACCTGAACAGAGTGTGAAAAGGGTTCAGAGTATCGGGAGTAGATCTTCTCTCGGAGGGTGGCTCATGATAAGTTACGAAGCTAAGAGCAAGGATACTTCAGAATCAAGGATGTACAGGAGGGTCAGGTTTCGATCCTGTGGAACTGTGATGAGGGTCGATCGAGAGTAGGGAGGACGGTGACATCTTACCGATCACGACAACAAGGTATGTCAGAAGATAGTCTGTCAGTTATGTCGGTGACAACATCGGTACAGGGTATGTCAGAGGAGGTGTTTTCATAAGCAGAGAATTATTACTGCTTAGATCATAAAGATCAAGAAGGCTAAACAGAACAATGGAGAGGAAAATGTGATTTTTACACAAGTACTGGGAGTATAACTTCCCCAAGGACAAGAAGAGCATGAAATCCAAGACAGGATAGCAAGTAGCTAACGACTTAGTTAAAGGGGCAGGGAAATTCAAGATATTACCCATACAATGGTGTTTGGATAATTGATCAGGAAACATTTACCAATGTGCTTCCAATATTACTGCTGATATTCGGATTACCACAGTCATGCTTTGAGGTAGCAATAACATGGTGTTTCAAGCAAGGGTTGGTTCGGAAGATCACAAGAGATACAGAGGAACATTTCCAAGATTATCTCGGAACGTAAGGTAAAACCAAACACAACTAAGTCGGTGTTGGCAGGAAGTCGAGGATGTCGTCGATGATATCACAAATCATCGAGGGGCAAGGATGGTATTTCTCACCATGAATTCAATAGACACTTGGAAGAAGTCAAAGAGGTTAACGCTGATCACGAAACATTTGTCGAGAGGTTCTATGAAGAAGCCATCGAGCAGCGACGACACCAAGCAAAAGGAAGGATGAAGCGAAAGGTTATTGGAACCACGGATATGACACCAGCTCAAAATCAAGCTTGTTGTTCGAGGTAAAAGGATAAGATGAGGAAGATCGACGTAAGCTTAGCTTGTCGTCGGAAGTTGCTCCGGGCATAAGGACCAGGTAGCACAGTTGAAATTAGGATGATAATGATATAGCCGATCAAGCTAGGAATGATGTGATGGAGTATCATTCCAATAAAAATTCACAAGAGGTAGTGCAATGACACAATATCCTTGAGATAACATGGGGCAATACTTGAAGGTAGATCAGAATAGAGGTTGGACAGGTGAAATGATCTACAGAAGACAAGTATTTTAACTTGTCTGGGAAATGGAATCAAGGAGAAAATATGGTCGGAACCGATAAGATGTACATCGTGTCTATGGGCATGAACACAAAGTTCAAGGTCGACTCCCACTTCTCCAATGCATAATCTTTCATTCACTGCTCTGTTAAAAATTATATGAACGTGAAGAACTACCTGGTGAAAAAAACAGAGGAGTATGACCCGCGAAAATTATCGGGTTCACACAGATTAAGAAGGCATAGGTTCAACCCATCAGGGCATCTTAGAACCATATACCACAAACACTCAAGCTCGATAGTAGAGCATGGCTGACAAAAACAGAGGATACAATTTACCAAAGGCATTATGTATCAGGGGAGAACTCACAAGATTTCAGATGTTAAGGACACTGTCGGATAACAACCCAACAATGGATCTGGTGATTCATGACGGAATTGATGTGAGTATCGGAAATCAATCAGAGGGAGAAGGGATGCAAAGGCATCGGCTTATGGAAACATCTGAATAATTCGATGCTTAAGTTCAAAGAAATTTTGATTTCTAGATCGGTGTATCAGAATCAGATGCTCTGATCGATGATGGATAGGTTGAACAGACTTAGAGGCACACCCGATCAAATCTTGATTGGGCAAGAACCAGCTCATATCCGAAATGATGTCTGAGCCGGAAAGAGAATTTCCAAAGGTTAATTGATGATGCGAGTATTCGCGCACATGTTGAATCCATAGGAACTGAAGGACAATCACAAAGGACTTTATTAAATATTGCTAGACATGCGGAATTACCCACAATGCAAGCAGACAAGGAGAATCAAGGGCAAAAGGCTGCAGAGGATTTTCGGGAGATCAGATAGCATTTCAAAGTATTTTGGAAAGCATATGAACAACTGGGGATGAACGTACCCCGGGTAAGTGAATTATCCGTAGTGCGAAAAGAATCTGCAAAGCAGAAGGCACAAAGGATTCTCGGAACAACGGAGATTATTCGGGGTAACTTATAACATCAATAGCAACTGGGGATGAAGGTACAAACGGCAAGAATGTTATTCACGGGGATTATCGGTGGTCAGAAACTACAAGGCAGTGGGCATAGGATCTCGGGAAACATCGAAGAGTATCTGCAGAATCTTCTGGCGAGGCAAGCGATCATCTGCAGTGAAGGGGCTCTCCGGGATGAAGTGGTTACGAGAACCTAATGTCAGAGTTAGCAAAATCATTTAACCCGAATAGAAGAGAGATCAGAGTCCCAGAGTATAGACGAGGAATAAAAGATCCTAATACCACCCAATTGGCGATGTGGGCCCGTAAGCCACACAGCCATGTTAGTAAAACAGTTTTCATTGACTAGACTCAACTTCGGCCAAGGAGTTGGAAAGGGGGTTCCTACAGGCAGTCAGCTCTGATATCAACTTGTGACGCCCCCGGCTCAATCGTGTGCTAACCATACACGCAAATGCGCACGATCAAGCCTAAGGACTCACGGGAAGATATCACAACACAACTCTACACAAATAAAAGTCATACAAGCTTTATATTACAAGCCAGGGCCTCGAGGGCTCGAATACATAAGCTCGATGTCATACAAGCATCAGCAGAAGCATCAGAGTCTGGGAACAGACTTAAACATAAAACAGATAGGCCTTAAGAAGGCGGGGCAAAACAAAGACTACGATCGAAAAGGCGCAGGCCTCCTGCCTGGGACCCTTCAAACCTACTCCTGGTCGTCAGCCAACTCGTAGTAGTAACCACCCTCGTAGTAGTAGTCGTCGGCGGAGGCAGCGGTCTCCTGGGATCCACCATCTGGTCGCAGCAATCGAGTATGAGGAAAAAGGGGAGCAAAGCAACCGTGAGTACTCATCCAAAGTACTCAGCAAGACTTACATCAGATCTATTCTAAGTATGCAACATTGTCAAAGGAAGGCTGTATATGTGGACTGGACTGCAGAAATGCCAGAATAGAGAGAAGGCCTAGTCCTATCGAAGACTAGCAACTTCAGCATCGGACAACAGTAACTCATAAATGTAGTAGCAGTATCATAAATCATCTCCGATTCAACATATCCATCTCAAGCCATCATATTCATCTCACATCCAAGTAATAGATCGGGATACAATCCGAGCGTCCTGTTACCGTGGACACGGCTATTCGAATATATATACTTCCCTGCAGGGGTGCACCAACTTACCCAACACGCTCGATCCCTCCGGCCGCACACCCTTGTTCCTGGTGATGTCCGGCCCCGGGTGATCGACACGTCGTAGCCCCACCTAGGCTAATCAGAGAGGCCAGCACGCCGGACTAAACACTATGTGCGCAAGGGTCATGGACCTATCGCCCTGCGCACTCCTGCACGTTGTGTGTGCGGCCGGTGAGTAGACCTGGCAACCCACACTTCTAGGCGGTTGCTTTACGCGGTCCAACCCGGCGCGCGCCGCACAGTCGCTGACATCTGAAGAGCTTCGGCTGATACATACGACGTAGAGTGCCCATAACTATCCCACGTGCTGGTTAGCGTGTAAAAGGCCAGAGGCCAACTCAGATCACATATCCAAACCCGGTAAAGCCTTAGGAGCTCGCGGTGACGATCAGTGCTCATGATAATGTGGTCCCGTCGCCCCGTCTCGAGGACTTACGACAAGGGCTAAGAATGCCCGGCCGCGCCTCATGGAAATCTCGCGGGTACTCTCACGGTCACCCGTCTGCACACCACTCTCGCGGGTACCCCTCGGGGTCGACCCGTCTGTGACCAGTATCAGTAGTATAGTAACTGTAACAAAGTACAGTAACCGTGTGTCTATCACATCAAGAAGGAATCCGAGGAATCACCCTCGTTGGGTTCCTACCCGATGTAATCATCAAGGTGAACTCGGAGGAATCACCCTCAAAGAATTCACACTTGAGGTGTTGCCGACAACGTATCATCGGAGGTGGAGTAAGGGGAATCACCCTCGGTAACTCACGTCCGGCTAGCTATCATCGGAGGTGGAGTAAGAGGAATCACCCTCGGTAACTCACATCCGACTAGCTACGTTACTTCATCGGAGGTGGAGTAGGAGGAATCACCCTCGGTAACTCACATCCGACTAGCTACGTTACAGAGATATCATCCGAAGTGAGTTAGGAGGTATCACCCTCATCACTCGATGTTATCTCGACGAAGTCGGGCAACTAGGGGGGTGTGTCGGTGATGTGCTGGACTCAGCCCGTCGATCTCATCGATTGGGACACAGAACTATAGCGGGGCAACTAGAACAAAAGAGGGGCCACAAATGGTGCACTGAGCAACCTATACTAAGCAGTTTAGGATAGCAGGTAAGTATTAATAGCAGGTTACAATAAATAGGCTATGCATCAGAATAGGATAAACAGTAGCAGCAGCAATTTCTAATGCAAGCATAAGAGAGAATGGAATGGGCGATATCGAAATGATCAAGGGGGTTTTGCTTGCCTGGTTGCTTTGCAGACAAAAATGGATCTTCTACAGTGAAGTAGTCGTCCACCGAATCATCAGCGCTCTCGGCGTCTATCGGAGAGAAGAGGGGGGAGGAAGCATATAATTACACAGCAAAAAAAAGGAATCACAAAGCATGACATGACTATAAGCTATGCCGGGGTGATCTAACGCAGTGATACACGATAACGAGGAAGGGGGAACCCATCCGGGAAAGTTTTTCCCGGTTCCGGACCTGTGTCGGACAGGTGACCGGAGGGGGAAAAGTTCCAGGTTTGCGGTGTTAGAGGCATGTGACAGCTAGGATGCAGTGCAGTTGCCTAATGACCTTTCTAAACCATTTTAGTTATTTTAGGATTTAAGTCGGATTTATTAACCGGTATGAGTGCACTATTCGTTTGCCGGAAACAGGCAAAAAGTTGCGGGTTCACCTACGTAGAGGGTTCCGACATGACAACAGATGACACGGTTGGATTTGAAGGATTTTTCTGATCAACTTTCATATACAAAGTTTTTCCATCCGAGGCACGGATTAATTTCTATGAATTAAACAAGTTTTAGCATTTTTCTGAAATTCTGGAATTATTTTAATTAATTAAATTGCATTATCCAGAACAGTGCCAAAATACTTTTTGCACCCACTTTTGTACCCAGCCAAAGAGGCTGAGACACTGACAATGGGCCTAGTCAACTGCACAGTCAGCAGTTGATTGGGTCAACGTTGACTGGTCAAATGTCCCAGGGGACCCACATGTCATAGAGATGATTTAATTGAAGGGTTATTTAGCTGTGGGCCCCATTGTCAGTGAGTGGTTAGGCCTAAGTAATTTGATTAGCTCCTAATCTACTGGTTAATGCCCCGGGGCCCACTGGTTTTAAACCAGCACGCGCGTCGGCGCTCTCCGGCGAAGGCCATAAGCGGCGGCGTCGCACGGGAATGGCGCACAGGGAGCGGATCGAGCCGCGGTTGGGCTCATTCGGACGAGCCCGGAGCCGCGCGTGCGATGGAGCGAGTGGCGGCAGCTGGGGTTGACCAAAACGACGGCGGCGGCATCGAACGGCGGCGCCGGAATTCGGGTGTGCTCGGTCGCGCGGCTACGACGGCGGAACAGAGGGGAAAGAAAGGGGATTGGGCGCGGCTCACCGAGAGGGGGTCGGTGGCGAGCTCGTACGGGGGTGGAGTGGACGGAGATGACCAGGCCATCAACAATGGCGACGGCGGCCGTGGATGGGGGAAGAAGGCGATGGCGGCGATGCGGCAGCTCCCGGTGTCGATCTAGGGGCGTAGAAGATGGGGATGAGCCCGGCGGAGCTGCTGGACTTCCAAGCGCAGCTCGAGGTGGCTCCTGGCCGTCGGCAGTAGCGGTGCGGCGGCGGCGCTCGGCTGAGCTCGTGGAGAAGGGGGAGCGAGGGAGGAAGGGAGAGGGAAGTGGCCAGGGGGGGTCCAGGGGCGGCTGGGGTTCGATCTTATCTCCCCCATCGCCCTGTGGCTGCACGCGTCGGCAAAACGGCCGGCGAGGGCGCTCCGGCCATGGCCATGGCGACAGCGAGGGTGGGGAGCAGGTAGAAGGGGAGAGAGAGAGGCTGGGCCAGGCACTGTGGCGCTTGGGCCTCGAGCACAGTGCCCCCCTTTTTTTGTTATTTCCCTTTTCTGTTTTCTTTAATTCATTCTGTTTTGCAAATGGTATGGCCACTTAATGACCTTTGTAAATTATGTGACCTGCCTCAATAATTATCTTGCAATATAAGGTACTGCCTCAAAAAGTTTGGTGGGTATTTGGATCCATTTGATTTTTGCATAGGTAGAAATGGATTTAATATTACCATTTTGGTACTGTTTTAATTATTTTATGGCAATTTAATATTTCAAATAATGTTTGTTTCCATTTTATATTTGCCTTTGGAATATTTTCTAAATGATGAACATTTTTGCTCTCAAATTTGAACAACTTTTATTTTCACTTTAAATTTGAGTTGTAATTTGAATTGGAATTTGAAATTGGATTATCCTCTAAGTGCAATTTAAATAAGATGATCATGATGACAGGGCTAATTAATTAGCTTAATGAAAGGGTTGAGATCTGGGGGTGTTACACGGTGTTAAGTTTGACCTGAAAAGACTGTTTTACCCCTAGTGTAGTATGTGACCAGATTATTTACATGCAAATACAAAGGTAATGTGATATATATATTCTCATTGTTGAATAAACAAACAAAAATAGTACTATATGTCTAATCGTAAAAAAAAATTGCGGGGTGGAATAATAATAATTATATTATGAGTGAAACAATGACGACATATTTTTTTTTGCGCGATAAAAAGAACAATGACGACAGATGCAATGGATTAATAGCTAGCTTCTACCGGTGGCGTGAGGTGACGAGCGTGCACTGTTCCAGGCAAAAACAATCAACCTTGCTTCTTGTGCTTGCTTTGCACGTAGTGTGTTAGCTCCTCTGAAGCACACATACGTCCAGGATGAGCGTGTCTGCGTATAATATGTCGCCATACACCGATACATCCCATATAACATGTAATGTGCTTCCTGCCGTGCGTGCTCGCTGCAGCTTGCATACGTGCGTACTTGTTGAGTCTGTGTGCATGCTTATTTCTTTTTTTTTTAGGATCATGTTCATGTTTGTTGCGTAGCAGTACTTGTGTGCGTGGTGCTGGGTGCTGCTGGGCTCTCGCGAATGGAGCTCCAACAAGTCTGGTTGGGCGGTGGACATGAATATTTGAACGTGGGCTCTCAAATGTGCAACACTTTCATCCACTCATGTTCACATCTATTTTTTTGCTGACATACTACCACCCAGGGCAAAATTGTCTTTCTACATGCCATTTAACATCAGCTGGATGGGAAAATGGATGCAAGTGCCACATAAGGAACAAAATGAAGTTTAAGTGTCAAGAATGGAAGAAAAAAGTTTTTTGGGCCAAAAAGGAAAGCAAAATTTAAGAAAGGGCCAAATAAGGAATTCTCTCTTGTTTCTAATCGTTTTCCCTTATTTTTCCCCTCTTGTACGTGAGCGACCGAGGCTGGATGTACATTTCCACGTGCATGTACTTCTTATCTTTTCTGTTTCTCTTTTCAATTCCAACGAAAAGAATTCAAAGTAAAAATTCCGAATGCACAACTTCTGGAGTACAAAAAAAATTCAAAGTATAAAGTTCTTGAAGTACAAAAACACTGAAACTCAAAAGTACAAAAACTTTGGAAGCTGAAGTACAAAGGCGCATCTTGAGCGCCACGCTAAATCCTACTCCCTCCGTTTCTAAATATAAGTCTTTTTAGATATTTCAATACGGACTACATACGGATGTATGTAGACATATTTTAGAGTGTAGATTCATTCATTTTAATCTGTATGTAGTCTGTATTGGAATCTCTAAAAAGCCTTATATTTAGGAACGGAGAGAGTAGATAGCATGACGATTTGGTCAAAGGCGCCATGCAACTATATTGACCACGCCACATCGATATATTCAGGCCCATATATATTTTTTTCCACGACCCCTTTTGTTGTGGTGCCATGCTCCAGGTGCCATGCCCTTTTTGTTTGTCTCTCATTATATCCCCAGCTAATCTCTATTTCTAATGGAGTAGTTGGTAGGATTATGTCTACGTTTTTTTTATCTCATCACTTTCGTCCTTTTTTTTGACTGTTTTTTTCCGTCTTCCCTTCTACCACCCCATAGGTTTATTTTCGTGTCACCCTCTCACACAACGAAAAAAAATCTGAACGGATCAGAACTTTTCATATTGGCATAAGTTATTTAGTAATGTCTTTATGTGAAAGAATCAATCACGATCAATCTCTAAAGATCAAAATATCTACTCCTAATGGAGCAGTTGATAGGATTGCGTTCACGGTATTTTTTTCGTCCCATCATTTTCGTCTGTTTTTTTTCATCTTCCCTCCCACCACTCCACAAGTTTATTTTCGCGTCACCCTCTCACACAACGAAAAAAATCTGAACGGATCAGAACTTTCCATGTTGGCGCAAGTTATTTAGTAATGTCTTTATGTGGAAGAATCAATCACGATCAATCTCTAAAGATCAAAACTAAATTAATTAACCTTGACTTAAATCGCTCAATCACAAGTAATTAGGAAACAAATAACCAATTTTAAGAAAAGTAATGTGTAAATCATAACAAAGAAACCTTATTATTAAAGCATTTATGTACCTACTTAATTTGTAAGTCTTTGGTAGATTTGCTCGGATTTGTTCGTGGTTCGTCTATGTTCTTGTGTCTTCACGTTAGATCCTTCTGATCTACACTCTTCATCGGCGGCGGTTGCTGTTCTGGTGGGTTGGTTCTCTGAGGCCTTAGCACGACGACTTCCCGACTGTCTACTACAATAAGGTTTGCCCGGCTCCGGTGAGGGAGGGGCGATGACAGCGGCGCGCCATCGGCTCGCTTCAGTGCTTGTAGTCGTCGCTAGGTGGTCTACAAGTCTGGATGTAATTTTTATTATTTCTAGTGTTCGTTGTACTATCATTATTGAGGATGAATAGATCGGAAAATTTTCCCGCAATTTTTTTTTATAAAGGAATATTATCTTCGCGATGGTAGGTTGTGGTACGTTGTTCTCGTTCGCTCGATCGCTTCGTCCGTCCCGGCTACCGCTCCTCCTTCCGTTCGTCCTTCCCTCCCCCGTTTTGTTTTCCTTCCCCTCGTTTTTTTCTCGTTTATTTCCGAGCTGTCCGCCGTCTCCCCTGGGCCTCCCAATTGTAGTCTCCTCCTCCAGATCCCATCTGCATGGGCTGTGTACCTGCCTCCTCCTCCCGATCCCGTCCACGCTGACGTCCTCGGCCTAGCTCCGCCATCCGTCGGCGTCCTCCTCATCTTCAAGTTCATTCTCTCATGTCGTACTCTCCATCTCGCGTCTCTCCTATGTGGCGGCGGCCGTTGATCGAAGGCAGCAGCGGCCGGACGTAGGGCATCAACCACGGCGATCTAGGTAAGTTCTTCTCTCATCTCTCACGAGTAGTATACAGCCAAGTGATCTCCTACAAAAAAAATGTATCAGCAATTATAGTCTAAGCGACACGAAAACTGCCAGATGATACGATGTGTTCGTTGAACGGAGACCCTGATGAACGCCAGAGGATACGATGGTGGAGAGAATTGGCTGCTAGCTTGCATCCCGTGCCTCCAGCTGCATGCAAAGGCCCAAAGGTAATGGCAAGCAGGTTTGTTATACTTCCGTGCTAAACATGTCCTTGCATATTTTGGTAGTTCAAAATTACAATGGCTTGCCGTAAGCATCAATTTCCCACCGTCCATATTTCTCCGGCGATCGAATCCTTCGGTCCCATGTAACCAATTGATCCTCTTGTTTCCTAGCTTCCGAGTCCAGCGATTCTATATACCAAGAACAACTCACTGCTGTTTCAGGCAAAGAACAGCCAAGAGCCCAAGAGGCATGCTTGAGATCCGATCGCGCAACTCTCGTTTTCCTCCATCGTACGAGAATGTTAGCGTGATGACACCATCGACGGGTCTGCTCCTGATGCTACTGGACGGGATAAAGACGGAGTCATTGGGCGAGCACCGGACGGCGGCAGGTGATACACATCATGTCCGTGGGAATGGACGACGTGGACCTCTTACCCAAACACGGTCGGTTCTCGAACGCCTCCCACTCCATCAACACCACGTCTTAGTACGCTCAAGACAGCCTCGGCCAATTCACCCACGTCGACTGACCGCCTTGACCCTGGCTCGCCTGTCTCCGTCGTGGTCAGGGCGCCTTCTCCCTGGCCACCACTCGCTCGTCATGGTTGCGCCTGAGCCGGCCAAAACGGCCATGCCCTTGATGGGTTCCTGGCCCACCACACTCAACTTCAACGACAGGCCGGCCCGCATCAAGGTGGTGCCGGCGTGCAGCTCTGCTTGTGTGAGGAAGATCGCCAGCTTCATACCCAGGCTAATGACAAGGAGCTAGAGCTTCATCGCAGATAGGGGCAACACTCTCCGCCAAGATCCTTAAGAGCCCATTCCCAGCTATATGTGTGTGTATGGCCTGAACATTCTGTGTGTTTCCTTCGTCCAGGAGAATAGATCTATGAGCTGCACGGCGTCGATGAGCTGTGTTCATGGGTTGACGCCTTGTACTGCTCCTTAGAGATACTACAGATGGATGCCTTACTTCATCGTCCTACCATCGCACCTTTACTTTATCTTCACATGACTGATGGCTCTTATATGTTCCCTATGTGGAGGGCGCATATGGTGGAGCAGGAGCGGGTCGAGCAAGCGCCGGCGGCCTATCCCAGAGTCGACGAGGACGAACGAACGGGGGAAAGCTTTGAGGAATTTTAGTCAGACTTTTTTGATTAATGGGGGGTTATGTGTGAAAGTGTTATTAGTTATCTTCCGAGCCCTCCCACCTCTCACTAGATGCGTTGATTTTGGATCCAACGCCCCACGAGCAAACTTTTCAGATTTTCACCACCAGTTCATTTTCACAGGATACGTTCCCCTTATATGTTTGATTAATTGCGGCTGTCTTACTGGTGTGGCTTTGCATGACCATTTTATCGTGTTAGACTGCTGGTAGTATCCATGTGACAACAGGAAATTCCCCTAGAGGTTGGAGTTCAAATTTGACAATTAATACCAAGATATATCACTTTCTTTTAAATTGATAATTCACCGCATGGCCGTTTTGCTATGATGGTAGCACAAGAATGTCACGATTGGTGACAAGAACAGTTATCTACTTTCTACTTGATAGTTGGCCGCCTTGATTTCCTATTTTAGTCTTTAAATTTAAACAGATCTATGGTTATCCATGTTGTAGGAATGCCAAAGCAAGCAGTAATAGGTACGAAAGGGTATGTAATGTACGACAGCAATATACTCCCTCCGTTCTTAAATATAAGTCTTTGTAAAGATTTTACTATGGACCACATACGGATGTATGTAGATGCATTTTAAGTGTAGATTCACTCATTTTGCTCCGTATGTAGCCATAGTGAGATCTCTACAAAGGCTTATATTTAGGAACGGAGGGAGTACAAATGACCGAACGTGTTTGTCCAAGATTAACCTAGGATAATTTGTGCCTTCTAGGAGCTCGAAGAGATGCCCATGTCCCAAGAGAGAAAGCAATCCTGCATGAATTATGTATGTATGGAGGTTTAACAATAGGTTTGTGGTTATGCAGTTTTTTTGGGGGTCCATGGCTCTAGAGATGTTCATTTCTTGTAAAAAGTATTTGTCTATATATGTGTATCGGCTTTGATGTGCACAAATAAAAAAATAAGATTAGTTTACTGGGAGGCTATTCAGTTATGCTCCATGTTTTATTTGGCTGTTATTTAAAGCAATTGCTACTATATGGTGATGTAGTACAAACCAATGTTTTAAATAGCGGGCTATGCGATTTAGCGGCTGCTCGGCCAGAAGTTATGAAAAGCTATAGCGGAGCTATAACGAAGCTAAGCCCCATTTAGCGTTTTTCATAAATCATGAACAATTGAAAAAATAAGTATAGAAAAAGACATCATATATAATATATCACATATACTTAACATATAAATATGTTCGTACATCAAAATCCGAGCACCAATCAGGTGTCTCAATTAAATAACCAAGCTTCGTACGAGTGCATCATATATATCAGAAACAAGAACAAAAAATAATGCAGAAGGTTGGATTTGTATAGTGGCTTAGCGGGCTAAATGGCTCCAAATTTAGCGCTATAGCGGGAAATAGCGGGCTATTATCGTCATTTTCAATTTGACGTTAAAAGTGCATAGCTTCAGCGGGAGAGCTCTGAAAGGCTATAACGGGGCTATAGCTCCGCTATAGCCGGCTATTTAAAATTTTGGTACAAACCTTGAGTAATTGCATATTTTGTACTCCCTCCGTCCGGAAATATTTGTCATCAAAATGGATAAAAGGGAATGTATTTAGACGTATTTTAGTTCTAGATACATCTCTTTTTATCCATTTTGATGACAAGTATTTTCGGACGGAGGGAGTAGTTGAGTTTCAATACTGAAGCTTATGCCAAACCAGGTTCTGCCTGTTCTGATGCTTAATTGGTGATTGACAGTCTTGGGCTTGGCGCCCAGGGTTAAAACTTGTTTTGGTTTCATTCTATACACATAAAAAAAAAAATTAACAGAAGTATTCTCTTGCTCAAGTGGTTTTTTATATTGAATCAGTGTTACCTTTTTAGGAAGATGGAGTGACATTGATGTTGATACTCAGCTCCAGTAGCTAAAGTGAAATCAAGCATGCTCTGCTGATACACAGAGCAGAAGACATGGACTTTAGTTCCTGGAACTGGTGAGGGGATCTTACTGCTATTTAATCACTCCCATTATTTCATTTCCCAACCCGCATAATTAGGCACCAAACTGTAATATGTTTAGAAATATCAAATTTCTACAGTTACATTATGATCTGAATTACCTATTTGGCAGGCAATCAGAGGGTATCTGAGTGTACATGATGCCCCTGGGTGGGTGTCGGCGCGAGCTGGTGTGGTCCCGTCGTGGCTATGTAGATGGGGAGGCGGGGTGGAGGCTGGGACTGCATCGAGAAAAAACATAAAGAGCAAGACGGTAGTGTTGTACTGTGGCATGGTCATGTGTGTGGCCTCGGCACAGCGTTGTACTGTGGCATGGCTGTGTGCGTGACCTCGGTGCAGGGACAAAGAGTAGTCTTCGGAGCAGGGCAGAGGCACACACAAATGAGCGGTGGCCCTCGAGGCTTGGGGGTTAAGCAGGTGCGCGAGTGGTACGCATCTGATTGTCACCGTCGGATTCATAGCGATCCATCAAATTCGCTGTCATTTGTTTTTACTTTACAAAATCATATATTCATGGTTTATCTCTTTTTAAGGATCTCGTGGAAGTGGAGAGAGAAGCATCATGCTCATGAATTTGAAAAATGATTTTGAGTTTGAACAAAGAAAATTTACCAAAGAAGACATCAAAGAAATTATATTTAGGGAGATACTGGAATACCTCCCTCAACTTCTCAAGGATTACATGCACGGATCTGGAAATACTAACTGTCTATGTCCTATGTTTCTACCTTGACATATCTTGTAACTTTTTTGCCTCCTATTTTGCATATGCAGCAATATTCATAGCTTATGCCCTTGAATCAGTATTTGCCACTACTGACAATTTGCAGAGGCAATCTGCTCAGAGGAAGATGGTGGAAAGAGCGGGCGAGTCGAGAGAAAGCTTTTTTTTTCTCCCAAGGTAATTAACACTATCATAGTTCCATCGATTGTGATTTGTTATATACACACCCAGACCACCCCACACCGCCACCATGGTACACGGACCCGCTCACCGGCGAAGAGCAAAAGGCTCCTCCTTTTACCATAAAACATGCCCCTGGGTAGGAAGGTGGCCTAGCCGGCCACAAGCAAAAATGGGAAGGTCGCTTGCAGACACCGGCCTCGCGGCAGCCACCACACCGCACCGCCGGGGATAAAGGTCACCGTCACACCCACCTAGCAACTCCAGTTTTCGGCGACGGTAAGGCCGGGAGGCCTCCTACCTCCCTTCCCGGATCGCCCCTGCTCCCATGTGCCGGCCGTCCACGCACCCCCGCGCTGGACCTCCGTCACCAGCAAAACAGGGGCAGTTACCGGCCTATGCTCCAGGGACACAAGCAGAAGCACGGGAGGTCCTCCACCACCACTAGTAGAAAAAGGACTTTACGTGAGCCCCATTAGTCCCGGTTTGGAAACGGACCGGCACTAATGCCACCACTAGTGCCGGTTCCAACGGCTAGTGGGGCGGCACTCTTTAGTCCCGGTTCGTTTTGAACCTATAGTACCGGTTCGTGACACGAACCGGGACTAAAGGGGTGGTGGCAGGCCTTTGTCAGGCTGGGGCCCCACGAGCACCTTTAGTATCGGTTCGTGTCACGAACCGGTACTAGAGATGCACCTTTAGTCGCGGTTGGTTATACCAACCGGGACTAAAGAGGACCCTATATAAACCCTTCGTCCAGCCCGAGCCATCTCTCTCTATTTTCCCCTTTCCTCTCCTCTGTTCTTGCCCTTGCTCGAGCTCATCCTCCATTTTTGCCAAAATTTGACAAGATTTGGAGGCACCCCATCCATCCAAGTGTTCACAAAGGCTAGCAACTTTGTCCTTTCATCTCTCATTGCTAGATTACCTCTTGCATTGCTCTATAAGCTAGTGATTTGTGGGTTTTAGTTTGGGATATGCATGTGGTAGTTTATTTGATTTATATGCAATTTGAGCTCAAATTAACTTCTTAGTTTGCATGTGTAGGTGTGGTTAACTTAGTGTCTTCCCGTCCCCGTCCTAACCACCGTCGATCGCCCGCACCGTCTCGTCGCCGCCACCACCTTGGTGAGCCCCTTGTTCTTAACCTTTTTGCAAATAAAAAATCTTATTTGTATGATTTAGATAGTTACTTGTATAAATTTCTTACCCGTACGTTATTTGTCATATATAGTGCCATGGTTTTGAAATCCGTCCCCGTCGGCCCTCGTTCGGCTTATGATTCGGATGTGGTATATTATCTTTTATAACTATTTAATTTGTTTCATTTCGTGTTTATGACAATGAATTATGCCCATCAAGTTGACATAGATATTTTTATCTAGGAGGTATGTGAACGGGAAATTACAACCGACCCTCTTGTCGAGAAGTTAAATTTAGTTGAAAAAGAAAACGAGTATTTGAATTTTTTTTTGAAAAGAATTGAAAAAGAGAAGATGACACCGGAGTTGTATGTTGCCGATGTCGTCGATGATCACAAGATCAAGGTGGATGCAATGTGCTTGAAGATTAGAAAATTCAGAAAATATGCCATTGCTAGTGAGGCTTGGTATCACTATGCTGTTGGATCAATTGTTACCTTAGTTGCGATCTTGATCGCATTTGTTGTTGCATTTAAATGCTTTAGCTAGAGTTTTGTATGTTGTTTTATGAGAACAAGTGTGTATGAACTTGTATTAATTTGGTCTTTTCGGTGTTGTGTAATGAAGATGAACCGGCAATGGATGTACGATGACCGATGCTCTCCCCAGTTCATTACTGGCGTGGGTACTTTTCTGGACGCGGCTAAGGCAAACAAGCGGGCGGATGGTTTTATGTATTGTCCATGTGCTGGCTGTAAGAATGATCGAAATTACTCTAACTCAAGAACCATTCACGTCCACCTATTTGAGTCCGGTTTCATGCCACACTATAATGTTTGGACCAATCACGGAGAAAGAGGGGTCCTAATGGAAGAGAATGAAGAAGAAGAGGATGACGACATCTATCCTGGCCATGGGTTCCCCGAATATGATGGTACAACAACAATGGGGGAAGAAGCTGAGCCGGCAATGCGGGAAGAAGCTGAAGAAGAGGCATCAGCTGAGCCCACTGATGATTTTGGTCGGGCCATTGCCGATGCAACGAGAAACTGTGCAAGTGAAAAGGAGAAGCAGAAGTTGAAGCGCATGTTAGAGGATCACAATAAATTGCTGTACCCAAATTGCGAAGATGGCAAGAAAAAACTGGGCACCACACTGGAATTGCTGCAATGGAATGCAGAGAATGGTATACCTGACAAGGCATTTGAAAAGTTGCTTATAATGTTAAAGAAGATGCTTCCAAAGAACAACGAATTGCCCGACAGTACATACGAAGCAA